>JAMPIV010021727.1:136447-301112 GCA_024509875.1 Oreohelix idahoensis
TACATTGTATCTATCAATGGAAAGAAAAAAACCTTTCATATCAACATGCTGCAGCAATTTCACTCTCGTCCTCCACATCTAAAACCAGTCTTTGAGGCTATTGACGAGTCTATTGATTGTCGCTCTTCCCTAACAGTAATACAGGAAGAGTTATCTGACTTGCCTGATGGTTCTGAACCACTTTTGTCTTTACCAAATTTACCTCTTTTATCTACTGAGAGTTGGAAAGATATTTCTATTTCGCCAACTCTTGCTTCTTATCAAAAGGAACAGATTTCCTTGTTACTACAATCTTTTCCTGATGTGCTCACGGATGTTCCTGTGCATACTAAATATCATTTAACATGATATTCTTCTGACAGATTTCAGACCTATCAAACTGAAACCATATCCTATTCCTATTCATTTGCAATCACAGGTACAGGAAGAAATAAAGGATATGATAAAGTTAAATATAATTTCTCCATCACAATTTCCATACAGTTTTCCTATGGTATTGATTAGAAAGACAGACAAATCCATTCGGATTTGCATTGATTTCAGACGTTTAAATGCTTTGACTATCCATGACGCTGAACCATTACCTTTGTTGGATTCTCTATTAGATAGACTAGCTACAGCTACTTTCTTTAGTAAATTTGACTTGTCAAAGGGCTACTGACTGGTTCCATTATCGGACAAAGCTAAACCTTGTACAGCTTTCGCTACACCTTTAGGATTGTTTCAATTTAATTGTATGTCTTTTGGTCTCGTTAACGCTCCTGCTACTTTTGTTCGCATGATGCGCAAAATATTCTCGGACCGTGATGACATAATCACTTATATTGATGACATTTGTCTTTTTCATCAATCTTGGGAAAAACATGTTCTTGGAATTCAATCTTTGTTGAATACTTTGCGTCTTCATCATCTGACTGCTAGACCATCCAAAACAAGAATAGGATTCACTGAAATTTCATTTCTTGGTCATAAGGTAGGAGATGGTTTTCTTAAACCTGAAGATTCAACTATCTCTGAAATTTTGAATCTTGAAATTCCTAATACAAAGAAACAGGTCCGCAGTCTGTTAGGTCTAGTAAGTTTCTATAGAAAATTCCTGCCTAATTTTTCGGAAATTACTTCACTTCTGTCTTCGTTGTTAAGAAAGAACTCCCCAAACAGGATTGTTTGGTCCCATGTCTGCGATGTCTCTCTAAATATATTAAAAATCTGTTTTTCCAAATCACCAATTTTGAGGTTACCTGACGCTCGTTTTCCCTTTATCCTTAGAGTTGACGCCTCTGGAACAGGAATCGGTGGAATGCTTATGCAGGAATTCGATGGTTGTTTGCATCCAATCCTAAACGTCAGTAGAAAATTAACTCCAACAGAACAAAAATATCCAATTGTGGAGAGAGAACTTCTTGCGATTGTTTTTTTTGCTTCTCAAAACTCCAGCGTTATCTGATGGGATCAAAATTCTTTTTGGAGACAGATCAGAAGGCGCTGTCCTATCTAAAAACTGCAAGATTTAGGAATGAGAGGGCTGCCAGGGCATCACTTGCACTTCAGCCGTACGATTATGAAATACGAGCTATCAAAGGCAGTCAGAATGTTGTAGCTGATGTCCTATCTCGGTGTATCAATGACCCTATGTCACCAATCAACTCGAGAAATGCAGGCGACTTGTGATTTTGAAACTTGCCTATGGACTGACTTCTTGATATGATGACCCGGGGAATATTGCACTTATGATAACGTTTTTCTCTAACACTACTGAGGCTGAACAGAATTTTCAATGGCATTTCTGAGGTCCGAGGGTAGAGGATACCATGACCTGCTGTAAGATGCTGATGCTGTGAACTATTTTAAATTGTCGCATTTTAAGGAAAATCTTTCAATGACTAGTGTGACAGTGCTTACAAGTATTAATCGGTTCACACGGCACCTGATGTTGATGAATGCTGAAATGCTCAATTTCGGGTAATACCTCTTTCAACTCAGCGCAGTACGTGAATGTATTGTTCCTTATTGACAACGATCATATTCCGTTTACAGACTAGCAAACACTCATTATGTGGAATGATGAAAATACGGTGACTTGAGGATATTTCGTGCAGACATTTGCTTTTATTGTAATATGGATAACGGCAGCTACAGATGAAGGGACATAACTCTAGAATGACTCGCATGATCAAGGGAAACTACTAAAAAATTTCCTATCTCACTTTTTTCGGTTTTCAATCGGTTTCGACTGGAACATTTTTATTCAAGATAAACATACTATGGTATGGAGGAGAATCAGGGACATTATCATTTTTCTGTTGGACATTTTATCACGGGACTTTAGTTTAATATTTTATTGAATGTGTATAATTTTATCTCACTACGCATTTTAACTACAGTGCTTAAATTGAGTGTTATTTAATTTCAATTCGCTAGATATGGTTTGGTCTTTGATACAAATCTTTTTCACAAGCACACTAAATTTTGAATCTATATATATTGCTGATAGTACATACTATTATCTATTCGTACAACACATCAGCATATTCGTATTTAATTGCGCACACAATTGTGTTAGATGCAAGATAACATTTTAATAATGCCACAGTACACTTTTGCTGACTGGTACGGACAAGTACACTTAACCTTAATTTTTGTTGGTGTTTAATGTTGCATTCATTCACTTTCTTGATATGATTGAATGCCCCATTTCATCTATTGACGCTATTACATATTTATATCATCTTTAATGCTTTGCATTATTGCTTTTGATTAATAAGAAATTAATTGACTACTGATACTGGACTTGACAGATATGTGTTATTGGACGGTGTGAGGTATGTGAGTGCATGTATTGCTACCATAATTTTTTAACATGTTGAGTGCTTTTAGTGATGGCCACCTCACATTGCTGTTAAAACGATTTTTGTCATTTGTAGTCTTTGGCTGTGGTTTATACCACTGTGTACACTTTGAGTGTTTAATTGCCTACTCTGTGGCAGAAACCTGGGTGCTATGCTATTTCGTACTGACAGTGAAGTTTTATGATACCAAAGTTCACTCTGGTGATGTTATACTCACACCACGGAAATAATGAAAACTTTGGTTTCCAATATGTTGCGGGGGGAGTAATGTTATGAGTAAAATTCATAACAAGTCTGTCGATATCATTAGAGGGTTCGAGAAGGCTCCGTGTTTGTTTATTATATGTAGTCCTTGGTAACGCAGGAAGTGACGTCATTGCCTCGAGGTGCAGTTCGGCAGACGTCGTGGTAAGCAAGGCAAACGGGGGAATATCGTCTGCGAGGTTCTTCTTGTGTGTGGCTGATGGCGAGTGGACGTATGTATCTGAGCTCCTGAGATTTATATGATTCTGTGTTATATCCCTGTCAAGACCACTAATATTGTGGATTTATAATAACACCAATACTAATGGTAAATAAGGTTCGTCTTTCCAAAGGTACGACCACAACATATAATGGCTGGCACAGCAAGATAACACCTTCCACAGGTACTGCTCTTTAATAATAATAATAATAATAATAATAGCCCCTTCAGTCATAACTGACTATGGGAATGCGCCCCTGAGGTGACAGCCCTCAGATGCTTATTTTCCTGGTGCTCCTTTCGACGTTTTCTCCTCACCTCTGCTTCTTGTGTGAGCCTCTCTTCGCCCAATCTGATGTGGCGCCGTAAATAGCATCGCCACTTAGTGCGATCGGCAGCTTCATCCTCCCATGTTGCTGGATCCATGTCCAGTGCCCTCATATCTCTCTTGCACACATCTTTGAACCTCAGCTGTGGTCGCCCAACTGTTCTCTTGCCATCTGCTAATTGTCCGTAGAAGATATCTTTTGGGATGCGACCATCATCAATGCGGCGAACATGGCCAAACCAGCGAAGTCTGCGCTGTCTAAGAAGCGTATACATACTTTGAAGGCCAGCACGTGACAACACCTCGACATTTGTCACTTTATCTTTCCACGAGATGCCGAGGATGCGGCGTAGACACCGCAAATGGAAGCTATTGAGCCTTCTTTCTTGCTTAGCATAGGTCGTCCAGGTCTCGCTGCCATATAGGAGTGTGCTGGTGACGCAGGCATTATATACCGCAACTTTGGTCTTCATTGTGAGTTTAGAGTTTCCCCAAACTCGCGATGTGAGGCGGGCAAAGGTAGCTGCAGCTTTGCCAATGCGGCTGTCGATTTCTGTATCCAGTGAGAGTTTGTCATTGATGGTAGACACTAGGTATGTGAAGTGGTGCACCACTGCCAGTTCATAGTTATTGATAGTGATAACTGGTGCAGCACCCACATCCTGACTCAGCACATTCGTTTTCTTTAGACTTATTGTGAGGCCAAAGTCCTTGCATGCTTTAGTGAAGCGATCCATCAAGCTCTGAAGCTCCTGTTGGCTTTGAGTTACGACTGCAGCATCATCAGCGAACAACAAGTCTCTTATAGTGACCCTTCTGATTTTTGTTTTTGCCTTCAGCCTTGAAAGATTAAACAGACGGCCATCTGACCTAGTGTGAAGGCATAATCCTTCAGTTGCATCTCTGAATGCATGTTTCAAGAGTAAGGCAAAGAAGATTCCGAAGAGGGTCGGAGCCAGAACACAGCCTTGTTTAACGCCACTTCGTATATCAAAGGGCTGTGACGTGCTTCCAGCATATTGGACTGTTCCCTTCATGCCGTCATGGAATGACTTTATCATTTCCAGCATTTTAGAAGGGCAGCCTATTTTCAGGAGGATTTTAAAGAGTCCATCCCTACTAACCAGGTCGAATGCTTTTTGTGAGGTCTATAAAGGCGATATATAATGGTCTTTTCTGCTCTCTTGATTTTTCCTGAAGCTGGCGGAGAGAGAAGATCATGTCTGTTGTTGATCTGCCAGCTCGGAATCCACACTGTGACTCTGGATATATGCGCTCAGCTAACTTGTGTAGTCGCATTAAGATGACTTTGGCAAAAACCTTACCAACAATACTAAGAAGAGAGATGCCTCTGTAGTTATTGCAATCACTTCTGTCTCCTTTTTTTTATACAGTGTTACAATCTTGGCATCTCGCATGTCTTGAGGAATAGTTGTCTCTTCCCAGCACTGGCACAGCATCCTATGAAGGGGATGTAACAGCGTGCTCTTACAGCATTTGATTAAATCAGGAGGAATCCCATCACTGCCTGGTGCTTTGCCAGAGGCCAAGCTATCAATGGCCTTGCTGAGTTCCTCTAATGTTGGTTCGGCATCCAGCTCCTCCATAGTTGGCAGACTGTTGACACCATCAAGGGCTGCAGGCGTAACGGTATTGTCTCTAGCGTAAAGCTCAGAGTAGTGCTCGACCCACCTCTCCATCTGCTTACCCTTATCGGTTAGCTTCTCTCCGCTGATGGTTTTTAGCGGTGCCGTCTTACTTTTATGGGGGCCAAGTGCTTTCTTTATACCGTCATACATTTGTCTAATGTTGCCTGTTTGCGCTGCGATCTGGATCGCTCTTTAATATGATATACAAAAACAAATAAAGGCCTCACGCGGCCATGAAAAAAACGTATGAATTACAATACGAAAATACCAATGTAATTTGCCTCACTACCAGCTCAATCTATCAACATAATACATTCTAGTATGCCCTACCGAATGAACATGATCGCGACTATCGCTCACTAGCGAAACGCTGTGCCAATGGTACTCTCAACACATAGACACTTTACAACTCTGCTATCTATGGAAAATGTCCACTAGATTCTATCCACATCTAGAATTATAGCATATAATCCACTCAGCATGAAATATGGCAAGTACTATAATAATCCAAACATGGCATACAATTCACCACAAGAATGCTGGCGAGTGAAAATATCTGCGACCTCTCTCGGCCGCTGACTAGGAGGGAACTGCCTTTTGCGCCAAAACTTGTTCCCGCTTCCTGTCCGGTCACCTGATCTGGATAACCAGCTTCTCTCAAGGTTGCCAACCACCCAAGGTGGCCAATCTGAAATTTCGGCGAAATAGCGCCGTGACAATCCTTATGTTGTACCATCACTAGTACATCAAGATCTTGTGTGAGGTGTACTAGATATCTTCATTTGAAAGGGAGTATGCATTCGTTGAACTGATTAAATAAAAAAGTGTAAAACTGTCGTGGACAGTGTTCTAGCTACTAACGATACAGAGCTATACTGATGACTGAATACGTTATGCCATAAGATATAATGGCTTTCAAGATTACACATGTGGGAGCAGAGTTTATTGTAATAAACAGTGTGTAAATTGTCCACTCTGTCTTTGTGGTGACATTGGTATTTCAAGTTGTATCGCTGTCTGCGTTGTCAAGCAGTTCTACCCTAATTTTATCTTGGACAGAGTAACCAGGCGTTTACTCCAAACATAATTATCAAAATATATAAAGACACGCAACAATATATATATATATATATATATGTATATATATATATATATATATATATATATATATATATATATATATATATATATATATATATATATATATATATATATATATATATATATATATATATATATACATATATGCTCAATCCTCGCTATTCGCGAGAGTTAGGTTCCTTCAACACCCCGTGAGTACGAAAATCCGAGAATACAGAACCATTGATCCTATGGGAAAAAGGGGGTTAGGTTCCTCCGGGACCCTGTTCACCATACACTTTTGCTACCGATCACTATAAACACATCATTTCGTCTTCCCTTCTTGTGAAAAACAGCTTATTTATTATACTGCGAATTTTATAGATGTATTTTATACACTGTTTTCTTTGTAATAGTACATGTACATTATTTCAATCTTTTGGTGTACCAATACTCATTCACCCATTCACTCCTACTGTCACTACTCATTCACACACAGATGTAATTTATGCATTCTCTGGTGCCAATTCACGCACAGCTCTACGTATATCTTCTTCCTTATGGCGGATCAACCGGATGGTGGATTCATTCTGTTCTGGTCATGTAGGGGTACGTGACAATGAGAGCACTGACAGACTGGCCTCGACAGCACCCATAGTGGGGACACTATACATGGATAAGGGAGAGATACTAACGGCTATTAATGATCGTCTGCTGGATAATGACACTGCAATGGATGAATCAACAAGACTGAGGCTGTTGGGGTTGGGCATCACACGTGGGACTAGCAGAAATGGACGTGAGAGAGGATGTATCCGTCGTATGTACAACCAGCGTGCTACAGGTACAGCTAGCATTCATACTCTTCGACATTTGCTGAGGGAGACTGAGCACCTATGGTTTTGCCCGGAGTGCAGTGAGGTCGATTCTGATTAACAATAACAATAACATTCACACGAAATTCACGGTCGACGATTGCTACAGACATCCCAGAACGAAGTTTATCTGACACACATACTTTATCACTGAGGCTCATCACAGCCTCTCGCGCTTAGGCACACTCGCCAACACACTTGCACTACGCTTGGATGCCTTTATTAATTACAAAAATAATCAAAAAGTGTAAAACTGCAAAAACGTAGATGATAAGATGTTCGACAAAGACACGTGTAAACAGAACGAAAGACGCGAGAACAAGGAGGCAGCGTGGCCGCGAATACGAAACGGTGCCCGCGAATGGCAAAAAATGGGTAACACTTTATCTCGCGCGATCGAGCGAATCCGAACGAACGAACTTTATTTTCAAACGGTTAAGAATTGGGCACGCCCCGAACAGATAGATAGATAGATAGATAGATAGATAGATAGATAGATAGATAGATAGATAGATAGATAGATAGATAGATAGATAGATAGATAGATAGATAGATAGATAGATAGATAGATAGATAGATAGATAGATAGATAGCCCAGTGTAGTCAGGGCCGGATTAAGCTAGTACGGGGCCTATAGCATATGTTAAGACAGGGGCCCTATATTTAAAAAAAAAAACAATAATACAACACAAATATATTTGAACACATACATTTTTAATTTGCATAGTAATTATCATTATCAAAAGTAACAACACAGTCAACATTATTGTTTAAATATTAATGTTTCTACATTTAGCATGAGCAAATTTGTTGATAATATAGGATGTATCAATTTCACGCAGAAGTTTATGTTCAATGCTCATTAGTGTGAGATTGTTCAATCTCTTTTGACCCATGGTGCTCCTTAGTTCATTTTTAATAAGTTTCAGTTTTGAAAATGATCGTTCAAACTGCATTTGGTTACCATTAACGACAAATAGATGGGCAAGGCGATTTCTACATTTGGAAAACAAGACTCCAAAGAATTGTCAATTATCAAACGGTAAAACTGTAACTCTACACGGTCTAGAGTAGTGCCAATATGAGAAGCAAGATCAGTTTTCAACAGTTCTGTAAACTGCACAAGTTCTTCACAAAGACTTTCTTCCAGATCTTCCGGATATGATTTAATAAGATTCGATGATCTCGTTGCCACCTCTTCAGGTGTAAACGACTGTAACTGACGAAGGAATCCAAATACATCATTCAACTTTTGATAAGCTTTCTGGCGTTTTGACAAGGCAGAGAGCAAGCTATCAATAAGGACAAGAAATGTTCGGCTTTTAAACTGCTGAGAAGGCGTTTGAGATTCAACAAGTGGATCAAGTGTTCTGGGACCATTGCAATCATCATACTCTCGATTTCGTTTATATTTTCTTCGAGTTTGTTCTTGATAATGTTCACACTCAGTCAGATCCTTGGCCTTTTGCTCTATGTCTGCAAAGTAGACCGCATAGCTTGAATATACCCCCGCAGGGATTCATAGAGTGCACAAGCTGTATTCAAATCTTGGTCAGAAGATTGCAAAGAAGCACTGGTCATTTGAAAACGCTGTAATACTTGATCCCACAGTATGATCATTATTCCTGTTTCTAACTTCATCATGGTTGAAAGTAGACCAAGAGCCTGTTGACGACACTCTGCCTTCTGATCATTGTTATTTGAAATATCATCCAAGACTTATGAGTACCGCCAGCAGATAATGCAGTAGAAATGAGACCCCACCGGTAGGTAGAAGCAGAAAAGAAGATTTCCACAAATCCAAAGAAAATGACTGCTTCTTGACAACCTTCAGCAGCACATTTTCCAACCAAATTTAGTGAATGTGCAAAACACGGAATGTAATGTGCAAACTTATTCATCTCTTTAATTCGTGCTTGTAATCCTATAAACTTGCTGTGGCGAGAGGTTTTATTTGGCTTTAAGATCAGTATAGTACTGACAATTACAGAAATAGAATTTCTGCAGAAAATGGTGAAGTCCCAGTGTCTGAGAGAACTACTGGTATCACAAATTAGTTACGGCTGTGAATGATCTGATCTCGAAACAATAGTAGAGAGGAGACCGACATAAAGTGCCACCTCCGCTGTGTAACTAACTGTGATATTAATAAACAAGGAAACAGATTTTACTAAACAAAGATAAAACTTACAAGTCGTTCAAATACAATTTCCTTATTATTTATTTAGTATATACACTATCTACTCTTGTGCTGAAGGGTGAATGTTGAAAAATGGAATGTAATGAATTTGTAAGTTTACATATGATTTACAAATATTTATATTTATATAGATATGTAAATAAATATTACAACACGTTTTCCAATTATAGGAACAAAAAATTATATCTGCTGTGCTGTTATTCAATTATAGTACATGTATCAGCTGTGCTGTTTTTTTTTTTTTTTTTTTTCCGTACGCCCGCTAATACTCGAGGCGAAATCTCAGGTTATTTTTATGTCTAACCTGACATTGATTTTACGTGAGTATCCCTTTATTTCTTGTACAGAGACAGGTGTCCCTCGCTATTCAGGCAAATACTCGCCGATTTCGGAGGTACCCATTGCAGCTGGGTCGGCTCAGGAGCCGCCAGTCCCTGGTCAACGACACTCCTTCAAATGTCCTCGCCAGGTTTCGAGTTAATCCAGTCCAAATCCAGGTCGACGAAAAATCCTCAAATGCCGTCGCCCGGGTTTGATCCTGTATCACCCGGTCGCCAGAGCAGTGTTGTAACCACTACGCTAGCGCGGCTCCCCAGCTGTGCTGTTAATTAAGGATATAACACTTATCAGCTATGCTGTTATTTTTGTCTCTTGCTTCTCTACTTCACTTTCTCATCACTGACAGTTTCTATGCTCACAATGCTGACAGAAATGGTACTAATGTGTACTCATCTCTCTAAGGTCTGTTCTTCTTTGGTTGGTTCACACAACATCGGCTGAGTATCGTTCCTTTAGCCCACCCAAGACTGAGGGGGACCAAAGATGTAGAGCCAGGACAACCTCTATGCTCCTGCGGAGTTCCAGGCAGCTGGATTGACGACCCACGATCTCAGGTTTTAGGACACGAATAAAACCTGTAACAAGGAAAAATAGGGGCTAATTTCTGTCTTCAAGCCCACCTATTTCTATTGTATATGATATGAGCGTGTCTCAGTGTCTGCATGTAAAATGAATGACAACATGGCTTAGTATGATTTAGCAATAGCGAGACAAGACAGGTGTCTACTTGCAAAACATTCTTTCTGATAAACTAATACATGGATATCATTAAATAATATAAATTCAATGCATGAATACATTCAATAATATAAATTCAATACATGAATACATTCAATACATGAATACATCCTATAATATAAGTTCAATACATGAATACATCCAATAATATGTACACCTAGGTGTGATACAACAATGTCCTTCCCCCTATAATATACCAGGCCCTCTCTGACAAGTGCTATAATATATCCTAACAATAACGTTATGTTCTTATGATAGGAGTATGTGAGACGAGGACTGTTTGGTGATATATCATGTGGGAGTTATAGGAGACAATAGATTGGAGTTAGATGAGACAAGAGATTGAGTCCTAACAAGGACTGTTTTGGTTATATTTCAGTTGGTTTTATCTGAGATAATAGACTGAAGTTATAGGAGACAATAGATTGAGTCCTAACAAGGACTGTTTTGGTTATATTGCAGTTGGTCTGAGATAATAGATTGAAGTTATAGGAGACAATAGATTGAGGTATGAGTCCTATTAGTCTTTGTCTATTCAATCATAATAGGAAATACAATCATTATACTTAATTTCCCCCAAGATACAATCAGTAACCTGATAGGTAGTATAAATGACACACAACAAATACCAACATTATAGACCTGCTGAAAGCCTATTTTCCTAAAGGTTATCGTAAATATATTTACCCTCTAAGATTCAAACCGGCCAGATTTTGACTCGACTTAGCAAAGCAAGCTGCAGGTCATTGCACTCCAGGTAAGCTATAAATCAAGGTGACAGCTTCTCCTCTTCAGTCGGTCGGTATCTCTGGCGTCGTGTCGGTGATGTGTGATTATGCATAAAATCCGCCCGATTATATAGGTAGGTAAATGCTTAAGGAAAGCGTTTGGTTGGTTCCTGGCGGAGCAAAATGATTGGTTTCCTCCGGTTTAGTCTCAAGCGCTGTACAGCCTAATTTTATTCAGTTTTCATCCGCCATCTTGCGTGAACAAGATGGCCGTTAATTTATTTTGTCTCAGAGACTGGTGAACGTTGCTCGTTGATTGGTTGAAGCAAATCTGTATCTCGACACAGTGATTAACAAAGTAGTGGGTTACACTCGTTTCACGACATAGCCCCCTCCTTTCCTAGCTGTGACTTGTCATAGCTGACGTGTAAACCCCTGCTGTGGTTAATCCTTTTGCGTCTGTCCTTCCAGAGTACTAGGGTGTCGACTTAAAAAATCAGCTCCTACATTGTCTCTTCCCGGAATTTAATTCACGGTAAAGGAATAAGGCGCAAGAAGCAGACTCCGCCTTAACAATCTCGAATTTAACTTTTTAGATGCAGCCAAGAAAGTTAAAGGTTGTTGATCGCTTTGGACAATGAAGTGTGTCCCATACAGGTAAGGTGAAAATTTGTCGATGGATCAAATTAGAGCCAAACATTCTTTCTCTATGGTCGAGTAGTTCAACTCAGCTGCATTCAGCTTTCTACTGGCGTAGGTGACTGGTAAAAGTTCCTCCGGCAGGGCTTTTGATTTCTGCAACAGAGTTGCACCAATACCTATACTGCTAGCGTCCGTCCTTAATACAAATTCCTGCGTGATATCGGGTAGCGTAAGGATTGGTTTGCTGGTGAGTTTTGCTGTTAGCTCTGTGTAAGCTTTTTCACAATCAGCATTCCATTGGATTTTGTCAGGCTGTCCTTTCTTCGTTAAGTTAGTTAACGGTGCACACAGAGAGTTAAAGTGGGGTATGTACTTCTGATAGAACCCACATAATGACACGAATGATCTCACATCTTTCTTCGTTTGAGGTCTGGGTGCCTTCTTTAACTTCTCTATATTCTTTGGGTCAGGAGACATATGACCTGTAGAAATAGTGTGACCTAAGAATTCCAACTCCTTACAACCGATATAGCACTTGGTTGGACGTGCAGTCAATCTAGTGGCTCTCAGTCTGTCAAACAACATGGAGAGTGCTACTATATGCTCTTCAAATGTGTTTGTAGCAACAAGAATGTCATCCATAAAGTTAGTGATATGGGGATTTTGTAGAGGTTCCAACAATTTCCTCATCATTCTTGAAAAGATACTGGGAGCATTTTTCAGCCCAAAGGGTAGTACATTAAACTCGTAGTGTCCGTCTGATGTACTAAATGCCAGCATTTTCCTAACTTCTGGTTTCACTGGTATTTGGTAGTATCCCTTGCTTAGATCTACCTTCGATAAATACCTAACCTTACTCAGTGTAGAGAACAGCTGGTTGGTGTCAGGTAATGGGTCCACCTGAGATTCTGTGATCGCATTAAGCTTCCGGTAGTCAATACATAACCTGTGTTCACCACTCGGTTTACTCAATAGCACCACACTTGAGCTATAGGGAGATTCAGACTTTGAAATAATTCTCTTTTAAGAGATAGTCAATCTCATCCTTGAGTGTTTGTGCTTGCTATTGTTCAGTCCATGTCCGCAGCAATGCTTCCAGTGGACTGTGTATGGGGACGGCAATACAACAACGTTGCCGGACCCACACCTATTTCTATTGTAAGGGGCAGTATACCGAAGTGGGGCCTGTCTCCCTCAACTGTTTGGTACAGCCCTGGTTCCTACCTCCTTTGGTTCGGGTTTGTTTCTGCAGCTTTTTTAATACTGGTTGCTGACTAACCAAATTTTCCAAATGATCCAGGCCATGGTGTTCCGACAAATATCTAGTCGGGGTGGGATGTCTCTCGTCCCCTCTCTGTACAATACGGAGAGTTGCCATGGTACCTGGTGTAACAGTAGACTTGTTGTGATTTTGTTCTCTCTTTATCACTGCATCTACCTGCTGTTTTCTCTGGTGTATTTTCTTTGTGGGCCTACGTCCGCAACAATGCTTCCCTAGGTCCTGTAACTGGTCTACGCTTCTGAATGAGGTTACCTGGTTATATTCTGAACAGGATTTCATATACCGACTTATGTCTTCAATTATTCCTGGCCAGTAATATCGCAATGCTATATTTTGACCAGTGGCCCCTTTTCCTCTGTGGCCACTGCCTGATGTAGCATGCTCTTGCTCCATAATTTCCTCCCTATAGAATTTTGGCACTACCAGCTGTCCATGCCTTTTAGGTCCTTTTCCAGCTTGTCTGTAGAGTAGGCCATTTTCCATATAGTAGTCTCCTTTCTCTGGAGGGTTATGGGCCTATGGCAATTTGCCAAAACAAGGCTTCAATGTGCTATCTGCTGTTTGAGCCTTTTTCATCTTTCTACGATGAATGTTTATTGGATCTCCCTCCTCTTTTTTGGTGCTCGACCTGGAATGGTTTGCTGCCATGACAACAGGTTTTATTGGGTCACCCAAAAAGACATATTTACATCCTATTACCAGCGGGTATATAGGATCATGACTCACTGCTGCTCTTATCACTCCTTCCACATAGCGAGTTCTCACGTTGATCCTTGCTATGGGAAGTGTCATGGTGCCGGTTCCCTGCATTGCCCCTTGTATGTCCACTGTTTCTGTGGTAAGTTGGTCAGGGTGCACTAGGGTTGCACTCACGACTGAGTCGAATTCTAAACCTGAATCATATAAGCACTGAATTTTAGTGCCATTACATGTCACTTCCTCACAGACAGGGGGATGATGGAAGTCATTCTGACTACCTGCCAGTTCCTTCCTTCCCTTGTTCCCTGTTGTGAGACACGCAGCGTAATAAGTAGTGTTGTTCCTTCTGCAATCTGCAGTATTGTGGTTACTCATTAGACAAGTTTTACACCACTTTCCTTCCTTCCGGTAAGGTGTCTTATCCGATCTTAGAGGGTTTTTGTCCTTTTGGTCAAATCTTTGTTTGTTCCTTGTGGTATGGTCTTTTTGTTCATATTTGGTATAGTTTTGTGATGATGTGAAGTTTTCATCCTGCTCTTTCCTATTTACTAATACTTCTGCCTGAGCTGCTTGATATCTCTCAGCAACAGTTACAATATCTTCCAATCTCTCTGCTCCTTGTTCCATGATAAACTTCCTCATTTCTTGAGGCATGGACTCTTTCACTTGCTCCATCATTATTATTTCCTTCAGATCCTGACACTTTCCTAAACTACTCCATTTTTCCAAATAGGTTTCCAATCTAGCAGAGAATTGGTGATAGTTTTCTCCTGGAAGAAGTTTAGCTGTTCGGAATTTCTTTCTATATGATTCTGAGTTCTTTTCATATCTCACAAGCAATGCCTGTTTCAGGATTTCACAATCTTCCTGGTCATATCTTGAGAGCTTCAAATATACATCGTAGGCCACACCTCTCAATCCCTGAGATAGTTTAAGACTCCATTTTTCTTTCACTAAGCCATAGGTAGTGGCTAGTCTTTCGTATCTATCCAGGTACGACTCAATGGCGTCTTCTTTCTCAACAAATGGGTCCAGATGAAAATTCATGGCCCCACTTGAGGTGCTCTGGCTGGAGCTACTCTCAGAGTGAGGTGAGCTACCACCATTATTGCCAGTATTTGCCTGAATTTCAAGCTCTTTTAATCTCAACTGATGGTCTCTCTCTGCTTGTAATTTCCTTTCCTCATTTTCAGCCTCCCATTTCTTGGCTTCAATTTCTAATCTTTTGGTTTCTCTCTCAGCTTCCAGTCTTTTGTCTTCTCTCTGAGCTTCCAGTCTTTTGTCTTCTCTCTCAGCTTCCGCTTGCAACCGCCTTTCTTCAGCCTCTAATTTCTTTGCTTCTCTATCAGCCTCTAATTTCCTTGCTTCAGTCTCTAATTGCAACTTTCTTTCTTCCCTATCCATATGTTTGTCCACTTCTGTTGTGACATACTGAGTGAGAGCATCACCTGTCATATTTAATTCCTTACCCATCTGCATGATCGCAGTTCTGAACTTCACTAGATCAGCCATGGCGTTACTTAGATAGGGTATGTATATTTACTATAACCAAGTTATTGTAATTAAACTTAATTAATTTAAATGAACAAAAATTTACGTGCAACTTTGTGAGCATCAACTATTTACTGAGTACTAAATGGTACTCCTCCTAAGAAAATATTTTTTTTTTTTTTTTTAATCCTATTATAGAATTTTTTTTCAAAAATCTGTTTCTTATTTTATCTATGGGTGGCACAAGATAGAGTTAGTAGATAGATGAATAGACTAAGTATGGCTCAAGATATACAGAAATATCACAGAAACGAGCCCCCAGTGTGGCGAGATGTTTTATTTGGCTTTAAGATCAGTATAGTACTGACAATTACAGAAATATAATTTCTGCAGAAAATGGTGAAGTCCCAGTGTCTGAGAGAGTTACTGGTATCACAAATTAGTTACGGCTGTGAATGATCTGATCTCGAAACAATAGTAGAGAGGAGACCGACATAAAGTGCCACCTCCGCTGTGTAACTAACTGTGATATTAATAAACAAGGAAACAGATTTTATTAAACAAAGATAAAATTGACAAGTCGTTCAAATACAATTTCCTTATTATTTATTTAGTATATACACTATCTACTCTTGTGCTGAAGGGTGAATGTTGAAAAATGGAATGTAATGAATTTGTAAGTTTACATATGATTTACAAATATTTATATTTATATAGATATGTAAATAAATATTACAAGTTTTCCAATTATAGGAACAAAAAAATTATATCTGCTGTGCTGTTATTCAATTATAGTACATGTATCAGCTGTGCTGTTAATTAAGGATATAACACTTATCAGCTATGCTGTTATTTTTGTCTCTTGCTATGCTACTTCACTTTCTCATCACTAACAGTTTCTATGCTCACAATGCTGACAGAAATGGTACTAATGTGTACTCATCTCTCTAAGGTCTGTTCTTCTTTGGTTGGTTCACACAACATCGGCTGGGTATCGTTCCTTTAGCCCACCCAAGACTGAGGGGGACCAAAGATGTAGAGTCAGGACAACCTCTATGCTCCTGCGGAGTTCCAGGCAGCTGGATTGACGACCCACGATCTCAGGTTTTAGGACACGAATAAAACCTGTAACAAGGAAAAATAGGGGCTAATTTCTGTCCTCAAGCCCACCTATTTCTATTGTATATGATATGAGCGTGTCTCAGTGTCTGCATGTAGGATGAATGACAACATGGCTTAGTATGATTTAGCAATAGCGAGACAAGACAGGTGTCTACTTGCAAAACATTCTTTCTGATAAACTAATACATGGATATCATTAAATAATATAAATTCAATGCATGAATACATTCAATAATATAAATTCAATACATGAATACATTCAATACATGAATACATCCCATAATATAAGTTCAATACATGAATACATCCAATAATATGTACACCTAGGTGTGATACAACAATGTCCTTCCCCCTATAATATACCAGGCCCTCTCTGACAAGTGCTATAATATATCCTAACAATAACGTTATGTTCTTATGATAGGAGTATGTGAGACGAGGACTGTTTGGTGATATATCATGTGGGAGTTATAGGAGACAATAGATTGGAGTTAGATGAGACAAGAGATTGAGTCCTAACAAGGACTGTTTTGGTTATATTTCAGTTGGTTTTATCTGAGATAATAGACTGAAGTTATAGGAGACAATAGATTGAGTCCTAACAAGGACTGTTTTGGTTATATTGCAGTTGGTCTGAGATAATAGATTGAAGTTATAGGAGACAATAGATTGAGGTATGAGTCCTATTAGTCTTTGTTTATTCAACCATAATAAGAAATACAATCATTGTACTTAATTTCCCCCAAGATACAATCAGTAACCTGATAGGTAGTATAAATGACACACAACAAATACCAACATTATAGACCTGCTGAAAGCCTATTTTCCTAAAGGTTATCGTAAATATATTTACCCTCTAAGATTCAAACCAGCCAGATTTTGACTCGACTTAGCAAAGCAAGCTGCAGGTCATTGCACTCCAGGTAAGCTATAAATCAAGGTGACAGCTTCTCCTCTTCAGTCGGTCGGTATCTCTGGCGTCGTGTCGGTGATGTGTGATTATGCATAAAATCCGCCCGATTATATAGGTAGGTAAATGCTTAAGGAAAGCGTTTGGTTGGTTCCTGGCGGAGCAAAATGATTGGTTTCCTCCGGTTTAGTCTCAAGCGCTGTACAGCCTAATTTTATTCAGTTTTCATCCGCCATCTTGCGTGAACAAGATGGCCGTTAATTTATTCTGTCTCAGAGACTGGTGAACGTTGCTCGTTGATTGGTTGAAGCAAATCTGTATCTCGACATAGTGATTAACAAAGTAGTGGGTTACACTCGTTTCACGACACTTGCCACTCATGTTGCTGGCGTTGTCATAACTTTGACCGTGGCAGTCTTTAAAAGCAATGTCATTTGCCTTTAAAAAATTAAGTAGACTTTTAGTAAGCTGTTCAGCACTATGACCTTCCATATCCAAAAATGTCACAAATCTTTCAACTGGTCCAGATGGCAAAACATAGCGCAGAGTTAAAGTCAGCTGGTCCATATTAGATATATCTGGAGTAGAATACAATGAAACGGAATAATACTTGTATTTCTTCACTTCACAGAGAATGTGATCCAGTATGCTGGATCCAATCAGTTTGGTGTATTCCTCACACGTTGTTTTAGATAGATATGATGTATGTCCAAATCCTTTCTTTGCATGAGTACTTATATGCTCTGCCAGAAAAGGGTCAACCTTGGCCAGTAATTCTAACAACCCTAAGTAATTCCCGTTATAAGGGGACCCAACAATTTCATCACTGCCACGAAATGAAAGGCATCGTTCTGCTAAAAACTTCACAACTTCAATTATTCGCTCTAGAAGTTTGTGCCAATACTTTTCTTGAATGTCCATTTGTTTCACAAGCTGTTAATCGACACGTTCACCTTTGTTTTTACGCATCAACAGTGAAATTAATGCTTGTCTATGTGAGGAGCTTTCTTCATGTCAACGCAATAGATTGCTTTCATTTTTCCAGTCACTAAACCCTTCCACAGTAAACTTTGATGAACATTCTGAACTCATAAGCTTGCATGGGAAACAGAATAGGCGCCCTTTACTTTCTGAATAGCATAACCATTTTCTTGCATGTTGCTTGTTTGTAAGTTTATAAATATGTGTAAAATAAGACTTCTGACAGTATCGAGTTTTCTTTTCAGTGTCATACAATCGCACGGATGAAGAGAAGACACAATCAACATGTTGACATTTTTCACTTCCCTTGGATATCCAATATTCACGCTCACAGTCATTTATATTGTTCGGCCAGTCACCAATATCATTAGAGTACTTCTTCGTTTCACTTATTCTTTCACATTCAGACTCAGTGTATACTGGGTTTTGCTGTATGTTTTCTGCTGCACAGCCTGCACTAGTACTAGTTCTTCCTGTACTTCCAGCTTCAGCGGTTAACCACCAACACCATGAACATCAAAATATTCTGTCAGCTTACGTGTTTTTGATATCACAAGTTGATCTCTTCTTTCTTTTTCTTCCTTCCCTTTACGTTTTTCACTTCCAGAAGCATAATTACGTCCAATATCTCTGTGTCTACTGCTCATTTTTTGAGTTTTCTAACCTTACATATCAAGGAATTTTAATCAAGATCGAAAGAGAGTGCGAGCACGCCGTATAGCTCAATTAAAACAGGAAGTTTCCGTTTCCTAAATTCTAGTTTTTATTGTTAATGCAAATTCATTTCACAAAGAACGAAACAAAATTAGAGGGGCAGTCGCCTAGAGCCAAAAAAGTGGCTTCTGTTCAAACGTGACCAAATTTTCAACGCCACTTAAATGGCTTCCTCCGCAAATAGTTAAGATAAAAATAATGAAGAGTCACACAAAGTCACCCTCTTACGCTCTTTCTCTCACAATTTCGTGACACCAAAAAAAAGGCGCTAAAGATGGCATAAATCACAAGATCATTGGTTTAACGCTCGTATTAGATGACCAAAAAAATTATGTACATATTTATTGGCGCGGGGCCCCTAAAAGCGCGGGGCCCGTAGCGTATGCTACTTTTGCTACTACGTTAATCCGGCTCTGAGTGTAGTAATAAATGTGACTACTGCTCCCTCATTCGACTAGGTACAGGGCCATGTCGTGAAGTAACGTCTGTATCACAACACGAATTCTAAGTAACTCTGACCACACATCGCGCCATACATTGTAGAACTGCAAGATACCCAGTCCAATCAGAACGCTCCGTAATGCAGTGTTTGCTACAGTCTTGGATAATAAAAATGGAAGTCCAATCTGTGCAACCTAGTGTCGGAAGACAATTTACTACATCAGTATGAAAGAAGTACCACATGGAAAAAGTATACAAAACGATACTGGGAATGTTGCTCTACCCGTAAGTACAATAACTTTTATAAATACTAATATAGGACGGGAGAAACCTCTGGTTGAGTGCATTTGAAGCTTCAGGTTAATCCTTAATTTAGCTGTTTAAATTATGCATAGAAATAAATGCACTTATGAGACTAAAAGATTATAAGATAGATATATAAAGAATAATTCAGGGTATAATTTAAGCTTTAGATAAATAAAATCGCTCCAGGAATAACGGAGATAATAATAAAAGTAGTTTTCCTGATTTGAACGATAGGCAAATTTTACCAATATTTTCGGACCTTGAAAAACATTAGTAGGTAATACCACCTCGGATGGTCAAGGTCACTCTATAAATAGTGCATGCCTAATAGAATCAGGTCAGTCACAATATTTGAATCGACAGCGAGCGGCTAAAGAAAGCCTGTGTTAATGCAAGTGTTTGCCTTCTGTACCTGAAAGCATATCTTAACCAACCATTAACGGCTCGTCTGTGTGTATACCTGAGGGTAAAAACGAATCTCTCTCTCTCTCTCTCTCTCTCTCTCTCTCTCTCAGTCGGGATTTAGACCAAAACATTCATGTCACACAGCCTTAACAAAAATGATAGACAACTGGCATCTAAACTACAATAATGATAATTTATGTGGAGCAATCTTTGCAGACTTTAAAAAAGCATTCGATATGATAGATCACACTATTTTAATCAGAAAATTAGAAACAATGAAAGTAAATCTTAAGCTGATGAAGTTAATTAAATCTTTCCTGACAGACAGACAACAAGTGGTGTCTTACATAATTCTTTGTCAACCCAACTGTTATCGATATCGGTGTTCCCCAGGGCTCTATTCTCGGCCCTCTTCTCTTTGCCGTATACATTAATGATCTTCCTCTGCACATCAAACATTCATCCTGTGACCTGTTTGCCGATGACTGTACTGTTTACACTAGTGACAAAAGTTGCACTGCACTAGAACTATCTTTACAAACTGACACACATAATATTTTTAAGTGGAACAACGAGAATCGAATGCAAATAAATATTAGTAAAACGAAGTGTATGTTAATATCAACCAGACAAAAACTACAAAACTCGCAGAAAACAACACTTCAGCTCTACATTGGAACATCACTAATTGAAAACGTAAATGAACATAAAACTCTAGGTCTAACTGTTGACCAGCACCTAAGTTGGAACTCACATGTAAGTGCACTCACAAAGCTAACGGCACAAAAAGTTTACCAATTAGCCAAAATCAAACACTTCCTGGATGAGGGGGCAAGGAAAATATTCTACACATCTCACATACAAACATACCTAGACTATTGTTCCACAATCTGGGATGGTTGTTCCATATCCAACACAAAAAGGCTTCATTCACTTCAAAAACGTGCAGTGCGCCTAGTTGCTGATAAACACCAAACACATTGTATAGATCTACATAACTATCTTAAAATATTACCCCTTAGAAAGCGCTTCCTATTTAACAAAGCTAAATTCGCTCACAAAATCTTGTCACATAATGCTCCAACGTATCTGTGGCCACTTTTAAAATTCAATGAAAAACGTAGTCAGCGCTTAAACCAGTTAGAGGTACCCAAGCCGAGGCTATATTTGTACAAGAAGAGCTTGGCTTACTCAGCTGCTCATCTTTGGAACAATCTTCCACATGACCTGAAAAACATGCACAGTCCCTACTCATATAATCGTAGGCTCTTCAAATACATTATGAGTGCGGATTATATGCCGCCCTAAGGGATTATGTTTCGAATTATTATTATCTAATATACTGTAAGGAGGGTCTCATGATCTAGTTTTTCATTTTAATATACCTTACTTCTTAATTATAATCAGATACTGTAAATGTATGCTTTTATACTATTTATAATGTTGCATCGCCGTTAAACTAATACCTTGAGTATGTTGGAGAATGTCTGGATACCTAGCAATAAAGATGAGTAAGAGGAAGGGCAAAATGCAAGACGGGCCTAAATGTACGATTCTCATCTATCAGTCAATACCCTTTACCTCCCTAAGGAGCATAGGTCATAAAACTGGATCTCGTGTAGTGGAGGCGTCGACAATTCACTCCCTGTGGCAGTATCTGCTTGGGACTCAAAGCTGCTCACCTGTGAGAACATTTTCCGCATGCGCTGACAACACTATTCAGCTAATTCAGCAGATTTCCAAAATGTCACGAGTTCTTATTATATGCCACCGTTATCTGATTACGTTTCAAATTATGTCTTATTTACTGTATGAATGGTTTAGATTGTGTTTGTCAGTTTATATTTTTTATTTTTATTTTTTTTAAATTTTTTTTTTTAAGGTATTAATTTTTGTTAATGTATTTTAATTAATAACCCCCCCCCCCCTAAATTTGATTATCTCTGGATGTTACAAATGTATGTTATTATTTTACCTCGATAAAGTTGTATGCTTAAATAATGCTAAAAATACATGTGTTATTGAAAGGATACGGTATGAAAGGTGAGCGAAAGGAAGGGCAGAATGTTAGACGGGCCTGCGTGCCCAATTCTCAACCCTTTGAAAATAAAGTTCGTTCGTTCGTTCGTTCTCTCTCTCTCTCTCTCTCTCTCTCTATATATATATATATATATATATATATATATATATATATATATATATATATATATATATATATATATATATATATAATTATGTGTAATTATAGTGATTAATCCACTTGTACGATAAGAAGTGTATAGATGTGTTAGAAAATTTACAGTGTGTCGCTGGTGAAACTTACAGGTTTGTGTGTAATTCTAGAGGCAAAGCCAGCCTTCGGAAATATTCAAAAATATTGAGAATGATGGCAAAGTGTGTCTGTAGGTTTGGAAACGTGTTTAAAGAAGTATTTCTTAAATGGAATGACACACATACCAGGAACATAAGGAAGGATGAAAGGAATTGAATCACTGTATAGTTTGATATGTTACATAGTAGTTTTATTCACGACCAAATTATTGTATGGAGGCAGATCATAGGAAACGACTTATAATTAAGGATGTAGAAGACAATTATGATCACAGTGAATTGAATTGATTGATGCTACTATACTATATCTTGTGCATCTGCTGGCACTCTAATCTGAAACTGTCTATCGTCCCCATCGGTGTCATAGAGGGATATTGGTAGAAAAATACAGGGATTGCGTTTAACTTCGTTTCAGGTTTTATGCTGTAATCTACTACAAATATAAGAGGCATCTATTACTGAGGTTACGACGGATGCAGTGCTGGTCTATGTTAGAGGGCCAGACATCGCGAGTATACCAGTTGGAAGAATTTCAGCCGACAATTCTCTCCAGTATCAGAGGGAGCCATCTTCTGTGACTAAGATAAGTTGCCCACAAAGGCAACTGTGTAGGTATATACCTGTTCACCAAAACTAAAATCAAACCAGTTTGTGATGAAGCTAGCAATATAGCTCTTCAATTAGACTGCGAGAATAACACTAGTAATTATTCCGGGACAGATCAACCAAGCAAGACTGTCTCCATATTGATAGACAACTTAACACAGAGAAAGACTTTGTTGAACATTTTTATTATTTATTTACTGTTGTAACATGAGTTCTTTTAAAACTTTTCAAACAGAAAAGAGTAAATGTACAAATAAAGTGTAAATATTTACCAGCAGACTTACTTAAATACTTTAAGTTAAGTTTTATTCATTGTTGGAGAATTTAATTAAATAATTACCCTTAGCAGAGTTAAAAATGTTAATAATAATTACCATATTAACAGATTGGGATCTGGAGAGGTAGCAAATAAGGACTCAGAGTACTACATTACCATCTTCTCTTGGAACTTATACATCTTGACCCCACCTTTGTTGTCTATACACCTTTACTCTTTTCAGAGAAAGGGGTATTACTGATAAGACCAGACTCTTATCTGGCACTATCCTGGTATCATCTGATACACCTTTATATCCAGGTTACCTTATTACATTCTATACTATCTGAACCTCTCGCGACAGGCCACCAATATAAAATTTTGCACGGGCCTGGCTACCGCATCATGTAAGACAAATTGCTGCAGACACCAACGCTGCAATAGCATGTGATTGCTTTGATTCTAAACACAGTTTGATAATGTAAAATTGAAAAACAAAATTCTGCTACGTATCCCTTAAACCCCTTACGGGTATCCCTGAGTTAGGATTTTAAAAATTATCCTGTATATTTTTTCTTTTTTAATGAGGACTGACTGTGTCTCTACTTTTCTTCTTTTCAAGCTTTTTTTCACCTCTGGAATAACTGTTAATTAAACAGTCTGATGATAATTTTCTAGCTTTGTTTTTTTTTTCTAACTTTCAGCATGTCAGAACTTTTAGACAGCATCAAGCTCTGGGGTGCGGCTACAGTGTATGGAATCGTCATCGTACTGTATATCATCAAACAATGTTTTATTAAGGGGTTTGGAAAGGTATTTCACTGGAAGCGATGGGAACGACCAGACATTCTGGATGACCCTAGTTTTGGGACACATGGATTCTTAACCCTTAAGGTCTTTTAAAAAAACTCACATTTTATTATTTATTTGAAGTTGTCAGTTATTAACTCAGTTATGTCAAGCATTGTTAACATATATACATGCTTATCATGTATTGTTCGTTAACTGATTTCTGGTTTTCTCTCTTTAAATAATTAATTTGTATTATTGTATTATATCCTGTCACTTTATTAATTTATGTCAATGTGTATTTTAGAAACCAATTAGAAATCAGGACTTTCAAATCCTAGTCATAGCATAATGTCGCAAATTGGAGTGTTATGTCAGACATTGGATGATAGAATGAACAATAAAGAGATAACTACAGAGTTATCCAGAATATCAGAATAAAAAAAAAGGTCATTTGTCTTACTAGGACAAAAAACAAAGAATTTGACTACGTTGCGACCATGAGGCTTTTGTCTGAGAAAGGGAAAAAAGCGAGCTCTAAGTGAGAAACACGAGAAAATAAATACAACCCGTGAATGACTCTAGTCTTGCCTTCAGGGAAGTACCCAGTTTTTATTTTATTATTTTATTAAGTTTTTTATGTGTCCTATCTAGACTTCACTTTCTTTCCTTTCCTGACGAAGGCCTTGTGGCCGTAACGTAGACTATTTTCTTTGTCTTTTGTCCTCGTAAGACGAATCACCTTTTTTCGATTTTTTTTCAAACCCACCCATTGTAGTCCAGGATCGTGCGGTGACAGTTGCCGAGCTAATTACAATTTATGGGCTTGTCAATCTGATCGGTTTTCTATTTCGGAAGATTAATATATTCGTATGACAATCTCATTAATATACCACTCTTGCTCGATGTCGTAACTGTGTATTATCTTTTCTAGTATATATGATTGTAGATACTCCTTACGCACTCTTGTTTTATAATATGTTCATGTACAAAAGGCGATAGTCACAAGAAAAATTGTTTCACCATCTTGGAGGAGTGAATTACGAATGGAGAGGATCGTACGCTGAGGGGTGGTGTGCTAAATCAGCAAGAATGTCAGGTCGTCAGATAAGGCATGTAAAGAGTTGGGAACAAAATTACTCTACAGTAAAAAGGAGTTACTGAGTAAACTTGTTGGTGACTCTGGCCTCTTTAAATTTTAGACATAGAGTATATATGACATAAATATCGTTCAGATTTCGTACAGTTGTTTGTTTGTTTGTTTGTTTTTAGTTCAGTTCTTCGGACATAGTTTCAAACTTACGATGTCTTGACTGTTAATTATTAAACTTGTTGGCAGGACGTCAGTATTCACTATGTTGCGAGTGGACCAGAAGATAAGCCCCTGATGCTTTTTGTACATGGATTTCCTGAATTTTGGTACTCATGGAGATATCAAATACGGGAGTTCCAGAAAGATTACAGGTGAGATGTAAATGCTCTTAAGGATGGAAATTATGTAAAATTTGACGTTTTCTATGAGTGTTGCAAAACGAACACCACGCCATCATTATCATCTTGCTGTTTAATTTAGTTTTGTCTATATTTAAAGATTTTAGTAGTGCTGCATCAAACATTGCTATTCGACTATATTTTAATGTGCCTTATGAAATGAAAATTAAAAACACTCAAGTTCCATTGCACTTGAAAGCTATCTACATTACACAACTCATTTATTTCACTCTTAGCACCATAAGATGATATAGAATTACTGAATAAATTCGAAATTTATGTGCCAAGAATTAATTTTCCCTTCAACAGAGTGGTAGCCATTGATCAGAGAGGATACAATGAGTCCAGCAAACCTCCAGGAATACAGAACTACACTATGCTTAAACTGGTGTCTGATTTAGAGCAGGTGATTCATGGGCTTGGTAAGTACAATAAATATTCAAAATTAGTATTTGGAGGACCGTTATACCTGACTGATGGCAGTAACAGTATGCGGATAGTGGCTACACTGTGTCATTACTGTTGCTGCTGTAAAAACACGTAATCGTGCATTTAAAAATAAGTGCGAGTAGTGTAACAGTTTGTTTGATATCTTAGTAACGGGAATAGTAACTAAATATTTAAGACCATGTTAAGACTTTAATAGAAGTTAATTATGCGTTACCGTGACGGTTTGTGTGATCACATGCTCACTAAATGTTCACATAAGTTATTTAACAACATGTACAAGGGACGAATGAAAATTGTAAGCTGGAACAAGTTTCTATCATATGTGAAATAATGTGTAATGTAAAGAGCTTGTACAATGTTCGTGGTTATTTACATATGCTAATAATGATAAAGTATAAAGCGGTGGTCTTCACCCAATATCGCCCAATACTGGAAGAGACTACAACAATTAAAGAAACAGTGGTCATTTCAGAGAAAATGTTAAAGTTGGAGTTTTCCAGATTCAGCATAAATGTAGTTAGGCTCTTTAGCTCGTTTTTAATATAACTAAAAGTGATTACTTCTATCTGGAAATTACACAAAATCAAGCAGCTGCCAGTATGACTGTTAAACGGAGCCTCTCCTACGAAATACGCGTCTACATACAAAGTCAACGAGTATGCAGCCACCCTTTGAAGTAAGTTGAAGACTCACAACCCGGAAACTATTTTAGCGCCAAACTCAGTTTATTACAGTAGAACTCCATTTATCCGAACCCCAATTATCCGAACATCCAATTATCCGAACACTTTTTCCAGAAAAAAAAAAATCAGATGCCACAGTCACGTTAGACTAAAATTCTGAATCTTTTGATGCGGCAAACTTCAAATGTGTGCGAACAATTTGTAGAGAATGGGATGGCTAATGGTCGGTCGCTTACGTACAGGAAGTCAGTTAGATCATAAAGTCAGTTAATATCTGGTTTAAAAATACAGTGTACGTGTGCGTTCTAGGTAGAACACTGGCTAAACAGACAGTTCAACTTAAAATAATTGTGTCTGCTACTACAGCAGAATAATTTTGGCGTACAAGTATTTCTCTGTGCGATATGGCATCTTCCAGTAGGCCTAAAGCGTATAAAAGGAACCGCAATGTTTTGTCAATTGAAACGAAAACAGAATTTATCACGAGACTAGGACAAGGTGAAACTGTGTCTTCACTAGCGAGGATTTTCAATGTTGGGAAAGCTACCGTCTCTGACATTAAAAGTAACAAGGATAAAATTATGAGTTTTGCATCGAAATTTGATAGTGAAAATGGTTCGAAGAAACGTAAAACCATGAGAAATGCGAAAGATGTGAAATTGGAAGAGGCTTTGTATATATGGTTTGTGCAAAGAAGAAGCAAAGGGGAACCTATCTCTGGTTCTCTGTTGTGTGAAAGGCACTTCAGTTCAACAATCAACTTGACGGTCCTCCTGACTTTAAGGCTAGCCAGGGATGGTTAAGAAACTTTAAATCTCGTCATGGCATACGAGAATTGGGATTCAAGGGGAATCTTTATCTAGCGATGCAACTGCCCCACATTCTTGGCTTTTTTGGAAGAAGAAGGTTATTCACTCGAGGATGTGTATAATGCCGATGAGACTGGCTTATACTGGAAATCATTGCCTCAAAAATCACTTGCATCTCAGCGCGAAGCAGCTGCCCCTGGGTTTAAAAAGTGCAAAGAGAGAGTAAAAATTTTGGTAGCAGCGAATGCCAGTGGAAGCGTTTACCGGTCTCGGCAAAGCCAAAAAACCCTCTGTCTCCCATTGTGTTCCAGTGCTTGGTAGTGAAAAGGAACGTTCATCCCAAATGTGAAGAGGTTAGAGCAAGCACACTGGAAAAGTAATTCTTCTACTGTTGTCCCATGATACATTGAATGCAGTTGATGCAAATTTTAAAGTAATTTTTAGCCTCCCAATGTGACTGATTAAGTAGGGTGTTTAGCACATAAAAAGTGTACAAGAAGGAAGTCCTGGTGTTTAACTAGAAGGTAGGGATGGCGTTTTCCAAACACTTAAGAACAAAGACAGGTAGTTAATGCAACCCTGTCACATAGATCTCAACAAGGCTTGGATAGATTACCTGGAGGAAAAAAGACTGCAGTCAAGTATAAATAAGTTGTAACCTTCTCGATTTTCGGACTGTGACAAAGATGATGCACACAAGTGCTAGAAGATGATAATGTCTCTATTCAGTTTTTGAGTGACGAAGAAATTTTGTCTTTTGTGCAAGAAGAAAACCAAATACGTAGTGACCGATTATTCCTCTACCAGTTTTGTAGTTTTGAAAGAAAAACGAAAACGTCGACCAAGTCCTGAAGAGGCCTTTATAGCACTAGAAATGCGATCTTGGTACGACACAAACTACACAAAACTCTGTTGAAAAATGCGGGATTGGTATAGTTTGTACAAAAAATTCCTCAAGAAAAATAGTATAATATGCAAGTACATTTACGTAAGTTGCGCCTGGTTTTGAATCATGTGACAAAAATAATTAATACAAGAAGTACATGCACTGCAGTGTAATAAAAGATTTTGGTGATTCGTTTTGCTGTATTATTATTACAGTACGTTTCGTTAATAACATTAGCAACTTATCGATGCTTGAAAATTGAACATTTGATTATCCGTACGAGTCCCATGGGATTCGGATAAATGGACTACTGAATGCGTGCGCTTTTGAGTTTACATGAAAAGACATTCAATCGGATTAACACAGTGTTCCTGACACTTTCTTAAAAAAAACCGTCAATTCATCACACTACTCAATGATTCTTCTTCTAACTCGTTCGTCCTGAAAAGGACGTTGTTTGTTGTGTCCGTTTACAGCGAAGCTGCATCTGCGCCTTTGCCGACCTCTCCGACTTCAGCACGGCATATATGTCTCCCACTTCGATATCACTTCTCAGCTAACGCAGTAAGAATTTGGATTCAAGAAAACAGCTGATAGGATAAACCGCTTCTAGCAAACCTCTGCATCCAGGGTAGAAAAACGTTATGTACTAGGGACGTGCCATTCCTGTTGATGTGGCGTGATGGATAGTTGATAGTTAAGTAGTTCACATAAATAGTGAAGAGAGCTGGTGAACTAGAGGTAGGGATGACACAGAACAAATCAGGTAGTTAAAAACACAGATCTTGATGTACCTGTAGAAAAGAGCTGGTAAGTAACCTTCTCGTCTATGCTCCAACTATTTTGATGAACATCGTTAATTATTCCCTACCATTGTTTTAAATATAAATAAAACAAACAACCAAAACTCAAAAATAAGATTGATGTAGGCACAAAATCAAGAAAATTTTAATACAGTATCATTTTAAAAGTACCTTGGTGACGTTTTGCTGTTCGTTTCGATAACATTAGCAACTTATCTGCTTGAAAATTGTTGTACAGTCAGTTCTGAACCTGAATGCTGGTTTGAGTTTCCTCAATTTCACAGTGTTCCTGAACTTTCTTCAACCGAACATGAAGTCTCAATGCTTCTAACAGGCATGCAGCGTTGTTTCTTGTATCATAGCTGCAAGTGTGCCTCTCTTGTTCAATATATATCTCAGAACCTTCAAGAACGATAACAGAAAAAAAAAACCGCTTACGGTATCTGAATGTTAGCACTGGGACGTGCATCCGGTGACTGACTGGCCATATACTGTCATATGGCTATGATTCAGTCAATCAAGGGAGCAACGTCATACTTTTATACATCAATATTGTAATATAAAACGGCAACCATGAAAATAAATTGAAGGCTTTTTAACATCATTTTAAAAGTATTCTCTTATAGTTATTTCCCTATGGCCTTCTGTTATGTCAGTGATCTAGCTTTTCAAAATGAACTCTTGTGCTGACAGCATTAAAAACCAAGCTCTGAAAAGGACTTCAAGCTCTTGTTACTAGCATTGTGTAATCCAGAGAAGAACTTACTAGCTGAGTCAATGCCGTTGAGGATTGTAGGTTATATTTCATGAAAGACCAACTTCAATTGGGGGTACTACGACACAACACAAGCATGCACAACTTTGTCAATCATGACATTAATTTTAAATATACATCAGTTTACAGGACACTAAGATATTTTACTAGCTTAACGATCTATACATTTATAGACATACCCTCAGACACAATAGTACTTCGAGGACTGTGTGACTTGAAGCTTATCTAAGCAAGTCGGCTCACAAGAGCAAGTCAGCTTGGCTTCTTCTCTGCTGTATGCTGTGACTTGAGGCTTTTTACGTGTGGGTCAGTCCGTTTGACATCTTCTCAGCTGTACGAGCTTGATGTGAATTTGGAAAGTGTTCCAGTTGGAAGCGGCTGCACTGTTTGCAAGCTCTATCTGATTGGTCTATCCCTGGATTTCTAGCTGCTTCATTTTAAGCGCATGCTCCCTGTCTCTTTCCCGCTATTCTGCTGCAGCCTTCTGCTCCGCTGCTTTTGTTGCGGCTTTCCGCTCCGCTGCTTCTGCTGTGACTTTCTCTTTCCGCTTCGCTGTTTCTGCGTCAGCCTTTTCCTTCTACATTGCAAGTTTCTACACTTCCATCTCTCCTGCATGGAGTTTGTCAGTCTCCTCGCTTACAAATTTTATCAGCTCTTTTCCACTTAACCCATATTCACGCCTTGCCTCTATTAAATTAACTCTAATTTTTGCTGCGTCTGCCATGATATGCAGTAGGGGTTCGCAAAGAGACAAATTTGGCTGTGACCTCTGAACGAAATTATTTGACTCACACAAGTAATTATCTCTTTAAAACCAGCTAAGTTTAAAATAGTAAACAAGCTCAAACAGTTCTTTTAAAAAATCACTCACTCGGCGTATTATTAAAAATTTAGATAACAATTTATCAAGCCGGTTACTTTGAAAAATTTATCATGCAGTTATGATAAAAAATGTATCAAGCAGTTACAGAAAAAAGAAAAACAAATGTTCAATTTCCTACAGTGTAATTTCTTCTCAAAAAGTATTTACACTTTCAGTTTGATACTTAATTTTTTTAAAGTATTACTCGTGCTTTAGAGATATAAATTATTTCCACTACGAAATAGACACAATATAGTAAGTCTAAAAAGTAATACCTCAAAATACCAACAAATTTTGCAATTATCGCAACTGAATTGCAGGGATGAAAATGTGATTTAATCACATTTCTAAGTCCGGGTTCACTAATCCCGGACGAGCCTCCAATTGTCGTGTGTTGGCAATTGGCGCAACTACGACAGTAGTTTTCGCCAAGAATAGCCTATGAGATATTAGGTAGAAGGTCTCCAGAAATTAGCTCGTTAAGAAAAGATAAGAGACCTATCCGAGATAAGAACAAGAAGAAGACAATGCGAATGCTTTCCACTGGACAGTGTTTTCTAGTGAATTATGGAAAGAGTTCTGTTTCCCCACGACCTTAGCTTCTGCCCTTAGATCATGTAACAGAAAAAGCCCCCAACCTCGTCTAAGTGTAGAAATTCAACTATATGTAAATATTTAACACCGACAGCACGAGTGATACATTAACAAACTATATAATGATCAAATGATTATTGGGTTTATTAATTAAATATCTACACATATATGGTTAGTAGTGGTTAGAACGTGGTGATGGTAAAGACGATTTACTTAAAACACACAGATGAGATATTAATATTGTAGTTAATTAAATAGAAGAATGAGCTTGCGTAAAGCAAAATGATGATGATGTGATATGATACGTGTTACCAAAATGGTGAGTAATCAACAAAGTCCATGTGTCTCTAACTGCTTCACCCGTGTAGGATGGTTCACATGTATGCATAAAATGTCTCAGGTAGGTATACGATATGTCGAGTGGGGTATCTCTAAGTCGAGGACGTTCTGATGAAAACTTTTGTCATACTGAGAACGTTGACGATATATAGTCCTTCACTGTTTGATAATATTTCTGTAGCGCTGATCAACAGGTAACAGTTGTCGTATGAAAAATGTCGGTTGTCTAATCTCTGAAGGGTACTGGGAAGACTGGAAATCTTCACGAGATGTTCTTGATATGAATATTCATTACCTTGAGTATGTAATCGTGATTCATAAAATATACTTTGGAGTCTGCTTCATAGAATGCGCTTAAGAGTGTGTTGCACTTGGTATAAATATGAGATTCACCTTTTGAGCTCTTTAGCTTGACTTCAGATAGTACGCTTCCGATGGAGCTGAACTTGAAATGAGTAATCAACTGTGAACTTTAGCTTGACTCCTGTAGTAAGCTTTCGAGTGATTTGAGCGTGATTTAAATATGTATTGAACGTGTGCGCCCGTGATATAAGGTGACGACAAATGCTGCGTCCACCTTCTTGATCGTGGGCGAGATATATTCCTTTTTAAGTGAGGAACGAAGAATGTCCTATGGCGAATTCTGCTAGCCAAATGTCCGTTTTGATAACTTATTTCTGGTTAGACGTCAGACACTGATGGACTGAAGACACACACAAGTCTTCGTAAGTTTTCACACTTAATATCACTGGGTGACTGTCATTTATTCTAATTCTCACTATTTATCTCTATGAGTTCGATTCTAATGATGTTAAATATATTGGGCATGAGAGTGTGTGCGTATGGAAGCCTATGATGATGATTCAACAAGCTACATGAAGGTGAAGTATGAACTATGAATTACTTCTTATCAGCCTATTATCTTAGAGGAAAATCTTATCATTTTATTAAACATTTATGAAAAGAATTAATTGAAAAACTATCTTTCGCACACATAGCAGTGAAGTTAAGATGAACAAAGAATAATAAAAAAAGTAATAATAATATGTATAAGAAATACTAACCTTCTTTTCCCTTCGCAAAATCCTTTAAGAATACAATACACACAGATATGAAATATTTTATCCACACTGAATTAATTGCAAGCTATTCTTTAGGGATTTTTCTCAACACCACAATGTTAAAAAACTTGACTCATCTTTCTAGCGAGCTGCGCGGTATATTATATCTCTAAAAGTCAATTGTGGGTCCCTTGGACCGGTGACGTACAACTCCACCCATACAACCAATAGCTAAGAGTCCCTCTGGTCGCTCATTCCCAGGATCTCTCTTGTCCCCTGTTAGTCCAAAAGTGGGTGTGGCAAATCGCTACCAACTTTCGTTGCCGGGCTTGCCTGACAAACAGGTGTAGAGATAATTGGCTGGCCAATGCAAAAATGTCCCCCGCCTTCCAACTGTCATATCGCTCTCTGGCGGCGGCCTTTGTTCCCTCGGTCTATTGTCACTTGCATGCTAACAAGTCTCTTTGTCGTGCCCGGCTTATTGTATTCCATCTGGAACCAAAGTTTTTATTCTGCGTCGAGGCCCTTTGATATCACACTCCTGGAGTTCATTGTTTGCGTGGCCATTGTATCATGTGTGATGGTGACCGTATTGTGTTTAAACAACGGCTTAGCCTACTCTTTTGTGTCAGCCGCGCCATCCTCAAAACTAACAATCGTCCAAAGAAATTGTACCATGCCCAGGTGTTTGATTATGATGAAACCAGATGTGTTTCACCAGATTTATCACGAGGCAATGTTGACTTCAAAAGATAATGCAAGGTGGAGGTCTAAATGAAATCGCGAGTAATAAAGATTACAGTTTATAGTCCAGTCGTGATTAAAAAGATATTAGAAAACGATGAAAGAGCCAACGTGGAATGGAAGAGCACAAATGTGGAAACAATAAAATAAGAGAGTTGTAGGAAAAGATAGAGCAATAAGGCTTTGGCGCTCGTTTATCACAACTATCTATAACTATGAATTGGCAGATGTGCACCACTTTACATACCTGGGGTCTACCATCAATGACAAACTCTTTCTGGACAAAAAATTGAGAGCCGCATTGGCAAAGCTGCAGCTACCTTTGCTCGCCTCACATCGCATGTTTGGGGAAACTCCAAACTCACAATGAAGACCAAAGCTGCGGAATATAACGGCTGCGTCACCTGCACACTTCTGTATGGAGCGAGACATGGACAACCTATGCTAAGCAAGAAAGAAGGCACAATACCTTCCATCTACAGTGTCTACGCAACATCCTCTGCATTTCGTGGAAAGATGAAGTGACAAATGTCGAGGTGTTGTCACGTGCTGGCCTTCAAAGCATGTATACACTGCTTAGACAGCGCAGACTACGCTGGCTTGGCCATGTCTACTGCATGGAAGATGGTCGCATCCCGAAAGATATCTTCTACAGACAACTGGAAGGTGGCAAAAGAACAGTTGGGCGACCGCAGCTGAGATTAAAAGATGCGTGTAAGAGAGACATGAGGGCACTAGACATAAATCAAGCAACCTGGGAGGATGAAGCTGCCGATCAGATGAAGTAGCGATGCTATCTGCAGCGCCATTAAGTTTGGGTGAAAAAAGCTCACACAACAAGCAGAAGAGAGGAGAAAACGTCGAAAGGAATACCAGGAAAATAATCAGCTGAGGGCTGTCACCTCAGGGGCGCATTCCCACAGTCAGTTATGACTGAAGGGGCTATTAATGTTATTATTATTATTATTATTATTCTTACTAAAGCATTCTGATTCTCGTTTACCTCTATGCTTAATTTGTCGTGAAATCATATCTTTATGTTTTCCTCAATCCTACATTTATCTCACTATCTTTTAAAGTAAATATGTCCCCCGATTTTTCATGTATTGAAAAATGCAAGTTTTCTTTTTTTCTTTATGCTAGGTTACAAGAGCTGTGTGCTGGTTGCCCATGACTGGGGTGGCAAAGTGGCGTGGGCATTTGGTAGACATTATCCAAATTCGGTTGACAAGCTTATCATCTTAAATGTTGCACCAAGTCAAATATTCACAGAGGTTCTTCAGACAAACAAGAATCAAAGAAAGATGTCGCGGTAAAAAAAAAATGTATATATATTTACACAAGCAAATACACACAGATATAATATGCAAATATACAGGGTGTCCATAATATATATATATATATATATATATATATATATATATATATATATATATATATATATATATATATTACGCGTACATACAAACAGGCACTACTGATGTTAAATTAAAAGTAAATAAACAGGTAGGTATCGTTATTCAATGATGGCAAAGATATAGGTTTTTTCACTAATAGTGCAAAATAATGGAAATTGGTATTGCTCATTATTGTCACAGGTAGGTATTAATTGAGAGATAGATTCTTTCTGAGGCCAGACAGACTATGGAAGAGAGGGTGTGAATAGATAGAAATGTTGTCACTGGTGGAAATTATTGGGAGAAGATATGCCTACTGAAGGATAGCAGCACTACGGTCTTCAGCCTACCTGATGACTAACTTTTGATGGGGCAATCTTTTCCCGCCCTCCAATGTTAATACAAGACTGTAGTCTAATCCACAGTAATGGACATTTGAATACTGCACCAATGACAGAGAGAAAAGATGTTCTGACCACAACCGGTATATATATATATATATATATATATATATATATATATATATATATATATATATATATATATATATATATATATATATATATATTATTGAAGAAAATATTAAATCCACACATAAAGAAAAATCAGAATAAGTCTGCATTTAACACTTCGGAAATCCATGGTGATATCACGAGAAGAAAGAAGACATCAGATTAAGCTGGGAGAACAGGTCCTGGAGCAGGTCGACCACTTTAAATACCTCGGAGCTATTATAGACCGAAAGGGAGGCATCAAAGAAGAGTTGGCCACTCGAAAAGCTGCAGATGGGAGACTTTTTCAGGCCATAAATCGAGGATTCCTCAGCTGGAGAGAGGTTGGTAAGAAAACGAAGATGGCTGTATACCGCTCCACCTATGTCCCAGTCTTGACATATGGATGCGAGTCATGGGCAATGACTACAACCCACAAAAGCCAGATCCAAACCTCAGAAATGAGTTATCTGAGGAAGGTGGTTGAAGTAACAAGAAGAGACATAGTACGCAACCAGACGGTACGTCAAGGCCTTAAATCCTACCCCCTGCAGACCCAAGTAGAACAGTCCCAATTAAGATATTTTGGCCATGTCTGCAGAATGGGAGAAGATCGGATACCACGACAAGCATGGGAAACAAAGAGCCAAGGATCCAGACCCCGAGGACGACCCAGAGTCCGCTGGGAGGACAACATTAAACAATCTTTGAAGGACCGAGGACTAGAATGGAACCAGGCCAGGAAGAAGACAGCCGATAGGATAGTCTGGCGCTCTCTTTTCCAAACCTCTACACCTCACGGTAGAAGGGGAACGACTAAGTAAGTAGTAAGTAAGTTAACACTTCGGCAGACCATAAATAACAAATCACAGAACAACGTATACCACCACAACAACACTCTCTTTCACTACTTGATAATCTCACACAATCCCATATTCACTCGCTTCGTGCCGGCACGTACTACAGTCTGCACAAGTCCTGCTTTAAACGGACAGGGCCCCCTAGTTCGTGTCGAACGACCACTTCTGCCTTGCTGCTAAATAAATCCAGAAATGTCAGTACTTCGTGTTACGAAACTTAACCACGAGTCCGTCGAATGAGGTAATCCAGTCGGTGAGTAAATAAACTCCAGTGAATTAAGTGGTAAAATAGATCTCCACGCGCTCCCCACCTTCAATGGGCGAGAGGAACGAGAAAACTGGTAGAGTGCTTATCCACGCACAAATAATAATAAATCCAAGTAGCCGGTCTCTAGTGACTCAGCTGATGAATAGCACACCAAAAAAACCCACAACGAATATGAGTGAGGGCTCAAGGGGCGCCTCTGATAAGGAAAAATTGACGACAGGAAAAATCATTGGTGTCTTCTTCTTGGTTGTCTACTTGTAATATCCACAGTGACGGGGTGTAAAGGGTTATCCCCGATTGCTTAAACGAGTGGATGGCAATTACTGCGGTGAAGCCGAATTATAATCCAAAGTCAGGTTCTGGTACCTGACTAGATATCCCAGAGTAGCGTTTAGGCTCGCACAAAGAGCACATACAGCTTATTTCTTGACCAGCTTCCGGAAATAAAATGGACAGACAAACATAAATTTTTTTTACATCTTTTTTACACCCAAAAAAAGCTAACACCCTAGATAAATCTAAGAGAATTACATCGATCAGACTATTCCATATGCCGCTTTCTAGATGAAAAGCTTTGGCAGAACTAGTCGCAGTTTCACATAAAAGAGGTGGGTCTACGATTGGCGCTACGAGATTGGCAGAATTCAAGAGAGAATATGAGCTAAAAAATCAGGAATGACAGAAAAGTGGGCGGTGACGAGAAATAGAAAGAAAATAGACCGGCCTATCAGACTGGAGGGACAGACAATTCTAGCCACCTGTGACAATTATGTTCGGCAACGTTGTCTTTTTATCTCATGAGGTTGACTATGTAATGTTAATTCTCCTTTTCCTTTAACCTATTGTTTTGGTTTGTTCATTATTTATTCATGTAATTTTCTGGTCACACTCAATCCTGTCAAAATTTAGCTTAGAAATATTAACAAGTCACGCAAATTGGTCATCCAGGATGAGCTGACGTAATGACGAAAGCAAATAGGGCTTCACGTGAACAAAGTGACGGCCTTTGCTCCACAGGTAGCTGAAAAGAAAAGAATATGAAGAAAGCAATTTGCATAACCACCAGTAAACAATACCATAAGATCGAGAAGACGAAGATGGTTGGGGTGTATCAAACTAATCAAGGCTACCACAGAGAAAAGAAAAGCATGTACTGGACTGAATCCCTAACGTGTGTCTAAGAATAAGATGCATAGTCTATATTTGAAGGGTCGATAACCGGTCAATCTTGATATACCTGTCGATACCATCAATTGGTAGATATCTTGGTGAGGAATGGTGCAAAAGAATGTTTAACCCATGACAAGTAATGCTTAGCTGGCAGAGTGGATAGTGGCGATTCGCTCCCGTGGCTAGGCGGTGGTTGCCGTTCGAAAGGTCCTGCTTCGATTCCCGGTAAGCCTATCACTTCTGTTATTTTTCTGTTGTCTAGTCGTCTACTTCTTTATTTCTCACTGAGTGCCTGATAACATACATTTGTGTGTTGTTTGTTTATTTATTTATTGTTTACAGGCCTCAGGTTTCCCCTTCTTAAATGTTTATAACCTAAAAACAGACATGATTTTATCAAGGTAGATCTTTAGAGAGCTCATTGTTTCTAAAGTTGATCCCCAGCGAGTGCTTGGTTGCCCACCGCTGCTATATTTAGATAAATCAACCTGACAACACTGGTTATGACAGACAAGAGATCGGCAAACGTAATGTTTTATAGGATTGGGAATAGGCTTAGTTTGTTGCTAAGGACATTAAATTAAGATATTTTTCCAAATTTATGGAATATACACTTATTCCATCATCTCTGGCTCGGAAGTACGACAAATAAGTAGAAAAATAATAAGACAGTGATTAATAATGTAACTGACTGATCACAAATATGACTATTTAAAATAATTATACTTAATACCGCGGATGTGACCAGTCTTCTTCTTCTTTGATCCTTAGCCGCCGACCGTCAAAGCAGTCAGTGGCCATTACGCCTGGTGGCGTCTTGTAGGGCAACAACAAATTGATTCCACTTTGTTCGGTCGGTGGCCATCCTTCGTACAGTGCCCCAACTCTGGTTCATTCTTTTCATGTCAGCCTCCACAGTCCTCCGCCAAGTTGTTTTTGGTCGGCCTCTCTTTCGTTTTCCTTCAGGGGTCCATAGCATAGCTGTTCTTGTGATGGCATCGGGGTCTCTTCTGAGGACATGGCCATCCCAGCTCCAGCGTCTGCCAGATATGATGGTGTGCATGTCCTCTTGCTTGCTCCGAGTAAGCAGATCTTGGTTGGTGATGGTATTCGGTCAAAAGATTCGGAGAATTTTTCTTAGGCATGTTGTGGGAAAAGAGGACAATTTCGACATTTCCTTCTCTGTAACTCTCCAGCTCTCCGCGCCATAGAGAAGCACAGAAAGCACACCGCTCTGATATAATCCTAATTTTGTGCTTGTGCTGTACTGAGAGGACTTCCAGATGTTGTTTAGACTAAAAAAGGCTGTTCTTGCTTTGTTCATTCTGTTGTTGATGTCTTTGCTTGCTCCGCCGTCTGGTGTTACTATGCATCCTAGGTATGTGAAGACATCTGTCTGTTCCAGTTGCTGATTCCTTACTGATATGGGCTCAGGGTTTCTCACATTGAGCGTCATGACCTAATGTCTTCTTTAGGTTGATGTTCAAGCCCACCTGCTGGCTATACTTATTAAGTCTATCCGTTTTTTCCTGGATGTGTTGATGTGAATGTGCTAGCAGTGCAATGTCATCTGCATATTCTAGATCTTCCAATGTAGAAAATGTAGTCCATCTTATTCCTCTTGGATTGCCCTCTGTTGTCTGGCGCATCACCCAGTCTATGACTGTTAAAAATAGAGTGGTTGATAAGGGGCATCCCTGTCGTACTCCTGTCTTCACTTCAAAGGTTAGGTTGCTCTGCCCAATGCTACACGTAAAGTTGGCATAAACGCTTTTTATGATTGACACTATGCAGCTTGGAATTCCATAAGCCCTCAGTATTTTTCATAAACTGTCCCTATGTATACTGTCAAAAGCCTTTTCAAAATCTACGAAATTAATGTACAGCTGTCTTTGCCATTCTGAGCACTGCTCTATAATGTTCCTGAGGGTAAATATATGATCTACACATCTTCTCTTCTTTCTAAATCCTGCTTGTTCTTTCCTCAGTTTGTGGTCTACTGCTTTTGAGATTCTGTGTATAATTATCCTGCTTAGTATTTTGCTGGGAACTGAGAGAAGAGTTATTCCTCTCCAATTATTGCAGTCTGCAAGATCTCCCTTCTTGGGCAATTTGACAATTATTCCTTTTCTCCACTCTGTTGGTGTTGTCCCTGTTTTCCAGACTTGTGCAAATAGTTGTTCTAATAGTTCTGCTGCTAGCTCTGGGTCTGTCTCAAATAGCTCTGCATTTAAGTTATCATGACCAGGAGCTTTTCCATTCTTTAACCATTTCATTGCTGTGATGATTTCTTCTTTTCGTGGGATGTTTGTATTAACATCTAGATCATTTTCAGCCTCAGGAACATTCAATTGTGTCTCTGGTGGTTCCTTATTCAGAGTTTCTCTGAAATGCTCTGCCCATCTTGTTTCCTGTCCCTCTACTGTCGTGATGAGATTTCCGTGCTTATCTCTTACTAATGTAATATTGTTTGCACCTCGTTTTCCACTGATGATTTTAGTTATTTTGTATACTGTGCTTTGTTCATTTCTCAGTGCTGCCTCTTCTGCCTGTCTTGCAAGGTCATCCAGAAATGTCCTTTTGTTAGCACGGGTTTGACGTTTAACTTCCTTGTCCAGCTGACTGTACTGTTCACTATATATTGCCTTTAACCTGGGAGACTTAGCTTCTGTTTTCTTTCTTTTCATTTCCTTTCTCTTCGCTATGGTGTTTAGCGTATCTGGTGTTATCCAGTCTTGGCTCTTTCTTTCCTGGAATCCCAAGCATGACTTGCTGCTTTCCTTGTATATTGTTGAGATGGTGTTGAATCTCTGGTCAACAGCATCGGTCTCTGTTCTTTCCTGGCTTTTGATAATCTCATATCTTCTCTGGTGAGGGGTTCCTTCAGTTTCGTGATGTATCTTTTCTGTTTGACTGCAACTGGTCCAGCAGCTCTGAGTTTCACTTTCAGTCTTGCTACTACTAGGTGATGATCACTTCCAACATCTGCACCTCTTCTTACTTTCACGTCTTGTAGTGCATGTCTCCATCTTCCATTGATCATTATGTGATCTATCTGGTTTCTGTCTCGTCCGTTTGGTGATTCCCATGTTAACTTGTGCGCTTCCTTGTGTGGAAAAAGTGTTCCTCCAATGACCAGGTTGTTAATACTGCAGAAGCTTATTAATTTGTCCCCATTCTCATTTGCTGTTCCACTGCCGCATTTCCCCATTACTCTTTCGTTCTAATTATTGTGTGCTCCCACTTTCGCATTTAGGTCTCCCATTACTATAATGAGATCGTACCTGGGTGTAGTTTCCATTTCTTTTTGTACCTGTCGATAGAACTCGTCCTTGATCTCTTCATCGCTGTCGTTTGTTGGTGCATAGCATTGTATAATTGGGGTGTTGGTGAACCTCCCTCTCAGTCTTGCTCTTATCAGTCTGTTGTTGATAAGTTTCCATTCCAGTAAAGACCTTCAATTCCTTTCTTCGGGATAATGGCTACACCTTCGTTGTGCTAACCATCCTCTCTGCCAGAATAAAGTACTGTTTACCCTGTAGCTGTTTTTATTCTCCTCTTACCTGTCCATCTGCTCTCGCTTATTTCCAGGATATGTATCTCGTAGTTCCTCATCTCTGCTGTGATTTATCTCAGCTTTCCTGCCTCATTCATAGTTCTGACGTTCTAAAAACCAATTCTGGTTTCGTGTTTTGCGGTCGGGGCATCCGTTTTCATGCCAGTGGCTTCCTTTCGGCTTTCACCACTGTCAGTCATACGAGCCTGAGACTCCGGATGTCCGTCCCGCAGCAAAGTTTTTCCACTCATTGTTGTTTCCGTAACGTGCGATTTTTTTACATAGACAGGGGTGTCAGCCCTGTGCTAAGACCCCCAACCTGGAGGACCAGAGTACCAGCTTTTGTCTGACCCCTACCCACGCAGACCAGTCCAGCTTGGTTGAACCTACCAGGAGTAAATCTCCCACTGGCATAGCTCTGGGGATTGTCAGGGTACACAAGCCGCCATACCGCTACAAGGTATAGGTACCATTGATGGCCGGATGTGAACAGTGGCGTAACTAAAATTTAAGGGGCTCCTGGGTGTAGCGAGATTTGGTAAACACTTGCTTGGTTGTAGCGCGACACGCCCACGCGACACCCACACACACCAGCGCAAGGTCAGCGCTGCGGTCTTTCTTTGAAGTTGGTAGACAGCGGAAATGTGACTTACGGTTAAAAGCCATACAGTATTACTGAAGAATGAGGAAATAGCTATATAGGAATGTATGGCCGACTTTAAAAGTTTGCATTTACTGGACATTAAATTATTCACTACAGGAGAACGCATGGTTGGAATAATATTAAATAAATATAACTCAACAAAGGAGATAGGCTAGGAATTATATCCAAAAGGATATTATTCAAATATAAATAGTTTTAAAGATAATTAATATTTTTCACCTTCATCACATCGGCTAAAAGTTAGCTAATAATCTTTAAAAATTTATTACACTAACAAGCCTCAACGGAATTGTATAAAACTTATATGTAATGAAAGCCCCATATGGGGAAAAGGAAATGATATATAGGAAGGAAGGAAGGAGATAAGTGTGTGAGTGACAGAAGAGAAAAACGAGTACAGGAAAAGCACAGATTGTTTCAAATAGCTTCAAAACAGGAGATGAAACTAAAATCTTTTGGGGAATTTGGGAGCTGCTTTCTCGTACGCGCGAGAGACTGAAATATAAGGACAGAGCGGCGCATTGTAAATCACACACCAAATCCAGAAGCCAGAGTGAGAAACTGGAGGACAGCCTCTGCAAGAAAAGTTCTATTTTCACGCTGCATGCAGGGCAGATTAAGTTAAGCCAATACAGTCTCACCGTGAGCTTATTAATCCTAAGAGGGTATGTAAGTTTATTAAAAATATATGTATTACTAATATCATTTTATTTCAGATTTTATTTCTGATTGATTGTAGCAGATATAATAAAAAAGGGAATGACGCTAACCAGAGATAACCTTCACCGGCATTGTCAGGAAGCATAACCATTAATTGGTTAGCCAAATATATTATGGCTAATTCTTGCCTGGAAGCTTACGACATACCAGCAAGTACATAAGTGACTTGACATCCATAAGTGGAAGGCAAAGGTTATATCGTACCCATGTATCATAACATGTGATTTATTCATGTATATTGTTAATTCTGCACCTTATACATTATCTTATCATGCTATCTCTGTAATATACTACCATGATTCATTCATTTACATACAAACACTGAAGACATGGTCGCATCATGAACAGCAGAGGGTGGTGAGATTGTTAGAACAATGGCCACCTATTACTTCTTGTTCCAGGTTTTTATGATCAATGTTTATGATCATTCCTGATCGAGAAACTAAAGACTTGAAGAAGTTGATCCAGCTCACTGAAGCCTAGAGGTCAACCAAACTTCAACACCTTAGTCCCCCGTAGTTATAGGGCGGGCTGAAGGAAAGTCTTCCGTACTCCAGTGTGTCGGAGGAACCTCGAGCAGACGTGGATAAAGTTGAGTTTATATATTTCCATCCAACAAATCCTGTGAGCAGTTCTAAAACGACTTTCTAATGATGAAAACTAGATGGCAAGAGATAATGTGACAAACTTGTTTTATAAATTCAGTGGAAGATAAATCCAAGACTTTTTCTATTAGTTATTTTAATTTGTAACTGTAAATAATCATACATTTTACCATCTTCCAACACCCATTTATCATTACAAGAATATATAGATGTACATAATAAATTGGATAATTGTACTCATTTGACTTGTTAAATTTTTAACTGTTAAATTTTGAGTTACTTTTTCTAATTTAATTATAATATCACATAGGGTTACGATAGCGAAGTAGCATCTTATACTTCTGAAGCCTAAATCTATTGTCCAGCTCAGAGTATTCACAGCTGTAACTCACTTGTGATACCAGTGTACTTCTCGGGCACTGGAACTTCATACTTTCTGGAGAGAGATTCTACTTCTGCTCTACCACTACTATCATACTAGGAAAACCTTTCGCTACATTGGGGGCTCTTTCGCGGGATATTATTTTGTATCCTGGGCCACTATCTATGTATTCTTCTATCTTGAGCCACAAATAGTTTGTAAAAATAAATTTTTTTTTTTGGAAAAAATTCTAAAAACTTAGAAATTTGTTTGTAATAGTAGTACCATTGAGTACGAAGTAAATAGGAAACGCTCACAAGGTTTTAAGGATTTGTCTTGTTCAAAGTAATTAATTGATTTTAATTAAGTTAGTTTGTTAGTGAAGATAAAATTATATACCCTCTGGTAAGTAAGCATCATGGCTGAATTGGTGAAGTTTAGAGCTGCGATTATGCAGGAAGGAAAAGACTTGGGTATGACAGGAGATGCTCTAATTCGATATATCACAACTGAAGTGGATAAATATTTAGATAGAGAGACCAAAAGAATGGAAGTTGAGGCTGAAGCTAAGAAATTAGAGGCAGAAAGAGAGACCAAAAGAATGGAAGTTGAGGCTGAAGCTAAGAAATTAGAGGCAGAAAGAGAGACTAAAAGAATGGAAGTTGAGACTGAAGCTAAGAAATTAGAAGCAGAGAGAGAAGCCAAAAGACTGGAAAGAGAAGAAAAGAGACTAATTTTGGAAGCTGAAGAAAGAAGGTTACAAAGAGCGCATGAGTTAAGTTTAAAGGAACTTGAACTCCAGGGAGCAGCTAGCAATCATGGTGCTAGCTCACCTCACTCTGAGAGTAGCTCCAACCATAGCGCGGCAAATGGAGCCATGAGTTTCCACCTGGATCCATTTATTGAAAAAGAGGACGCCATTGAGTCGTACCTGGATAGATATGAGAGACTGGCCTCTACCTATGGATTGGAAAAGGAAAAATGGAGCCTTAAGCTATCTCAGGGGTTGAGGGGAGTTTCATACGATGTTTATTTAAAACTCTCAAAAGAAGACCAGGAAGATTATGAAATCTTAAAACAAGCTTTACTGGTCAGGTACGAAAAGAATTCTGAATCTTATAGAAAGAGATTCCGAACTGCTAAGCTACTTCCAGGAGAAAACTATCACCAGTTTTCTGCCAGATTGGAAACTTATCTGACAAAATGGATTAGCTTAGGAAAGTGTCAAGATATAAAAGAAATGGTCATGATGGAGCAACTGAGAGAATCCATGCCTCAAGAAATGAGAAAATTTCTTATGGAACAAGGAGCTGAGAGATTGGAAGATATTTTAACCATGGCTGAAAGATATCAAGCAGCTCAGTCAGAAGTATCAGGAAATAAGAAGAAGCAGGGTGAGAACTTCAAACCTTCACAAAACTTTACCAACTATGAACACAGGGACAATTCCAACAAGAACAAACACAGAACTGATTATAAAGACAAAAACCCTCTAGGATCAGAAAAGAAACCTCCAAGAAAGGAAGGAAAGTGGTGTAAATCTTGCCAAATGAGTAACCACAATACTGCGGAATGCAGACGGAAAAACCCTCCTCATCACGCTGCATGCCTTACAACAGAGAACAAGGGAAGGAAGGACCTGGCAGATAGTCAGAATGACCTCCATCATCCCCCTGTCTGTGAGGAAGTGACCTTGAATGGCACCCAAGTACTGTGCTTATATGATACAGGCTTGGACTTTGACTCAGTAGTGTGCTCTTCTCTGGTGAGTCCGGAACAGATAACCACAGAAACAGTGGAAATCAGAGGACCAGTCAAGGGAGCAGGAACCATGACACTGCCCATAGCCCGAATCAACATAAGATCTCGCTATGTGGAAGGAGAGATCAAAGCAGCAGTGATGGACAACCCTATCTACCCATTAATACTGGGATGTAGATATGTCTTTCTAGGAGAACCTATAAGACCCATAGTGATGGCAACAGTCCAGACCAGGGCAAGCTCTAAGAAAGAGGAGGACACTATCATCAATACTCATCCAGAAGAGATGAGAAAGGCTCAAACTGCTGACAGTACATTGAAGCCTTGCTTTGGCAAATTACCTAAAAGCCATAACCCTCCAGAGAAAGGAGACTTATATATGAAAAAAGGCCTACTATATAGAAAAGCTGGAACAGGACCAAAAGGACATGGACAGCTTGTAGTGCCAAAATCATACAGGGAGCAGGTTATGAAGCTAGGACATGCTATACCCTTCAGTGGACATATGGGAATAGGGGCCACTGGACAACGGATAGCCTGTCACTACTTTTGGCCAGGGATCACAGAGGACATAAAGAGGTATGTGAGATCCTGTCCAGAATGCCAAAGAGTAGCTCCTAAACATAGGACTGCACCAGCAACACTGGGAGAAATGCCCATCATGGGAACGCCCTTCGAACGTGTTGCCGTGGATATATTGTTGGACCCCTCAGTAGGACCAAGAAGAGAAATGCATATATCTTAACCTTGGTCGATACTTGCTCTATGTGGGGAGAGGCAGTAGCAATGTCATCGATAGATTCGAAACATGTGGCAGAGGCACTGTTAACAATATTCACCCGATTAGGTTTCCCACATCAAATATTGACTGACAATGGTTCTCAGTTTAGGGGAAAGCTAACACAAGAAGTATTCAGGTTATTTCAAGCTAGACATTATCACTGTAGCCCGTACCACGCCCAAGGGAATGGTCAAGTAGAGCGGTTCAATGGCACGCTCATTTCAATCCTTAGAAAGTTGGCGAGTGAGAAACCTGAAACTTGGGACACATACTTACCCTCAGCACTATTTGCCTATAGGGAAGTCCCACATAACTCCACAGGATTGGCTCCAGCTACATTGTTGTTTGGACGACCAATCAAAGGTCCACTGGAAGCATTGTTGCGGACATGGACTGATGAAAAAGCAGAAGAAACCGTGACTTCTTCATACCAATACGTCAACGAGTTGACATCTCGATTGAAAACAAGTTGGAAACTGGCAAATGATAACTTGAGACAGGCCAGGAGGAAGCAGGCTGCTTACTACAATAAAACAGCAAAAGATAGGGAACTTGAGGTGGGAGAAAAGGTTCTGTTACTGTTGCCCAGCAGCAATAATAAATTGCAAATTGGATGGCAGGGACCCTACGTCATATTGGAAAAACTTTCCCGGACCAACTATAAGATTGACAAGAAAGGAAAGGAGAAGGTGTATCATGTCAACCTTCTTAAAAAGTATTATGACAGGGAAGCATCAGAAGTTGCCCATATCATGACCCTGGCCATTGCAACAGAAATGCAGGATGAACCAATTTCCTCCATGGAATACCCCCTATCAACTACGGAAAGCTATGCTCAGGTTAATGTGAGTGAACATTTAACTCTTGAGCAGAGGAAAAAGGTTCAGGAGGTGTTAGAAATCCATGCTGATGTACTCACAGATAAGCCGGGGTGTACTAATCTGTTAGAGTATGACATGACGATTACTGACCCTACACCAGTTTGTATGCGGACATACCCTATACCTTATGCTAAAGGACAGGCACTCAAGGATGAGATTGATTATCTCTTAAAAGAGAAAATTATTTCAAAGTCTGAATCTCCCTACAGCTCAAGTGTGGTGCTATTAAGGAAGCCTAGTGGTGAACACAGGTTATGCATTGATTATAGGAAACTAAATGCTATCACTGAATCTCAGGTAGACCCATTACCTGACACCAATCAGTTGTTTGCTACATTGAGTAAGGCTCGGTATTTTTCAAAAGTAGATCTAAGCAAGGGATACTACCAAATACCAGTGAAACCAGAAGTTAGGAAACTGTTAGCCTTTAGTACACCGGATGGACATTACGAGTTCAATGTACTCCCATTTGGTTTAAAGAATGCTCCAAGTATCTTCACCAGAATGATGAGGAAATTGTTGGAACCATTACAAAATCCTCATATCACCAACTTCATGGATGATATTCTGATTGCTACCACTACATTCGAGGAACACGTAGTAGCACTCTCCATGTTGTTAGGTAGATTAAGAGAAACGGGATTGACAGCACGCCCAACTAAGTGTCATATTGGATGTGAGACATTGGAATTTTTAGGTCACACTATCTCTACAGGGCAAATGTCTCCGGACCCAAAGAATGTAGAGAAAATGAGAAAAGCACCAAGACCACAAACTAAGAAGGATGTAAGATCCTTTGTGTCACTGTGCGGGTTTTATCAGAAATATATACCCCATTTTAACTCATTGTGCGCGCCATTAACCGACTTAACCAAAAAAGGTCAGCCGGATAAAATACAATGGACTGTGGAGTGTGAACAGGCTTATACAGAGTTGAAAAATAAGCTGACAAATAAACCTATCCTTGCCCTTCCCGATCTCACACAAGAATTCGTACTAAGAACGGATGCTAGCAATGTAGGCATCGGAGCAACATTACTACAGCGGGCAGACACACCGCCACATATGCTATTACCAGTAGCTTTTGCCAGTAGAAAGTTAAATACAGCTGAGAGAAATTATTCTACCGTTGAACGTGAATGCCTCGCTTTGGTCTGGTCGATCAACAAATTCGCCCCTTTTCTTTACGGGAAACACTTCATTGTGGAAAGTGATCACCAGCCTTTGATGTTTTTAGCAGTGTCTAAAAAATTAAATTCACGACTTTTAAGGTGGAGTTTACTGTTATCTCCATATTCGTTCAATGTGAGATACATACCAGGACGGGACAATCTTGGACCCGATTTTTTAAGTAGGCATCCTATCAAAGGAGATATAGAGAAACAGAAAATTAAGGAGGAACTGCAGCATGTGTTACCAAAAAGTTAACCGTGCAGGCACTGTTTTAAAGAAGAGGGCTCTGTAGCGAGATTTGGTAAACACTTGCTTGGTTGTAGCGCGACACGCCCACGCGACACCCACACACACACCAGCGCAAGGTCAGCGCTGCGGTCTTTCTTTGAAGTTGGTAGACAGCGGAAATGTGACTTACGGTTAAAAGCCATACAGTATTACTGAAGAATGAGGAAATAGCTATATAGGAATGTATGGCCGACTTTAAAAGTTTGCATTTACTGGACATTAAATTATTCACTACAGGAGAACGCATGGTTGGAATAATATTAAATAAATATAACTCAACAAAGGAGATAGGCTAGGAATTATATCCAAAAGGATATTATTCAAATATAAATAGTTTTAAAGATAATTAATATTTTTCACCTTCATCACATCGGCTAAAAGTTAGCTAATAATCTTTAAAAATTTATTACACTAACAAGCCTCAACGGAATTGTATAAAACTTATATGTAATGAAAGCCCCATATGGGGAAAAGGAAATGATATATAGGAAGGAAGGAAGGAGATAAGTGTGTGAGTGACAGAAGAGAAAAACGAGTACAGGAAAAGCACAGATTGTTTCAAATAGCTTCAAAACAGGAGATGAAACTAAAATCTTTTGGGGAATTTGGGAGCTGCTTTCTCGTACGCGCGAGAGACTGAAATATAAGGACAGAGCGGCGCATTGTAAATCACACACCAAATCCAGAAGCCAGAGTGAGAAACTGGAGGACAGCCTCTGCAAGAAAAGTTCTATTTTCACGCTGCATGCAGGGCAGATTAAGTTAAGCCAATACAGTCTCACCGTGAGCTTATTAATCCTAAGAGGGTATGTAAGTTTATTAAAAATATATGTATTACTAATATCATTTTTATTTCAGATTTTATTTCTGATTGATTGTAGCAGATATAAGATGAAAGCGCCACTCCATATAAATATGTTTTCTCCCAACCAGGTAAAATAGCAACATTTCTGTCTTTGTCACCTGGCGCCTGCTGATAGCAGGGTATCAGATCTGCATTCGCCTACAGTAAACTAGCACAATTATTCTACATATGACAAGGAAAGTATTAGCACAATATTATAGTCAACGTAAAGGAATACGCTCAAATACAAGGTCACGCTAACACATTTGTTTTTTCTATTCGCTCCTGATGTAGCATGGAACCACTACTGTAGCTGGATACCTGCCAGAGAGCCAGCACAAAATCATTCATGTACTCTTGCAAATGTGGTTTAATGTAACAATTTGTTTGACAAGATGAGGCTGCCAGTATTAGTCATTTCTTGCCACGTGCCTGAGAGGGGTATACTTATTTCCTCCTCCCCCCCCCTCCCCAACTACCCGGGGCACAAACAGATCTATACTTGGGTTTACACAGCTAGGTACTCAAACAAACGAAACGTGAGGAAGTTATCAACACGTGAGAAAGCTTATAGATGGCAAAGAATGGAGAATAAGTAAGAACGTGTTTTGGCAACACGTAAAAACTACACTGTCAATCACACAGAAAATTTCCAACGTATAAAATAAGATGTTAGGCAGTGATAAGTGTCATCACTTGATTTGTTCTCTGTGTGAAATTAAAACAGTGAGATCCAAAGAGGATATTGACAGAACACCACATGGGTGACATTGCATCAGCGAAAAACTGAAAAAAAGCTACAGAAAGTAAGTGATATAACATTAGCAGAAAATAAAAATGAATGCCCTTAGCACAAAGAGCAAGAAGACAGAAATAATGATCATCTTAAAGAAACATGGTTCTAAAGAATGCAGCATCAAAGTAAATGGGACACTGAAACACTCGTCTATTTACATCCTTTCTTTTTCATTTCTTTGATCCTTGGTCCCTGACTGACAAAGCAATCATAGGTGTACTAAAACAGATTAGATTGACGTTCCAAAGTAAAGAATAGAATAGCACAAGCACAAACAATATTCCACAACAATGAATAGCAATGGCAGTGAAGACAGATTGTTTAATATTAAACATAGATGATCCCCTTATTAGAAGCGAATCATGAATAATCAGTTAACAAACAAGAAGATTCTAAAAAGGAACATAGATGTGGTTTTAGAAAAGACAAATAAGAAGGCCAAGGACAAGCACATAAAAACAAAAAACGACAAATGAGGGTGTTCTAATTGAGAGCAATGTTCGTGTTAAGCCTGACACATACCGCGGGATGAATTATGACAGAAGACAAAATAGGAAGTTGTCGAGAAACATGATCGTCTAGGCCACGCTGGCCAAATTTTGATAATTAAAAAAAAAAAATCCGCTTTGCCAGATCTTAGAAAAATATGTCAAAATCTTTATTAATTACGATGTTTAAAACTGTCGAAACCTGTCTGTGAACTTGTAACCGCTTGTTTATTACCATCGTTTTCTTCAAAGACCCTACTAACTGGTGTATGCGGTCAGGTCTCTCCACAACTTCAGGTCACAAGTTTTTTTTAACGTCTGTTGTTGCATATCTTCAATGCATCATCATCTTATCAATCCCCGGAACGATAGAGCTGTGATTTCGGCTTTCCATTAATTTCAGTTTCGGACTTCTTCAGTTCTGCCCGCGATCACCAGGTCCCGGTTGCTTAGGCTACCCCATCTGGATTTCTCCTCCAGGTTTCTTTGACCTGACTTCAATGCCAGGCTGTTAACCTCAGTATCTTTTCAATAACTATATATAGTTTTGTTCTTGGGCTAAAGTAAACGAAATGATAATTGGAAAAATGAGAGAGATCACGAGTTAGGTTTTCTTGTTGTTTTTTATCTTCTAAAAAGGGATGTGCATTGTTTCCCTCCCCGTATTATATAAATGTCTGTTTTACGCTGCTTTTGTTTTCGCATATATATAATAGTATTGGTCTTAGTGTTTGCTAAATTAAATATGTAATTCCCATTAAAAGGAAAAAAAACATAGTAAGGTTATAAGGTAAAGGATCCCGTTACACGCCCATTGAGGCATATTGGGAATATGGTGTTAGGCCCATATTTTCTTGACAATCGGCACACTAGGGGTGACGTGGTCAGCATCACGCCGGCCGCCTTAACCTTCCCAGAGTTGCTCTGGTGCCCAATTCATGAGGCTGGGTCGACCCCGGAGCAGTTTGCGGTCTAAAAAATCCCACCTCAACTGGGGATCGAACCATGGACCACCGAGCTAGGAAGCCAGTGCACTAACCACTGCGCTACCGCGGCCCCCCCCCCCCCCAAAAAAAAAAAATAAATAAATAAATAAAAAAAATAAAAAAAACCATAGTGCATGGCTTCTATTTCACGAACCAGGATATTTTTCACACATTCCTGACGCAGCGTAAGTGGTCATTATTTCATTATTCATTAGTATAAAGCCATCACATCGACATCTATCACAAAACGTATTATGTAACTCAGTTTCCAATAAATCCAAATGCCTTGATTTACCTCATACTAAACTCCTCTTTCCACAGGAGCGCAGACACCGCCACTGAACTACTATCGCGCTCGTTTTAGATACAGCACAGGGAAGGAGAGTGCTAATTACGACTTGGAGTACACAATGCCAGTTCTTTTAATTTGGGGATGCCAAGACAAGGCACTGGACATTGCACTCCCGGATGCCATTGAGAGAGTGGCACCCAAAATCGAAGTGAAGAGAATCCCTGATGCAGGTCATTTCGTTCAAACTGAAGCCCCTGATGACGTCAACAACATCATGAGGGAGTGGCTAGACAAAGTGAAATAATTTGGGCGTAATGTTTATTCCGTGTTATTTTTCAGCTTTTGTGCTGTTTTGTTTAGCTTCGAAATTCTTTGCTTTGCTGGTGAAATTGTGTTCTTGTTTAGGCAATGTTCAAGTCTCTTTTTCCAAATTCGTATATATATATTTGCCTTGATAAGCATATAATTCTGTTGGTGTTGTGATCTAATATGCTGAATGTAGATGCACAATATTTATTTTTGTTTTTTTTATTTCTTTGTTCATGCCCTATAAATAACTAGTTTTGAATTGTTTTAAAGAGCTTGCTTCTATGATATTTTTAATAGGAATGTTATTGATGGACGTCAGATAGTTAACTACGAGTAAGTCACCAACCAACATGTGGCAGGAAGTAATTAAGTTGTGCTCTTTCTGCTACAATCCTGTTGCCGGCACTAATTTCTCCAGTGGTCACTTCATTAATTTCCATTTTGCTTCAGAAGTTCGGAAACACAGAAACAGTGGTACGAAAGCTTAGACGCTTCATTTGTGATGGTCGATGAGGCTTCTCCGGCTAAATATATAAATATTTGATGGAGACACATTCATACTTACCCAAACTGCTTAATATAAGTGTGTAAAATTCCAGAAATTTTGTCACTGAAAAGGAATAGAGGCAAGAATATTTATGTAAAACACCCCGCGCTTTGAAGTGTAGTAGGAAGAAATGCACGTTATTTCAACAGACGAGCAATTTAGTTCCCTGGTCGGCGAAAGACTGCAACTTTGGTGGGAAAAGATGGGACAAACGTGACGGATAAGAGACTGAGTATGATTAAAATTAATAAATTCATTTCATGTGTCAACAATGTGCGATTTAGAAGAATAAAAAAACGTAAAGATAAGTACAAAAGTATCAAGTAGTTATCATGTGGCATGTTAGATATGAATTGAGACCTTTGAGATGTGGAATTCAATAAAAGAATGGGGCACGTCTCATGGAAAGAGAAGAAAACGAATAAAGAGGTCCTAGAAAACCATGGAATGAAAAAAAAAATAATGAAGGAGATCAAAACTGAGCAGCTAAAATATTTTGGCCATGCAAAAAGATATAACACTTTACTGAACACCATAATGGAAGGCAGAGTTGAAGGCAAGCGTGCTAAAGGAAGACAGCACGAGAAGTGCGAAAGTAACATCAAGAGACGGACAAGAAAGAGTCTATCAGAGTGCACCATCAAGACAAGAGACAGAAGAATGTCGGAGATCGATTGCAGTGACCTTCGATGTGAACATGGCAACTGATGACGTTAATGATGTTAGCTTTATTTACGTGGCAAGCTATACTTTTATTTTTATACCTCACTTTTCGTGTCACGTTATTATCCAAACAGCTAACATATAACACAGATTCTTATTTTATAGTCACACAGAGAAACATTTTCACTACTATTACATCTCACCGTGATGGTACAGTCTAAACAGTAATCGTTGAGTAACGTATATGTGTAAGGCGCAGTGTGGCGGGGAACATGGCTGTTGCATTGGATTTTTATGTGGGGCACCGATACGTTTGTATTGTAATAAATATTCGATGTCATAGATGTCTTTATGAAATATTCGAGCATTACTAAGAAGATTTATCAATGAATGAGTTATCGTGAGCCTAGGCCATGAGAAAAAGCACTATGTCATGTGACGAAAACGAACTATCCGATTTGTAATCACTGCAGCCAAAAAATCCACTAATTAGAATTTGTCTGGGTTACAGCACAAGTTTTTTAGTGCCAAAATTTCTGATAGGGTAGCAAATTTTGAATATAACTCCAAGCTTTCAGCCTCCTGAACAAATAAGTGAGCCCGGAATAATGAAACAGTCAAGAATTGTTCCTGGGCATTGAAACTGCTGAGACGTTTTTGTTGTTCTGCTCAAGACATTTTGTCCCAATAATATATTCAACTATCGCTGTGGTTAAAAAACTAGGTGACCAATGTGATAGGGTAGTGGTTAAGGGACACAATTGTAAGAAATAATGGGTGAGTAGAGTACTGAAGAGATAAAGTCCGATGGGGTAGTTTTCATTGTAGAAAATTAAAGTAGAATAAGCAGGTCACGTGATTTGCTAGACTGTTTGATGACAAGGTCTAAAAATAGGAGCGCGAGAATAATTAAGCACTTAATGGTGGACTGCAAAAAATATGACCAGCAGAGGAAAAACATTAAGACATACTGCATTAACCACTAGATAGAAATGAGTGTAGAAAATATCATAGGCATTAAGACCCCACCAGAAATACAAAAATTAATAAAACACTGTATTACAAAAACAAAAGGTAACATATTAAAAAATAAATAAATAAGTATGCGAGCCAGTAGTCTAAAGTGGTGGTAGATTTCCCCTAGGTAAATACGGATTGACTATAAATAATCCTCCAATTAACATTAATTGCTTACCAGTATAAACAATATCATTTTTTAACAATAAAACAAAATGAACTATAACTAAAAAGTAAAAATACCGAAAAGAGAAATAGAATAATATAAAGCATACAATAAATACAGACAAGAAAATATTACAGTTAATGAAACGCGTCCTGATATAACCAGCAGCTCCAAGTATATGGTAGATGGTTGAAAGAGCGTGCCACAAAGAAAAGTAGCAAACACCTTAATAAACAAAATATTTAAAAATGTAAGCACATAACTTTTCTTCCTTAACGTCGTAGTTGTTCAAAAATAAAGAATGAAAAACAACCAGACAGCGTTCAACAGTTAAGAGCTCATAAGTCTGTTGTGTTCATCATTGTTCGTTGGTCAAGGGTTAATTGAGATGACAGAATATACACAGGTCAGGGGTCACGAAAACCTGGGACACCATTTTAACGATTACATGTAACACGACCAGCGCACTGTCACACTAATCAAGACGGATTCTTTTCAACTATCTGGTAGTGTAATTCATTCATCATTCATTACCCTCCGCTCCCAAGGAGCATAGACCTTCAACAAACACATGCCAAGTCCTCCTCGTCTCAAGTTCTTTCCAAATTCTCCTCCTCATTTTCACCTGTTTTCAGCTCTCTTCTCCATGTGCTTCTTGGTCAACCTCTGTCTCTCTTCCCCTGGGGGTTAAAGAACAAGGACTGCCTTGTAATGCTATCAACAGGTTTCCTTAGTGTGTGTCCTATCCATCACCATCGTCTTCTTCTCATCTCTTGTTCCACTGGCACTTGTCTGGTTACTGTCACGTTGGTAACCATGTCATACCATTTTAATCCTTCTATTTTACGCAAGCACCCATTTATGTAGCTTTTTTGTTTTTGTTTTTGTAGTGTAATAGGATTTGTTAATTAAAGTCGTCCATGAATATTTGTATATGAGTAAGTCAACCGCCAAAACTTGGCAGTAAATAATTATGTTGTGCTATTTCTGTTGCATGTTCTCATGACGATACTAAATCCTGTGGTCATTTAAGTGCATGCATTTGTTATGAAACTAGAGCACCTTTATCATGTACGATAAAGGTGCTCTAATGAAACTATTGAGCGGCGCGTCAAAATTGGCATTGGTCAAGTGAAAAAAAGAGCAAATGGACTTTGGTTTGGTTTGTTTTTAAGGACTATCTTCATTGCACACGGATTACGCCATCATTGCTCCGATCTCCTCCCTTAGATCATACTAGGAGGATCTCAGCACAGTGCACGAACTCCGTAGCACCGGCGAGAACCCCAATGTGTGTATATAGGAATTACACATTCTATAAATATGTTTGTGGTGGATAGGTTTCTAATCTTATACACGGGACCTCCTATTTTTTTGGTCCTTGTTCGGAAAGGCTAGGCATCCGATCTCACTCCCCAGGAGACCAGGGGGGAGTATGACATCGTTAAGACCACTGGTTCTGAAAAAAATTTCCATTTACATGGACTTCAATTTTAACTATTATTTCCACGGGGAAGGTAAACCTCGGTAAACAAACCAATCTGCTGCCTTGCAGCTACCACCGGGAGATGGAAAGGCTATGGGAGACAACCCTGAACAACAAACACAACCCGGCCTGCCGAAGACGGAGTGTGTTAGCTACGGCGCAGACACCGGGAAAAATTAGGACACACACGCTTTTGCGGTATGGAGTCATGCGACAATCTCGACTTACGTCATTGCGTCGCTCCTATCAGCTACAACCGGGGAGGAGCGGAGCCGGGCCCCTAGCCTCGAAAGGGCCCACCCAAGCAACCGGTGCCTTTGCCAACCAAATGGTCGGGGGAAGGCAAAGTAGAGCAACTGACCAACCAACCCACTATCTTACAGTGGCTCAATGGAATGCAGAAGGAGTGAGGAACAAGAAACCGGAGTTACAAGAATTCCTCAGGGAAAATAACATTGATATAATCTGCATCCAAGAAACTCACCTAAAAGATACCCAACGATTCTTTGTACGTGGATACCAATCCTTCCGCCAAGACAGGGCAAAAACAGAACTAAGGGAGGAATCCTCACACTGATTAAAACCTCAATCCCAGCAGTAGAGACACACAGATCTGGTGAGGACGAATTTGAATACATAACAGTCCAACTACTGCTGCCCAGTGGAGACTTAATGATCACAAACTGCTACAGCCCTCCAACCACAACTCTGGAGCTACACAAAGTGAAGCTTGCAGCATCGAGACACTTCATTATGGGTGACTTCAATAGCCACTCACCCAGCTGGGGCTATGACGCAACAGATCCAAGAGGAGAAGAGGTGGAAGATTGGATGGTAGAGAATAAACTAATTCTAATAAACCAACCAGAGGATAAGCCCACCTTCTATTCCAGAGTGTGGAAAACAATGAGCACACCAGATCTTGCTATGGCTACAGATGACATACATCGACTCACCACCAGAACAGTAAATACTCAACTTGGGGAAAGTGACCATGTACCAGTCACATTACAGATATCTGAGATAAGAAGTGCAGGAGAAATCAATATGTCCACTAGCTGGAATTTCAAAAAAGCAAACTGGGGATTTTTTAAAGAACAAGCCGACAATTTCTGTCAGAACATTGCCCACTCAAATAACATCAATAAAAACATCTCCATCATCAGTGAGGCAATCATCCAAGCAGCAAAGAAGTCAATTCCACGAGGTAAACGACGAGACTACAAACCATACTGGAGTGACAACCTGGGAAAACTCCATAGTGAATTAAATAAAGCACGGGAAACTATGGAGCAAAATCCCACAATAGAGAACACACAGAGGCACAACAGCATAAAACAAGCTTTCAATGAACAAAAGAAAGCTGAAATCCAAAGGAGCTGGCACCAGAAGACCAGCAGTCTCAACATGGAAAAGGACTCAAGCAAGCTATGGAATCTGACAAGAGTGCTAAATGAAGAAACAACAACCAGCTACTGTAAGACTGTCATCAAGGAAAATGAAAAATACCACACAGGAAAGATGGCAGCAAACATCCTGGCAGATTTCTACAAGGAAGAAAGCACCACATCACTTTCACATGCACGGATCCAAGAAGTACGTAAGGAAGTAAAAGAAAAACTGAAGCACCAAAACCCAGATATCTGCATGAAGTCACCCCTTACTATGAGAGAACTCAGTGCTGCCATAACAAAACTAAAGAACAGAAAAGCTCCAGGAAAAGATGGCATCACAAATGATATGATCAAGAACCTTGGACCTGTAGCCAGGCACAAGCTCCTCCTAATCTTCAATCAATCATGGAGTACTGGAAAATTTCCAGATCAATGGCGAGAAGCAATCATTGTTCCCATCAGAAAGAAACAAAAGGAGAAAACAAGCAAGTCCAGCTACCGACCAGTTAGCCTACTGAGCTGTCTGGGTAAGGTAATGGAAAGAATGGTGAACTCAAGATTACTGAAACATCTGGAAAAAAACCATCTGCTTGATAACACACAGTCAGCATTTAGGAAAAATCGCAGCACCGAAGACCAACTAGTATATCTAGCCCAGGAAGTAGAAAATGCCTTTCAGGAGAAAAAGAAAGTACTGGCGGTTTTTGTAGACTTGACAAAAGCCTTTGATAAGGTATGGAAACAAGGACTCCTCCTTAAGATGCTCAACAGCAAAATTGAAGGGAGAATGTTCAACTGGATACGGGACTTTTTTCGATACCGCACAGCAAGAGTAAAACTTGACGGGAAACTGAGCCATCGTGTCACTCTACAACAGGGTGTGCCACAAGGAGGAGTTATCTCCCCCACACTTTTTATCATATATAAATGATATTGCAGAGAAACTGTCCGGGCATATCTCCAGGGCTCTTCATGCTGACGATTTTGCTGCCTGGTGTGCTGCTGAACATTTGCCTACTGCGAAGTTCAGGATGCAAGCAGCGCTAAATACCATCGGTAAATGGGCATCAGATTGGGGAGTACAGATAAACCTCTCCAAGACAGTAGCAACCTGCTTCTCTCTGTCAAATCGCCGAGAAACGATCAAACTGCAGCTAAATGGAAGTGAACTTCCAATCGAGGAAAACCCAACATACCTAGGAGTCAAGTTGGATAAGAGACTCACCTGGAAGCCGCACATAAAAGCAGTAGAACAGAGAGCAATAAGAAAGCTCTCTATTATGAAGAAACTGGCTGGCACAAGTTGGGGGGCAAATACCAACATACTTAAAAAAGTCTATACAGGCACAGTCAGACCTGTACTTGAATATGGCATGTCAGCCTGGGCCACAGCATCTAAAACAAACACAGAATGTCTAGGGAAAGTGCAAAATTCAGGCCTTAGACTAATCACTGTAGGGATGAAGACTTCTCCAATCCAGGCAATGGAGCGATACACCAACATCCGCTCTCTTGATGACAGACGTGAGGAAAAGGTATTCACTCACAGTGAGAAGCTTCTACGAATGCCAAGTCATCCAATGCATGCCAAACTCCATAGTGTGACAAAGAACAGGCTGAAAAGAACCAGCTTCCTAAACATCTCCAAACATCTGCATCGATGCCATGAAGACCTCCTCCCAAATCGATCTACTGAGATTGAAATGTTAATTGATTACGAGGAGCCAGACGACTGCCATGGAAATATATCTATCATCACAGAAGTCCCTGAAATAAAAAAGAAAGGCCACCTGACCCCTCAACAACTAAAAACTTTGGCTCAAGAAATGATTGAAGAAAAGTACAACCCGAAGGAGTGGACACATGCATACACAGATGGATCTGCTGAGGGGGCAGTAAAGAACGGTGGAGGAGGCATTTTTATAAGATTCCTAAATGGAAAGATCATCCGAAAGGCCTTCCCAGCTGGAAAGATCTCCTCCAATTTTAGGACAGAAGCTATGGCATTACTGCAAGCCCTGAAGATCCTCACCAGACCTGAACAGCAGCCACAAGCTAAGATAGTAATCTTCACTGACTGCAGATCATTACTTGAATCAATACAAAACACCAGAAATGATAACATGATGAATGAGATCAGATCTGAGCTTAACATCATCCAAAGGTCATCAACCATTGCCCTTCAGTGGTTACCTGCCCATTGTGGAATCGCTGGTAATGAGAAAGCAGATGCTCTATCAAGAAGTGGCAGTAAAATGGAACAATACAGCCACCCATTGCCCTATCGGGAAGCAAAAACCATCATCCACAACAAGTACACAAATCAGTGGAAGGGGATATATACAGCAGAGATGACCCAATCCACCACCTAAACAGACACCAACAGACGACAATTTTCCGCCTGAGAACTGGTCACTGCAGATTACTTGGACATCTCTATCGCCTCAAGATATCCCACACGAATGAATGCCCATGTGGAACTGATATCCAGACTCCAGAACACATTCTCCAGAACTGTCCAACCCATGATAAATTGCGACGTGTGACCTGGCCAAAAGGTGATGAGCTCCAGCAGAAGCTATGGGGCTGCCGCGCCGACCTTGAAAAGACTGTGGACTTCGTCCTGGCGACAGGCCTGCAGATTTAGCATGACTACAAACCGAACGCAGAAGAAGAAGAAGAAGAACTATTATTTAACAGCTGCTTTATCACAGCATGTTTAGTAAGTGTGTAGATATTTGTGTTTAAATATGCCTTGGTACGTATTAAAAAGCAAAACTGAAATTCAAATAAACATTCCGTTACTCCATCTGCGAATCATTGTTTAAAGGAACATCAACTCGAGCGACTAAATCGGCCGAGTTACTGCAAATGTAACGAACTCCATTCTTTATTCATGCTAACTCGAAATACCGATGGGGGAAATTCAAGACATTGCGTCCAAAGTCAAACACCTGCCATTATTAAGTAAGGGAGGGAAGATGTGGTTTGTTTCATCAGGCGCGAAGAATGCGTCATGAAAATTATTGCAACTTTAGTAGGAAAAGATATGACATAATAACGTCAATGGGGGACGAGAAAATTCTCTAAATGAAGAATGGTATTAAAGACATTGCTGCCTATATTTAGTGTGCGTGTGTGTATATATATATATATATATATATATATATATATATATATATATATATATATATATATATATATATATATATATATATATATATATATATATATATATATATATATTCATTTTATGCTTAATGAACTACCACTTTGACTCATCATCCGTAAGGTTAAGGTCGTCACTCATGCAAACGAACAAGCAAGTGACCAAAATGAACCATATATTTATACATAAATGTGTGTCTATGAATTGTCATTTTACAAAACATAGTTAATTGAAAATCATATCTACGCATAATTATGCTTCTTGCAAATATATCTGTGAATATTTCGTTATTGCCACAAAAAGAAGAAAGCAGACATATGTATGACACAGAAGCACTTGTGCAAATTCCATTGTATTTTAATTATACAAATATTCTAATTACACCGTAATAAAGAGTTTTCTTTTTAATTATTTTTTTTATATTCCTTGACAGGAAACGTTATTAAGCTAGTTGCGTGAAAGATCTAATGGCCAAATTCCTTACCTGTGCCAACAAACGATGCGGTGTGTACTAGCCAGTGATCTGGTACAAGTTTGAGAAAGGTCTTGCCAGTTGAAGAGTGATGCAGTAAATTTGAAACAAGGAAAACCGTGCCACAATATTACATCTAAAAAGTCCTGCCGTCTAACAATAATAAATTAATTATAACAACTCGCAGATGTAACAACAATAAAGCAATAACGACAACCCACTGTTATTACAAATAAATAAATAAACAACACAACAGTGTGCTGCAGGGGAATGGAGTTTAACGGCAACTTACAACTGTGAGTTGTATACAGCACGGTACTGTCTTTCTACAATCATTAATATATTCATCATGACCCTTCAACTCCCCAGGGAGCATTGACCTCCAGGCAGTCCGTGTTCTGTTATCTCCAGGGTAGAAGATCTATAAGAACAAGGAACACATGACGAGGACGAAGAAGACTAAACAAATCTTGAGCTGAAGGCACGGGACAGGGAGACTTGGTATAGGTTTTTTGATGAGTTTTGCTCTTTGGGACGCTGAATGATGATGATGATGATGATGATGATGATGATGATGCTGATGATGATGATAATAATGATGATGATAATTATGATGGTGGTGATGATGATGATGATGATGATGGTGGTGATGAAACTCTATATGCTTAATAAATCGCCACTTTTACTCATCAACCATAAAGTTAAGGTCGGTACGGCACACATGCAACACATGTAAGTAAGTGACCAAAATAAACCATAATAATATGATCAATATAAAATGTGATATAAGTAAACTACTCTTGGTTGATAAGTAAATGTAGTCCTAAAGCGTATTTGGTTGATAATTAAATGTAATCCCAGAGCGTACATTGGCCTACGAGAATTAAGACTTCATTGTACTAGGCCCTAGCTTCATGAGGTCGTGTGACCGATTCCTTTCATTGCTGCCTTTGCCTTCCTGTTGCGCAAGAATGTCGCAACTTATTCAGTGTACTTTATATTTTTCTTACGCAAAGGGAAATAACTTGAGAAAATTATAGTCACTTTTTATTGTAAGTAGTTCGCTGTTCTTGTAGGCGTGGGTTGCCGATAAGTTGTGTTTGAGCGGTCTTAAGTCAAGTCCATATATGGAGCGATTTTAAGTCATGTCCATGTTTGGAGCGCTCGGGCCCACTTCTCTTGATAAGCATTTCGCAACTTGCAATGTTTCGATTCCTATCCTTTTAAGGCATTGTTCGAGAAGGTACTATCTTCGTATATTATCTGAGCTGTATTCGAATCGCGCTTTTCTGCGCATGTCTAAAGTTTGGTTGTGGTCTGAACGGGATTTCCGCCCGCAGTCCGTGGCAGATTCGTTTGAGAGCAGGACGCAATTTTGCTAGCGTCCGTGCTTATTCTATTCAGGAAAAAGAGAGTCCTCTACATATTGTTGTTCCTTTTGAGATGATATATCTCTGTTGTGATTCTAAGTGCCCGGAGGCCTGTGAGTAATGTGGTTTATTTCCTGAAGCAAAGGTAATTACTTTTGAATAACATTTCGCCATCTTTTGATGTTGACATTTTTTTCGTAGCCTGCTTGTTGTAGAGTCTACGCTGTGAGAAGTTCTCTCAGCTCACGAATCACGTTCGCTGCTATGCATCGGTTGATGCATGTCCTAAGGACTAGTTACTTGTTGAACTCTGCTGCTTGTTCGAGATTTGATATCTTTGGTAACTAAAGGAACTTTGAGGATTTTTTTTGATGACGTCAGAAGACATGCCTGTCTTGCTGAAGTCAAGTAAAGGAGAGTGGATTTAATCTCCTATTTAATACCTTCCGGCTATTATGGAAAGGGAGGAAGTTTTCTGCCTGATTACATTTACGGCTGGTTATGATGTCATAACATGCATATTGATTCACCATTATCATGATGCTGTCTGATGTTCCTTGTTGTACTGACTACGTCAGTGGAATGATGACTGTTGTACCATACCTGTGATGTTTCTGCATAATGATGTCCCTGCACCTTGTCATTGTGGCGTACCCAATATATATATTACCAAAACATCACTGCTGTTAAAAGCTTTATTGACTTTACACGTTATGATCTGATGTGACGTCCATGTATGATACTGTAGCTATCTGACTCTATCCTTACGTCACACACTTAAACCAGACTAAAGACACCATATTACTCTGCCTCATCATCCCTGGTGTCTGAGGGTGATACACCACGCTTCTAGTGCCAGCATTATCATACCTTTGGCAAGAAGATGAGAAATAACACCCTCAACATTTGTGTGGCAAATGTAAAATCATCCACGGAACATTTATACGCAACACATTTGTTACGCAACATTTGGTGGCCATAAGCTGGTTTGGTCTGGTACCGGCATACACGGGGTCCCTTACCCACTTCATTCTACAAGATATCAACATTTTAACATTTTTCAAGACATCAACATAAAGAATTCTGAGACTACTCGGCGTTGCCCGATAAATGTCGAAATTGCAGTTTTTGCCTTAAGTCAAGAAGTTTGACAGTACCCGGCGTTGTTACATATATTGCCGGATAACACAAGTTGCTGCTATCAAGGTTCCAGGTTGCTGTAGTTGTTGAGAAGGCCAAGTTCCGGTTGCTACAGGTTCTTTACTGAGAAGGCCAAGTACCGATTGAAGCAATTTACTGTCGGATAAGAAGGTCAAGTGCCGTAACTACACTACCTGTACACTGCCTGTACTGTTTAGAAGCTCAAGTCTCAACTATCGTCTTAGCTGTTTGATGCAAGTTCAGATGTGCGATCAACGTTGGATCTTCGATCTTAGAATGCTGATTACCACCTGTTTTTTGCTGTACTGACGATTGGAGTTCCATAAGTTAAGTGGCCTGTTTGTTCGTGAACTGTGCCCTTATACTTCTACTGAGTCTTCTGTATTTCTCATTCTTTTCTTTACATGTTATATGTTTATATGTTATTTGTATATTTATATTTTAATGTTTATGTTTCTGCGGGTCTGGATGGGTGGCGACTCCTATAGATCATACCACGTCATAGAGGTCTTCTATTGAGAGTGTTCTGTAGGGTAGGCAAATTTCCTATAGCGAAATTTGCTAAGCGACTTCTGTTGCTATTTATATTAGCTGTGACGACATGTGTTAGTGTTGTTTTCGTTATTTTTCCGCATTCTTTAGTTCTGTTTTGATTTGTTTGTATTTGTAGATCTTCTCTTTTCTATTGTTTAGTTTTATACACCATTTATATTTATACACTGTGGTGTCTTGTATTTGTATCATATTGTCGCAGATATCATCACATTTTTTGTGATATTCCTTTAATTTTCGCTTTATTTTTTTGTTGATTTCTGCGAATGTTTTCGTATTGTTGCTAAATCTTTGTTATTGTTTACATTGTATTGTTTACATTGTTAATGTTTACATTGTTATTGTTTACATTGTGATTGTGTTTACATAGTCATTGGTTACACTTATAGTAGTTAATTCACATTTGATAATGGATTATGCTGATGCACTACTACTACACTGATGATAAATAAATGATGAATAATATTACTTATGGTAATTAATTCAGATTGGATAATGGATTATGCTGATGCACTACTACTATACTGATGATAAATAAATGATGAATAGTATTGTGCACTATTGAATGGGAAGTGCACCTATGATCAAGAGTTGATTGATGATATTTAAAAAAGGTCTATACACAAGGTCTTTGATTTAAGACTTGTTTCCCACAGAGATTGGGATGATAATATGGTGTTGTGAGTAAACAAGTGCTGATTCAAGACTTGTTATTATTAAGTTTGAAATAAGGTAATTAATTATTTCAGGTTTTGGACTCAGATTTTAGACAACATGTCTACATTTGAGTATTTTATTGAGCAGGGTAAATCGCTTGGGAAGACTGGTGATAAGTTAGAAGAATTTGCGACTGTTCAATATGCCAAGGCATTGAAGTCGGAAGAAAAGAAAATGAAAGAACAAACTGAACAAAAGAAAATAGAGGCTGAGAATTTAAAACTGCAGATGCAGGTGGATGAAAAAAGATTCCAAATGGAAATGGAAAAACAAAAAAGAGAAGCAGAAGCAAAAGCTGAAAAAAAACTTGAAAGAGAGGCTGAAGAGAAGAGACTACAGATTGAGTCTGAAAATAAAAGACTTGAAAGAGAAGCTGAGAATAAAAGGCTTGAAAAAGAAGCTGACAATAAAAGACTAGAAATAGAGACTGAAAATAAGAGACTTCAGGTTGAGGCTGAGGAAAAAAAGTTACAAAGAGAGGCTGAGGCTGAAGAAAAAAGTTACAAAGAGAGGCTGATGAGAGAAAAGCAAAAATGGAGCATGAAGAAAAACTTTTAGCTTTGGAGTTAGAAAAGTTAAAGTTGATGAACATGGGTAATGCTAATGATCCAAATAAGGGGTCATCTTCTAATAAGTCTAATGCTGTTGATTTCAAGCTTAATCTACCAGCATTCAATGCTTCCATTGACGATATAACGTTTTATCTAGAAAGATTTGAACGTTCATGTAAAATACATAACTTGGATAAATCACTGTACGTGTTTCATTTGTCCAAAATACTTAAAGATGATGCTTTGACTATGTTGGGCATGGTAGATGAACCTGATAAGGACAATTATGAGATTGTCAGGGCTATCTTGTTGAGGAAATACCAACTTAACGAAGACGGCTATCGTCTTCAATTTAAAAATATGTTGCCTGAAACTGGAGTAGAATTCTCTGAATTCATATCAAAGATACGTATTACTTTTAGACGTTGGGTTGAATTGTCTAAGATAGAAAATACGTATGAAGCACTTATGGACTTACTGCTAAGAGACAAAATAATGTCTTCTGTCAATCAATCTTTTCTTGCTTTTTCTTCATGAGCGTAAGCCTAAAAACATAAAAGAAATGGAAGAATACTGTTGCCAGTATATTACTGCGCATCCTCATGTAACCATTAGCAACTCTAAAGTAAAAGAAGGTCTACCAGTTGCTTCGGCAGCACCCTATGGCCCAAATTTCATGCATAAAATTCAGGGTAGCCAACAAAACTTTAATAACAGGAGTAACCGTAATTATGCTCAGAATTATAGCAATCAATTTCAGGGTGATTCTTCTTCACAGAACTGGAGACAACCTAATCCTGCACGGTATACTACTCCCAATAATTATAGACATTTTAACAGAAAGAGTCAGTATAGAGGAAACTATTTTTCACGGAGACCTCAAAACCAAAATAATAGAGGTTCTCAACAATATAGAGATGAAATAATAACAGTTATGGAAACTGAAAAACAAACCAGGATAACAATTACAATAGAGAGTTTAATGATAATTGCAGAGGCAATAATGGTCGCAGTAGGTCGCAACATAAAAGACAGAGATATCAACAGACAAATTCTGTACAGCAAGAGTCTCAGGGGGCATGTAAACAAGGTGATGATAATAAAATCTCTAGTGCTAACTCATGTTCCTCCTTTGAATTTGGTAGGGCAACTAAATGTTCCCAATGCAGTACTCTGTTTGAACCGACTACCATTACTACTCTAAGCTGTGGTCACCCTCTTCCCGCTCTTCCTGCTGCATCAGTTGCGCATGACGGGAGAGGTTCTCTTATCTTACATAAGGGTCTTGTAAATAGTAATCCAGTCTCAGTCCTTTTTGATTCTAGATGTACTACTATTAGCGTTAGACAATCGCTTGTAAATCCATCCTGTGCTACAGGAAAGGTCATCAAATGTGTTACATTTGGTGGCACTTTGGAAAAATATCCTACTGCCATAATACATATTTCTACTCCCTTCTATACGGGAGATGTCCACGCGTGTCTTCTTCCAAATCCTATTGCGGACCTGATTATTGGTCGTATTCACGGAGTTAAGGAATGTACCCCACAGCAGATTGCTGTTTGGGAGGAGCAAAACATTGAAGCTACCAACGCGGTGGTCACAAGAGCACACGCTCTGGATCCACCTCAGACTTCATTAACTGATAATAATGAAGTAGATAGTCAAAATAGTCACTTGATTATTTCACGTGACTCATTCATAAAGTTGCAAGAAGAAGATTCTTCTCTAAAAAAAATTCTTCATTCTTGCGAAGAAAGGTGATCCAAATAGGGATACACAAAAGAAATCCTGGATTGCGATGAGAAACGGCGTACTTGTACGTATGGTACAAGACTCGACCACGTCGGCACATTCGCAAATTCTTGTTCCCAAGAGTATGAGAGTGCAAATACTGCAACATGCTCATGACTCGCAATGTGCCGGACATATGGGGTTTTCCCGCACAAAGTCGAGAGTCCTTGCGGCTTTCTTTTGGCCTTTTGTTAACAAGGACATTCGTATCTACTGCCGATCATGCCAGGTATGTCAGGAGGTCAAATCTAGAGGACCACGACATGTTGTGCCTATCCAGGCTGCTGACATCCCTATTCGGCCATTTCAGAAAATGGCCATAGATATTATTGGCCCTTTTAAAATCAAGTCGGCCAGAGGACATCAGTTTATCCTTACATGTGTCGATATGTGCACACGCTGGCCAGAGGCTATCCCTCTTAAGAGCATATCTACTACTGATATCGCAGATGCTCTTTGGCTGATATTTTCTCGCTTGGGGTTCCCCAGAGAAATATTGTCAGACCATGGCACTCAACTCATATCTGATACTATGTCACAAGTTATGTCTACCTTACATATTGAAAGATCTCTCAGTAGTATCTATCACCCAATGTCTAATGGGTTAGTTGAGCGTTTGAATTGAACGCTCAAGACTTTGCTTGGTAAGATAACTGAAGATCATCCTCAAGATTGGGACAGGGTTTTACCCGCGGCTCTCTTTGCCTATAGAGAGGTCCCAAACGAACACACAGGATTTTCCCCTTTTGAACTTGTCTTTGGCGCGCGTCCGCGCGGCCCTTTGTCTTTACTGCACGATCTCATCACTGCCGATGATATTAGCGATGACACTCAATCCTCATATGAGTATGTCATTGCTCTTAGGCAAAAGATCATTGAGGCATGCAAAATAGCAACTGCTTCATCAGAAATTGCTAAAGAAAAGGCAAGGCAGTTTGCTAATAAGAATCGATGTCTACGACAACTTTGTCCAGGTGACAAAGCATTCGTCCTACTCCCCAGTAGGGAAAATAGACTTCTTATTGCATGGAAAGGTCCGTATGCAATAGTCTCACGAATTTCCGATGTCGACTATGTGGTCGATATTGATGGGAAGCATAAAACTTTCCATATCAACATGCTGACGGAATTTCATGAGCGTCCAGACTATTTGCTGCCTATTTTCCAGGCAACGGACAAATCTTCTGTACCTCATGGTCATTACTCATCGCTGTCTGTCATACAGGATGAGGAATCTGTTTTTTTCTGATGTCAATCTTCCTCTTCCAGTGGTTTCACTACATTCCATGGAATCTTGGAAAAACGTTTCCATCTCTCCTAATCTTTCTGTTGATGAACATCGTCAAGTCTCGTCGATGTTACAGACATTTAAGGATGTTCTAACCGACATCCCTGGTCACACGCATGTCATAGAACATGACATAATTCTTACCGACAATAATCCTATTAGGGTTAGACCTTATCCTATCCCTATACACTTTCAGTCACAAGTGGAAAAGGAATTGGATGAAATGATTCAATTAAACATAATTGAACCATCGACTTCTCCATATTCTTCTTCCATGGTTATTGTCCGGAAGAAAGATAAGAACATACGAATTTGCGTTGATTATCGCAAATTAAATCAAGTCACAAAGTTCGATGCTGAACCTATGCCTTTACTAGAAGATCTACTTATTAGACTTTCTAATTCTAGATTCTTCACTAAACTTGACTTGTCGAAAGGTTATTGGCAGGTGCCTTTAGCAGATCATGCCAAACCTCTTACTGCTTTCTCAACATCTAGGGGTCTATTTCAATGGAATGTTATGCCTTTCGGTCTTATGAACGCCCCTGCTACTTTCGTTCGCATGATGCGTCGAATTCTTTCTCATCGTTCAGATGTCATCGCATACTTAGATGATATCTGTCTCTTCAGTGATTCCTGGGAAGATCACTATTTGGGTTTATATGACCTACTGTCCACTCTACGTGAGTATAATCTGACAGCAAAACCTTCTAAAGCTTATATTGGTTTTGGTGAAATTTCTTTCCTGGGTCATCGTGTTGGTCATGGTCTCTTGAAGACAGAAGACCACAATACTTCGAAAATATTGAACATCTCTGTACCTAAGACGAAGAAACAAGTCCGTAGTCTCTTTGGTTTAATTCAATTTTATGGGAGATTCATCCCGAATCTATCTTCGATCATGGCACCTCTCTCAACGTTGTTGAAGAAAGGACCGCCTAATCTGGTTCGTTGGTCTCAGGAATGTCAATCTTCCTTAGACCAAATTAAGAATATATTTTCATCTCCTCTAATCCTAAGATTACCTACTCTTGATAGGACTTTTGTTCTTCGAAGTGATGCTTCATCCACTGGGATCGGAGCAGCACTTATGCAGGAATATTCAGAAATTCTGCATCCTGTTATGTACATTTCTAGAAAACTAAATGCGGCAGAGAGGAACTACTCGGTTTTAGACCGTGAATTGTTGGCTATGGTTTGGGCAATTCTCAAACTACAAAGATTCCTCATGGGCGCACATTTCATTCTAGAAACTGATCAAAAAGCTCTTACAGCTATTCAGACTAAGAACTTGAAGAGTTCGAGATCAACTCGATATGCTATTGCTCTTCAACCTTTTCACTTCACGGTACGAGCTATCCGTGGTTCGGATAATGTGATGGCTGACATTCTGTCTAGATGCCCACATGATTCCAACTAATACTTCTGTCCTATATTCCTATATATTATACAGAGTAATAACACATCTATATTGCTACAATACATTAGCACATCTGTCCTCACTTTATGTGAACGCATAATATTGTGCTTTGTTTTCATCTTTTTCTGTTACCTTCTTTTATAACAAAGGAAGGCTGAGTAGTTAATATAAGGGCCGAAAATTCACTCGGCAACAGTTATTATTATTAATAATGTATTGTATACTATGAAACATAATAGTTGTTACATAGAATTATATTGTTTGTATTTTCTCAGTATGTCATTGATGGTCTGAGAAGTTATCGTACTGTTGTCAAGCATGAAGAGTTCTAAATTGTGGACTTACCTTTGGAACGACAGGAGATGTGTCCTGGATCTTCATGTATTGTAATTTCATTATGTACTGATAATATTACATGTACTATTTAATATTTTCTATCAAATGTGTACATCCATTTTAAAGCGGTATTAGTATATGACACCGCTATTTGATAATGATTGTATTACACGTGCATATGTATATTGTACTTACATGCTAACGTAGTGTGTGTTGGTGGCACCTCCCCGATAGGTATATTTTTTCTGTTGAGATATATTCTCACCAGACACTATATGTGTCAATTTAGCCTCATGTTAGGCAGTTTAATTATTTATCCGCGCATAATTCGTGCGTTGTTGGGCCGCTTTTCGCTTTGCTCTTGGATATTTAAAAAAAAAAAAAGTTGCACATTTTTTTTTAAATCGTGAGGTTGCGGTAATATGTTGCGCAAGAATGTCGCAACTTATTCAGTGTACTTTATATTTTTCTTATGCAAAGGGAAATAACTTGAGAAAATTATAGTCACTTTTTATTGTAAGTAGTTCGCTGTTCTTGTTGGCGTGGGTTGCCGATAAGTTGTGTTTGAGCGGTCTTAAGTCAAGTCCATATATGGAGCGATTTTAAGTCATGTCCATGTTTGGAGCGCTCGGGCCCACTTCTCTTGATAAGCATTTGGCAACTTGCAACGTTTCGATTCCTACCCTTTTAAGGCATTGTTCGAGAAGGTACTGTCTTCGTATATTATCTGAGCTGTATTCGAATCGCGCTTTTCTGAGCATGTATAAAGTTTGGTTGTGGTCTGAACGGGATTTCCGCCCGCAGTCCGTGGCAGATTCGTTTGAGAGCAGGACGCAATTTTGCTAGCGTCCGTGCTTATTCTATTCAGGAAAAAGAGAGTCCTCTACATATTGTTGTTCCTTTTGAGATGATATATCTCTGTTGTGATTCTAAGTGCCTGGAGGCCTGTGAGTTATGTGGTTTATTTCCTGAAGCAAAGGTAATTACTTTTGAATAACATTTCGCCATCTTTTGATGTTGACATTTTTTCGTAGCCTGCTTGTTGTAGAGTCTACGCTGTGAGAAGTTCTCTCAGCTCACGAATCACGTTCGCTGCTATGCATCGGTTGATGCATGTCCTAAGGACTAGTTACTTGTTGAACTCTGCTGCTTGTTCGAGATTTGATATCTTTGGTAACTAAAGGAACTTTGAGGATTTTTTTTGATGACGTCAGAAGACATGCCTGTCTTGCTGAAGTCAAGTAAAGGAGAGTGGATTTAATCTCCTATTTAATACCTTCCGGCTATTATGGAAAGGGAGGAAGTTTTCTGCCTGACTACATTTACGGCTGGTTATGATGTCATAACATGCATATTGATTCACCATTATCATGATGCTGTCTGATGTTCCTTGTTGTACTGACTACGTCAGTGAAATGATGACTGTTGTACCATACCTGTCATGTTTCTGAATAATGATGTCCCTGCACCTTGTCATTGTGGCGTACCAAATATATATATTACCAAAACATCACTGCTGTTAAAAGCTTTATTGACTTTACACGTGTATGATCTGATGTGACGTCCATGTTTGATACTGTAGCTATTGACCCACTATCCTTACGTCACACACTTAAACCAGACTAAAGACACCATATTACTCTGCCTCATCATCCCTGGTGTCTGAGGGTGATACACCACGCTTCTAGTGCCAGCATTATCATACCTTTGGCAAGAAGATGAGAAATAACACCCTCAACATTTGTGTGGCAAATGTAAAATCATCCACGGAACATTTATACGCAACACATTTGTTACGCAACATTTGGTGGCCATAAGCTGGTTTGGTCTGGTACCGGCATACACGGGGTCCCTTACCCACTTCATTCTACAAGATATCAACATTTTAACATTTTTCAAGACATCAACATAAAGAATTCTGAGACTACTCGGCGTTGCCCGATAAATGTCGAAATTGCAGTTTTTGCCTTAAGTCAAGAAGTTTGACAGTACCCGGCGTTGTTACATATATTGCCGGATAACACAAGTTGCTGCTATCAAGGTTCCAGGTTGCTGTAGTTGTTGAGAAGGCCAAGTTCCGGTTGCTACGGGTTCTTTACTGAGAAGGCCAAGTACCGATTGAAGCAATTTACTGTTGGATAAGAAGGTCAAGTGCCGTAACTACACTACCTGTACACTGCCTGTACTGTTTAGAAGCTCAAGTCTCAACCATCGTCTTAGCTGTTTGATGCAAGTTCAGATGTGCGATCAACGTTGGATCTTCGATCTTAGAATGCTGATTACCACCTGTTTTTTGCTGTACTGACGATTGGAGTTCCATAAGTTAAGTGGCCTGTTTGTTCGTGAACTGTGCCCTTATACTTCTACTGAGTCTTCTGTATTTCTCATTCTTTTCTTTACATGTTATATGTTTATATGTTATTTGTATATTTATATTTAAATGTTTATGTTTCTGCGGGTCTGGATGGGTGGCGACTCCTATAGATCATACCACGTCATAGAGGTCTTCTATTGAGAGTGTTCTGTAGGGTAGGCAAATTTCCTATAGCGAAATTTGCTAAGCGACTTCTGTTGCTATTTATATTAGCTGTGACGACATGTGTTAGTGTTGTTTTCGTTATTTTTTCGCATTCTTTAGTTTTGTTTTGATTTGTTTGTACTGGTAGGTCTCCGTTTTCTATTGTTTAGTTTTATATACACCATTTATATTTATACACTGTGGTGTCTTGTATTTGTATCATATTGTCGCAGATATCATCACATTTTTTGTGATATTCCTTTAATTTTCGCTTTATTTTTTGTTGATTTCTGCGAATGTTTTCGTATTGTTGCTAAATCTTTGTTATTGTTTACATTGTATTGTTTACATTGTTAATGTTTACATTGTTATTGTTTACATTGTGATTGTGTTTACATAGTCATTGGTTACACTTATAGTAGTTAATTCACATTTGATAATGGATTATGCTGATGCACTACTACTACACTGATGATAAATAAATGATGAATAATATTACTTATGGTAATTAATTCAGATTGGATAATGGATTATGCTGATGCACTACTACTATACTGATGATAAATAAATGATGAATAGTATTGTGCACTATTGAATGGGAAGTGCACCTATGATCAAGAGTTGATTGATGATATTTCAAAAAGGTCTATACACAAGGTCTTTGATTTAAGACTTGTTTCCCACAGAGATTGGGATGATAATATGGTGTTGTGAGTAAACAAGTGCTGATTCAAGACTTGTTATTATTAAGTTTGAAATAAGGTAATTAATTATTTCAGGTTTTGGACTCAGATTTTAGACAACATGTCTACATTTGAGTACTTTATTGAGCAGGGTAAATCGCTTGGGAAGACTGGTGATAAGTTAGAAGAATTTGCGACTGTTCAATATGCCAAGGCATTGAAGTCGGAAGAAAAGAAAATGAAAGAACAAACTGAACAAAAGAAAATAGAGGCTGAGAATTAAAGAAACTGCAGATGCAGGTGGAGAAAAAAAGATTTCAAATGGAAATGGAAAAAAAAAAAAAGAGAAGCAGATGCAAAAGCTGAAAAAAAACTTGAAAGATTGAGAGGCTGAAGACAAAAGAGACTAAGATAAAAGACTGAAAATAAAAGACTTGAAAGAGAAGCTGAGAATGAAAAAAAGGCTTGAAAAGAAGCTGAAATAAAAGACTAGAAGAAGAGAGACTGAAAATAAGAGACTTCAGGCTGAGGCTGAGGAAAAAATGTTACAAAGAGAGGCTGAGGCTGAAGAAAAAAGTTACAAAGAGAGGCTGATGAGAGAAAAGCAAAAAATGGAGCATGAAGAAAAACTTTTAGCTTTGGAGTTAGAAAAGTTAAAGTTGATGAACATGGGTAATGCTAATGATCCAAATAAGGGGTCATCTTCTAATAAGTCTAATGCTGTTGATTTCAAGCTTAATCTACCAGCATTCAATGCTTCCATTGACGATATAACGTTTTATCTAGAGAGATTTGAACGTTCATGTAAAATACATAACTTGGATAAATCACTGTACGTGTTTCATTTGTCCAAAATACTTAAAGGTGATGCTTTGACTATGTTGGGCATGGTAGATGAACCTGATAAGGACAATTATGAGATTGTCAGGGCTATCTTGTTAAAGAAATACCAACTTAACGAAGACGGCTATCGTCTTCAATTTAAAAAATATGTTGCCTGAAACTGGAGTAGAATTCTCTGAATTCATATCAAAGATACGTATTACTTTTAGACGTTGGGTTGAATTGTCTAAGATAGAAAATACGTATGAAGCACTTATGGACTTACTGCTAAGAGACAAAATAATGTCTTCTGTCAATGAATCTTTTCTTGCTTTTCTTCATGAGCGTAAGCCTAAAAACATAAAAGAAATGGAAGAATACTGTTGCCAGTATATTACTGCGCATCCTCATGTAACCATTAGCAACTCTAAAGTAAAAGAAGGTCTGCCAGTTGCTTCGGCAGCACCCTATGGCCCAAATTTCATGCGTAAATTTCAGGGTAGCCAACAAAACTTTAATAAGAGGAGTAACCGTAATTATGCTCAGAATCATAGCAATCAATTTCAGGGTGATTCTTCTTCACAGAACTGGAGACAACCTAATCCTGCACGATATACTACTCCCAATAATTATAGACATTTAAAAAAAAAGAGTCAGTATAGAGGAAACTATTTTTCACGGAGACCTCAAAACCAAAATAATAGAGGTTCTCAACAATATAGAGATGATAATAACAGTTATGGAAACTGGAATTCAAAACAGGATAACAATTACAATAGAGAGTTTAATGATAATTGCAGAGGCAATAATGGTCGCGGTAGGTCGCAACATAAAAGACAGAGATATCAACAGACAAATTCTGTACAGCAAGAGTCTCAGGGGGCATGTAAACAAGGTGATGATAATAAAATCTCTAGTGCTAACTCATGTTCCGCCTTTGACTTTGGTAGGGCAACTAAATGTTCCCAATGCAGTACTCTGTTTGAACCGACTACCGTTACTACTCTAAGCTGTGGTCACCCTCTTCCCGCTCTTCCTGCTGCATCAGTTGCGCATGACGGGAGAGGTTCTCTTATCTTACATAAGGGTCTTGTAAATAGTAATCCAGTCTCAGTCCTTTTTGATTCTGGATGTACTACTATTGGCGTTAGACAATCGCTTGTAAATCCATCCTGTGCTACAGGAAAGGTCATCAAATGTGTTACATTTGGTGGCACTTTGGAAAAATATCCTACTGCCATAATACATATTTCTACTCCCTTCTATACGGGAGATGTCCACGCGTGTCTTCTTCCAAACCCTATTGCGGACCTGATTATTGGTCGTATTCACGGAGTTAAGGAATGTACCCCACAGCAGATTGCTGTTTGGGAGGAGCAAAACATTGAAGCTACCAACGCGGTGGTCACAAGAGCACACGCTCTGGATCCACCTCAGACTTCATTAACTGATAATAATGAAGTAGATAGTCAAAATAGTCACTTGATTATTTCACGTGACTCATTCATAAAGTTGCAAGAAGAAGATTCTTCTCTAAAAAAATTCTTCATTCTTGCGAAGAAAGGTGATCCAAATAGGGATACACAAAAGAAATCCTGGATTGCGATGAGAAACGGCGTACTTGTACGTATGGTACAAGACTCGACCACGTCGGCACATTCGCAAATTCTTGTTCCCAAGAGTATGAGAGTGCAAATACTGCAACATGCTCATGACTCGCAATGTGCCGGACATATGGGGTTTTCCCGCACAAAGTCGAGAGTCCTTGCGGCTTTCTTTTGGCCTTTTGTTAACAAGGACATTCGTATCTACTGCCGATCATGCCAGGTATGTCAGGAGGTCAAATCTAGAGGACCACGACATGCTGCGCCTATCCAGGCTGCTGACATCCCTATTCGGCCATTTCAGAAAATGGCCATAGATATTATTGGCCCTTTTAAAATCAAGTCGGCCAGAGGACATCAGTTTATCCTTACATGTGTCGATATGTGCACACGCTGGCCAGAGGCTATCCCTCTTAAGAGCATATCTACTACTGATATCGCAGATGCTCTTTGGCTGATATTTTCTCGCTTGGGGTTCCCCAGAGAAATATTGTCAGACCATGGCACTCAACTCATATCTGATACTATGTCACAAGTTATGTCTACCTTACATATTGAAAGATCTCTCAGTAGTATCTATCACCCAATGTCTAATGGGTTAGTTGAGCGTTTGAATAGAACGCTCAAGACTTTGCTTGGTAAGATAACTGAAGATCATCCTCAAGATTGGGACAGGGTTTTACCCGCGGCTCTCTTTGCCTATAGAGAGGTCCCAAACGAACACACAGGATTTTCCCCTTTTGAACTTGTCTTTGGCGCGCGTCCGCGCGGCCCTATGTCTTTACTACACGATCTCATCACTGCCGATGATATTAGCGATGACACTCAATCCTCATATGAGTATGTCATTGCTCTTAGGCAAAAGATCATTGAGGCATGCAAAATAGCAACTGCTTCATCAGAAATTGCTAAAGAAAAGGCAAGGCAGTTTGCTAATAAGAATAGATGTCTACGACAACTTTGTCCAGGTGACAAAGCATTCGTCCTACTCCCCAGTAGGGAAAATAGACTTCTTATTGCATGGAAAGGTCCGTATGCAATAGTCTCACGAATTTCCGATGTCGACTATGTGGTCGATATTGATGGGAAGCATAAAACTTTCCATATCAACATGCTGACGGAATTTCATGAGCGTCCAGACTATTTGCTGCCTATTTTCCAGGCAACGGACGAATCTTCTGTACCTCATGGTCATTACTCATCGCTGTCTGTCATACAGGATGAGGAATCTGTTTTTTTCTGATGTCAATCTTCCTCTTCCAGTGGTTCCACTACATTCCATGGAATCTTGGAAAAACGTTTCCATCTCTCCTAATCTTTCTGTTGATGAACATCGTCAAGTCTCGTCGATGTTACAGACATTTAAGGATGTTCTAACCGACATCCCTGGTCACACGCATGTCATAGAACATGACATAATTCTTACCGACAATAATCCTATTAGGGTTAGACCTTATCCTATCCCTATACACTTTCAGTCACAAGTGGAAAAGGAATTGGATGAAATGATTCAATTAAACATAATTGAACCATCGACTTCTCCATATTCTTCTTCCATGGTTATTGTCCGGAAGAAAGATAAGAACATACGAATTTGCGTTGATTATCGCAAATTAAATCAAGTCACAAAGTTCGATGCTGAACCTATGCCTTTACTAGAAGATCTACTTATTAGACTTTCTAATTCTAGATTCTTCACTAAACTTGACTTGTCGAAAGGTTATTGGCAGGTGCCTTTAGCAGATCATGCCAAACCTCTTACTGCTTTCTCAACACCTAGGGGTCTATTTCAATGGAATGTTATGCCTTTCGGTCTTATGAACGCCCCTGCTACTTTCGTTCGCATGATGCGTCGAATTCTTTCTCATCGTTCAGATGTCATCGCATACTTAGATGATATCTGTCTCTTCAGTGATTCCTGGGAAGATCACTATTTGGGTTTATATGACCTACTGTCCACTCTACGTGAGTATAATCTGACAGCAAAACCTTCTAAAGCTTATATTGGTTTTGGTGAAATTTCTTTCCTGGGTCATCGTGTTGGTCATGGTCTCTTGAAGACAGAAGACCACAATACTTCGAAAATATTGAACATCTCTGTACCTAAGACGAAGAAACAAGTCCGTAGTCTCTTGGGTTTAATTCAATTTTATGGGAGATTCATCCCGAATCTATCTTCGATCATGGCACCTCTCTCAACGTTGTTGAAGAAAGGATCGCCTAATCTGGTTCGTTGGTCTCAGGAATGTCAATCTTCCTTAGACCAAATTAAGAATATATTTTCATCTCCTCCCATCCTAAGATTACCTACTCTTGATAGGACTTTTGTTCTTCGAAGTGATGCTTCATCCACTGGGATCGGAGCAGCACTTATGCAGGAATATTCAGAAATTCTGCATCCTGTTATGTACATTTCTAGAAAACTAAATGCGGCAGAGAGGAACTACTCGGTTTTAGACCGTGAATTGTTGGCTATGGTTTGGGCAATTCTCAAACTACAAAGATTCCTCCTGGGCGCACATTTCATTCTAGAACTGATCAAAAAGCTCTTACAGCTATTCAGACTAAGAACTTGAAGAGTTCGAGATCAACTCGATATGCTATTGCTCTTCAACCTTTTCACTTCACGGTACGAGCTATCCGTGGTTCGGATAATGTGATGGCTGACATTCTGTCTAGATGCCCACATGATTCCAACTAATACTTCTGTCCTATATTCCTATATATATTACAGAGTAATAACACATCTATATTGCTACAATACATTAGCACATCTGTCCTCACTTTATGTGAACACATAATATTGTGCTTTGTTTTCATCTTTTTCTGTTACCTTCTTTTATAACAAAGGAAGGCTGAGTAGTTAATATAAGGGCCGAAAATTCACTCGGCCACAGTTATTATTATTAATAATGTATTGTATACTATGAAACATAATAGTTGTTACATAGAATTATATTGTTTGTATTTTCTCAGTATGTCATTGATGGTCTGAGAAGTTACCGTACTGTTGTCAAGCATGAAGAGTTCTAAATTGTGGACTTACCTTTGGAACGACAGGAGATGTGTCCTGGATCTTCATGTATTGTAATTTCATTATGTACTGATAATATTACATGTACTATTTAATATTTTCTATCAGATGTGTACATCCATTTTAAAGCGGTATTAGTATATGACACCGCTATTTGATAACGATTGTATTACACGTGCATATGTATATTGTACTTACATGCTAACGTAGTGTGTGTTGGTGGCACCTCCCCGATAGGTATATTTTTTCTGTTGAGATATATTCTCACCAGACACTATATGTGTCAATTTAGCCTCATGTTAGGCAGTTTAATTATTTATCCGCGCATAATTCGTGCGTTGTTGGGCCGCTTTTCGCTTTGCTCTTGGATATTTTTAAAAAAAAAAGTTGCACATTTTTTTTTTATCGGGAGGTTGCGGTAATATGTTGCGCAAGAATGTCGCAACTTATTCAGTGTACTTTATATTTTTCTTATGCAAAGGGAAATAACTTGAGAAAATTATAGTCACTTTTTATTGTAAGTAGTTCGCTTTTCTTGTTGGCGTGGGTTGCCGATAAGTTGTGTTTGAGCGGTCTTAAGTCAAGTCCATATATGGAGCGATTTTAAGTCATGTCCATGTTTGGAGCGCTCGGGCCCACTTCTCTTGATAAGCATTTGGCAACTTGCAATGTTTCGATTCCTATCCTTTTAAGGCATTGTTCGAGAAGGTACTATCTTCGTATATTATCTGAGCTGTATTCGAATCGCGCTTTTCTGCGCATGTCTAAAGTTTGGTTGTGGTCTGAACGGGATTTCCGCCCGCAGTCCGTGGCAGATTCGTTTGAGAGCAGGACGCAATTTTGCTAGCGTCCGTGCTTATTCTATTCAGGAAAAAGAGAGTCCTCTACATATTGTTGTTCCTTTTGAGATGATATATCTCTGTTGTGATTCTAAGTGCCTGGAGGCCTGTGAGTTATGTGGTTTATTTCCTGAAGCAAAGGTAATTACTTTTGAATAACATTTCGCCATCTTTTGATGTTGACATTTTTCGTAGCCTGCTTGTTGTAGAGTCTACGCTGTGAGAAGTTTTCTCAGCTCACGAATCACGTTCGCTGCTATGCATCGGTTGATGCATGTCCTAAGGACTAGTTACTTGTTGAACTCTGCTGCTTGTTCGAGATTTGATATCTTTGGTAACTAAAGGAACTTTGAGGATTTTTTTGATGACGTCAGAAGACATGCCTGTCTTGCTGAAGTCAAGTAAAGGAGAGTGGATTTAATCTCCTATTTAATACCTTCCGGCTATTATGGAAAGGGAGGAAGTTTTCTGCCTGACTACATTTACGGCTGGTTATGATGTCATAACATGCATATTGATTCACCATTATCATGATGCTGTCTGATGTTCCTTGTTGTACTGACTACGTCAGTGAAATGATGACTGTTGTACCATACCTGTGATGTTTCTGCATAACGATGTCCATGCACCTTGTCATTGTGGCGTACACAATATATATTACCAAAACATCACTGCTGTTAAAAGCTTTATCGACTTTACACGTTTATGAGTTGATGTGACGTCCATGTTTGAACTGTAGCTATCTACTCTATCCTTACGTCACATCTATAAACCAGACTAAAGACACCATATTACTCTGCCTCATCATCCCTGGTGTCTGAGGGTGATACACCACGCTTCTAGTGCCAGCATTATCATACCTTTGGCAAGAAGATGAAATATAACACCCTCAACATTGTGTGGCAAATGTAAAATCATCCACGGAACATTTATACGCAACACATTTGTTACGCAACATTTGGTGGCCATAAGCTGGTTTGGTCTGGTACCAGCATACACGGGGTCCCTTACCCACTTCATTCTACAAGATATCAACATTTCAACATTTTTCAAGACATCAACATAAAGAATTCTGAGACTACTCGGCGTTGCCCGATAAATGTCGAAATTGCAGTTTTTGCCTTAAGTCAAGAAGTTTGACAGTACCCGGCGTTGTTACATATATTGCCGGATAACACAAGTTGCTGCTATCAAGGTTCCAGGTTGCTGTAGTTGTTGAGAAGGCCAAGTTCTGGTTGCTACGGGTTCTTTACTGAGAAGGCCAAGTACCGATTGAAGCAATTTACTGTTGGATAAGAAGGTCAAGTGCCGTAACTACACTACCTGTACACTGCCTGTACTGTTTAGAAGCTCAAGTCTCAACCATCGTCTTAGCTGTTTGATGCAAGTTCAGATGTGCGATCAACGTTGGATCTTCGATCTTAGAATGCTGATTACCACCTGTTTTTTGCTGTACTGACGATTGGAGTTCCATAAGTTAAGTGGCCTGTTTGTTCGTGAACTGTGCCCTTATACTTCTACTGAGTCTTCTGTATTTCTCATTCTTTTCTTTACATGTTATATGTTTATATGTTATTTGTATATTTATATTTAAATGTTTATGTTTCTGCGGGTCTGGATGGGTGGCGACTCCTATAGATCATACCACGTCATAGAGGTCTTCTATTGAGAGTGTTCTGTAGGGTAGGCAAATTTCCTATAGCGAAATTTGCTAAGCGACTTCTGTTGCTATTTATATTAGCTGTGACGACATGTGTTAGTGTTGTTTTCGTTATTTTTCGCATTCTTTAGTTTTGTTTTGATTTGTTTGTACTTGTAGATCTCCCCTTTTCTATTGTTTAGTTTTATACACCATTTATATTTATACACTGTGGTGTCTTGTATTTGTATCATATTGTCGCAGATATCATCACATTTTTTGTGATATTCCTTAATTTTCGCTTTATTTTTTGTTGATTTCTGCGAATGTTTTCGTATTGTTGCTAAATCTTTGTTATTGTTTACATTGTATTGTTTACATTGTTAATGTTTACATTGTTATTGTTTACATTGTGATTGTGTTTACATAGTCATTGGTTACACTTATAGTAGTTAATTCACATTTGATAATGGATTATGCTGATGCACTACTACTACACTGATGATAAATAAATGATGAATAATATTACTTATGGTAATTAATTCAGATTGGATAATGGATTATGCTGATGCACTACTACTATACTGATGATAAATAAATGATGAATAGTATTGTGCACTATTGAATGGGAAGTGCACCTATGATCAAGAGTTGATTGATGATATTTCAAAAAAGGTCTATACACAAGGTCTTTGATTTAAGACTTGTTTCCCACAGAGATTGGGATGATAATATGGTGTTGTGAGTAAACAAGTGCTGATTCAAGACTTGTTATTATTAAGTTTGAAATAAGGTAATTAATTATTTCAGGTTTTGGACTCAGATTTTAGACAACATGTCTACATTTGAGTACTTTATTGAGCAGGGTAAATCGCTTGGGAAGACTGGTGATAAGTTAGAAGAATTTGCGACTGTTCAATATGCCAAGGCATTGAAGTGGGAGGAAAAGAAAATGAAAGAACAAACTGCCAAAAAGAAAATAGAGGCTGAGAATTTAAAACTGCAGATGCAGGTGGATGAAAAAAGATTCCAAATGGAAATGGAAAAACAAAAAAGAGAAGCAGAAGCAAAAGCTGAAAAAAAACTTGAAAGAGAGGCTGAAGAGAAGAGACTACAGATTGAGTCTGAAAATAAAAGACTTGAAAGAGAAGCTGAGAATAAAAGGCTTGAAAAAGAAGCTGACAATAAAAGACTAGAAATAGAGACTGAAAATAAGAGACTTCAGGCTGAGGCTGAGGAAAAAAGTTACAAAGAGAGGCTGAGGCTGAAGAAAAAAGTTACAAAGAGAGGCTGATGAGAGAAAAGCAAAAATGGAGCATGAAGAAAAACTTTTAGCTTTGGAGTTAGAAAAGTTAAAGTTGATGAACATGGGTAATGCTAATGATCCAAATAAGGGGTCATCTTCTAATAAGTCTAATGCTGTTGATTTCAAGCTTAATCTACCAGCATTCAATGCTTCCATTGACGATATAACGTTTTATCTAGAAAGATTTGAACGTTCATGTAAAATACATAACTTGGATAAATCACTGTACGTGTTTCATTTGTCCAAAATACTTAAAGATGATGCTTTGACTATGTTGGGCATGGTAGATGAACCTGATAAGGACAATTATGAGATTGTCAGGGCTATCTTGTTGAGGAAATACCAACTTAACGAAGACGGCTATCGTCTTCAATTTAAAAATATGTTGCCTGAAACTGGAGTAGAATTCTCTGAATTCATATCAAAGATACGTATTACTTTTAGACGTTGGGTTGAATTGTCTAAGATAGAAAATACGTATGAAGCACTTATGGACTTACTGCTAAGAGACAAAATAATGTCTTCTGTCAATCAATCTTTTCTTGCTTTTCTTCATGAGCGTAAGCCTAAAAACATAAAAGAAATGGAAGAATACTGTTGCCAGTATATTACTGCGCATCCTCATGTAACCATTAGCAACTCTAAAGTAAAAGAAGGTCTGCCAGTTGCTTCGGCAGCACCCTATGGCCCAAATTTCATGCATAAAATTCAGGGTAGCCAACAAAACTTTAATAACAGGAGTAACCGTAATTATGCTCAGAATTATAGCAATCAATTTCAGGGTGATTCTTCTTCACAGAACTGGAGACAACCTAATCCTGCACGGTATACTACTCCCAATAATTATAGACATTTTAACAGAAAGAGTCAGTATAGAGGAAACTATTTTTCACGGAGACCTCAAAACCAAAATAATAGAGGTTCTCAACAATATAGAGATGATAATAACAGTTATGGAAACTGGAATTCAAAACAGGATAACAATTACAATAGAGAGTTTAATGATAATTGCAGAGGCAATAATGGTCGCAGTAGGTCGCAACATAAAAGACAGAGATATCAACAGACAAATTCTGTACAGCAAGAGTCTCAGGGGGCATGTAAACAAGGTGATGATAATAAAATCTCTAGTGCTAACTCATGTTCCTCCTTTGAATTTGGTAGGGCAACTAAATGTTCCCAATGCAGTACTCTGTTTGAACCGACTACCATTACTACTCTAAGCTGTGGTCACCCTCTTCCCGCTCTTCCTGCTGCATCAGTTGCGCATGACGGGAGAGGTTCTCTTATCTTACATAAGGGTCTTGTAAATAGTAATCCAGTCTCAGTCCTTTTTGATTCTGGATGTACTACTATTAGCGTTAGACAATCGCTTGTAAATCCATCCTGTGCTACAGGAAAGGTCATCAAATGTGTTACATTTGGTGGCACTTTGGAAAAATATCCTACTGCCATAATACATATTTCTACTCCCTTCTATACGGGAGATGTCCACGCGTGTCTTCTTCCAAACCCTATTGCGGACCTGATTATTGGTCGTATTCACGGAGTTAAGGAATGTACCCCACAGCAGATTGCTGTTTGGGAGGAGCAAAACATTGAAGCTACCAACGCGGTGGTCACAAGAGCACACGCTCTGGATCCACCTCAGACTTCATTAACTGATAATAATGAAGTAGATAGTCAAAATAGTCACTTGATTATTTCACGTGACTCATTCATAAAGTTGCAAGAAGAAGATTCTTCTCTAAAAAAAATTTTCATTCTTGCGAAGAAAGGTGATCCAAATAGGGAAACACAAAGGAAATCCTGGATTGCGATGAGAAACGGCGTACTTGTAAGTATGGTACAAGACTCGACCACGTCGGCACATTCGCAAATTCTTGTTCCCAAGAGTATGAGAGTGCAAATACTGCAACATGCTCATGACTCGCAATGTGCCGGACATATGGGGTTTTCCCGCACAAAGTCGAGAGTCCTTGCGGCTTTCTTTTGGCCTTTTGTTAACAAGGACATTCGTATCTACTGCCGATCATGCCAGGTATGTCAGGAGGTCAAATCTAGAGGACCACGACATGCTGCGCCTATCCAGGCTGCTGACATCCCTATTCGGCCATTTCAGAAAATGGCCATAGATATTATTGGCCCTTTTAAAATCAAGTCGGCCAGAGGACATCAGTTTATCCTTACATGTGTCGATATGTGCACACGCTGGCCAGAGGCTATCCCTCTTAAGAGCATATCTACTACTGATATCGCAGATGCTCTTTGGCTGATATTTTCTCGCTTGGGGTTCCCCAGAGAAATATTGTCAGACCATGGCACTCAACTCATATCTGATACTATGTCACAAGTTATGTCTACCTTACATATTGAAAGATCTCTCAGTAGTATCTATCACCCAATGTCTAATGGGTTAGTTGAGCGTTTGAATAGAACGCTCAAGACTTTGCTTGGTAAGATAACTGAAGATCATCCTCAAGATTGGGACAGGGTTTTACCCGCGGCTCTCTTTGCCTATAGAGAGGTCCCAAACGAACACACAGGATTTTCCCCTTTTGAACTTGTCTTTGGCGCGCGTCCGCGCGGCCCTATGTCTTTACTACACGATCTCATCACTGCCGATGATATTAGCGATGACACTCAATCCTCATATGAGTATGTCATTGCTCTTAGGCAAAAGATCATTGAGGCATGCAAAATAGCAACTGCTTCATCAGAAATTGCTAAAGAAAAGGCAAGGCAGTTTGCTAATAAGAATAGATGTCTACGACAACTTTGTCCAGGTGACAAAGCATTCGTCCTACTCCCCAGTAGGGAAAATAGACTTCTTATTGCATGGAAAGGTCCGTATGCAATAGTCTCACGAATTTCCGATGTCGACTATGTGGTCGATATTGATGGGAAGCATAAAACTTTCCATATCAACATGCTGACGGAATTTCATGAGCGTCCAGACTATTTGCTGCCTATTTTCCAGGCAACGGACGAATCTTCTGTACCTCATGGTCATTACTCATCGCTGTCTGTCATACAGGATGAGGAATCTGTTTTTTTTCTGATGTCAATCTTCCTCTTCCAGTGGTTCCACTACATTCCATGGAATCTTGGAAAAACGTTTCCATCTCTCCTAATCTTTCTGTTGATGAACATCGTCAAGTCTCGTCGATGTTACAGACATTTAAGGATGTTCTAACCGACATCCCTGGTCACACGCATGTCATAGAACATGACATAATTCTTACCGACAATAATCCTATTAGGGTTAGACCTTATCCTATCCCTATACACTTTCAGTCACAAGTGGAAAAGGAATTGGATAAAATGATTCAATTAAACATAATTGAACCATCGACTTCTCCATATTCTTCTTCCATGGTTATTGTCCGGAAGAAAGATAAGAACATACGAATTTGCGTTGATTATCGCAAATTAAATCAAGTCACAAAGTTCGATGCTGAACCTATGCCTTTACTAGAAGATCTACTTATTAGACTTTCTAATTCTAGATTCTTCACTAAACTTGACTTGTCGAAAGGTTATTGGCAGGTGCCTTTAGCAGATCATGCCAAACCTCTTACTGCTTTCTCAACACCTAGGGGTCTATTTCAATGGAATGTTATGCCTTTTGGTCTTATGAACGCCCCTGCTACTTTCGTTCGCATGATGCGTCGAATTCTTTCTCATCGTTCAGATGTCATCGCATACTTAGATGATATCTGTCTCTTCAGTGATACCTGGGAAGATCACTATTTAGGGTTATATGCCTTACTGTCCACTCTACGTGAGAATAATTTGACAGCAAAACCTTCTAAAGCTTTTGTTGGTTTTGGTGAAATCTCTTTCCTGGGTCATCGTGTTGGTCATGGTCTCTTGAAGACAGAAGACCACAATACTTCGAAAATATTGAACATCTCTGTACCTAAGACGAAGAAACAAGTCCGTAGTCTCTTGGGTTTAATTCAATTTTATGGGAGATTCATCCCGAATCTATCTTCGATCATGGCACCTCTCTCAACGTTGTTGAAGAAAGGATCGCCTAATCTGGTTCGTTGGTCTCAGGAATGTCAATCTTCCTTAGACCAAATTAAGAATATATTTTCATCTCCTCCCATCCTAAGATTACCTACTCTTGATAGGACTTTTGTTCTTCGAAGTGATGCTTCATCCACTGGGATCGGAGCAGCACTTATGCAGGAATATTCAGAAATTCTGCATCCTGTTATGTACATTTCTAGAAAACTAAATGCGGCAGAGAGGAACTACTCGGTTTTAGACCGTGAATTGTTGGCTATGGTTTGGGCAATTCTCAAACTACAAAGATTCCTCATGGGCGCACATTTCATTCTAGAAACTGATCAAAAAGCTCTTACAGCTATTCAGACTAAGAACTTGAAGAGTTCGAGATCAACTCGATATGCTATTGCTCTTCAACCTTTTCACTTCACGGTACGAGCTATCCGTGGTTCGGATAATGTGATGGCTGACATTCTGTCTAGATGCCCACATGATTCCAACTAATATTTCTGTCCTATATTCCTATATATTATACAGAGTAATAACACATCTATATTGCTACAATACATTAGCACATCTGTCCTCACTTTATGTGAACACATAATATTGTGCTTTGTTTTCATCTTTTTCTGTTACCTTCTTTTATAACAAAGGAAGGCTGAGTAGTTAATATAAGGGCCGAAAATTCACTCGGCCACAGTTATTATTATTAATAATGTATTGTATACTATGAAACATAATAGTTGTTACATATAATTTTATTGTTTGTATTTTCTCAGTATGTCATTGATGGTCTGAGAAGTTATCGTACTGTTGTCAAGCATGAAGAGTTCTAAATTGTGGACTTACCTTTGGAACGACAGGAGATGTGTCCTGGATCTTCATGTATTGTAATTTCATTATGTACTGATAATATTACATGTACTATTTAATATTTTCTATCAAATGTGTACATCCATTTTAAAGCGGTATTAGTATATGACACCGCTATTTGATAATGATTGTATTACACGTGCATATGTATATTGTACTTACATGCTAACGTAGTGTGTGTTGGTGGCACCCCCGATAGGTATATTTTTTCTGTTGAGATATATTCTCACCAGACACTATATGTGTCAATTTAGCCTCATGTTAGGCAGTTTAATTATTTATCCGCGCATAATTCGTGCGTTGTTGGGCCGCTTTTCGCTTTGCTCTTGGATATTTAAAAAAAAAAAAAGTTGCACATTTTTTTTTTAAATCGTGAGGTTGCGGTAATATGTTGCGCAAGAATGTCGCAACTTATTCAGTGTACTTTATATTTTTCTTATGCAAAGGGAAATAACTTGAGAAAATTATAGTCACTTTTTATTGTAAGTAGTTCGCTGTTCTTGTTGGCGTGGGTTGCCGATAAGTTGTGTTTGAGCGGTCTTAAGTCAAGTCCATATATGGAGCGATTTTAAGTCATGTCCATGTTTGGAGCGCTCGGGCCCACTTCTCTTGATAAGCATTTGGCAACTTGCAACGTTTCGATTCCTACCCTTTTAAGGCATTGTTCGAGAAGGTACTGTCTTCGTATATTATCTGAGCTGTATTCGAATCGCGCTTTTCTGAGCATGTATAAAGTTTGGTTGTGGTCTGAACGGGATTTCCGCCCGCAGTCCGTGGCAGATTCGTTTGAGAGCAGGACGCAATTTTGCTAGCGTCCGTGCTTATTCTATTCAGGAAAAAGAGAGTCCTCTACATATTGTTGTTCCTTTTGAGATATATATCTCTGTTGTGATTCTAAGTGCCCGGAGGCCTGTGAGTTATGTGGTTTATTTCCTGAAGCATAGGTAATTACTTTTGAATAACATTTCGCCATCTTTTGATGTTGACATTTTTTCGTAGCCTGCTTGTTGTAGAGTCTACGCTGTGAGAAGTTCTCTCAGCTCACGAATCAAGTTCGCTGCTATGCATCGGTTGATGCATGTCCTAAGGACTAGTTACTTGTTGAACTCTGCTGCTTGTTCGAGATTTGATATCTTTGGTAACTAAAGGAACTTTGAGGATTTTTTTTGATGATGTCAGATGCCTGTCTTGCTGAAGTCAAGTAAAGGAGAGTGGATTTAATCTCCTATTTAATACCTTCCGGCTATTATGGAAAGGGAGGAAGTTTTCTGCCTGATTACATTTACGGCTGGTTATGATGTCATAACATGCATATTGATTCACCATTATCATGATGCTGTCTGATGTTCCTTGTTGTACTGACTACGTCAGTGGAATGATGACTGTTGTACCATACCTGTGATGTTTCGGCATAATGATGTCCCTGCACCTTGTCATTGTGGCGTACCCAATATATATATTACCAAAACATCACTGCTGTTAAAAGCTTTATTGACTTTACACGTTATGATCTGATGTGACGTCCATGTATGATACTGTAGCTATCTGACTCTATCCTTACGTCACACACTTAAACCAGACTAAAGACACCATATTACTCTGCCTCATCATCCCTGGTGTCTGAGGGTGATACACCACGCTTCTAGTGCCAGCATTATCATACCTTTGGCAAGAAGATGAGAAATAACACCCTCAACATTTGTGTGGCAAATGTAAAATCATCCACGGAACATTTATACGCAACACATTTGTTACGCAACACTTCCCTACCTCAAAAGTAGTCATGCACCCATTTACAACTGGGTAGACTGGAGCGTGACGCTAACAATGTTTTGGCCCCGAACCCGATCGCTTTGCTACGAGAGGTAAGCCCTCTAACCACTCCGCCATTCGGGCCTTCCTTGGCTGATAAACAGTGCATGCTTAACAAAGACAGCGTAAAACCACCTCAGCATGCAAATCATTTAAACAAGTTGCCTAGAGTAGAACACACAAAAATAAAAATAATAATAAATAAGATAACGTAAAAAACAAACAAATAAAGAGAACACTGACGTTATTAAAAAAAGAAACAAAACAGATTGAATATTTCAAATATATGTTACCATAAATTCCGGTTAGCTATTGAGTTTAAGGGAGTCACGTAGCAGATACTGCCTTACGGGTGTGATGTGTTAGAGACGTCACTATACTAGGTCACAGGTTTATGAGATGGGGTAACCTGCTCCCTTCTTCGCAGCTGCTGATAAAATTAATTAGTTTTCTTCCCGGAAATTTCGGTGGAAGTGGAAAAGGTTTGAAAAAATGAAATGTTCATTTGCGCTCTGGCCTGATGAAGTTTGACAGCTTCCAGGGTGATGAAGTGTTTTGTTGACTGTTCTGTCGAGGTTGGTAGTGAGGGCACGTCCCAAACGTGAGTGCAGGGGTAACCGCTCTGTGACGAAATTAGTTGTGCTCTTTTATCAGTTTCGTTCTCTCCTGCATTATTAACTTATTTCTTCATTTTCTCCACTCATCGTCCTATTATTAGGCATATTTTATGCACCTACATTTTTTATCTGACCACTCCTTAGATTTGTTTACGTTTCACCACGTGAATAGCAGTATTACAAGGCTAATTAGACAGGTCAGCGGATAATACTTTTATCACTTAAGTCGTCTAGCCACCTTTGATAGAGACGATCCTTGTTAATACAAGGTGGTCGCGCACGATCGATTTAAAGCAAGCTAGATTGGCAAGTCTGGAAGGAAGAGCTGGAGAAGAGAGGGATGGTCATAAGCAGCTCTAAAACAAAATCCATGGTGATATCACGAGAAGAAAGAAGGCATCAGATTAAGCTGGGAGAACAGGTCCTGGAGCAGGTTGACCACTTTAAATACCTCGGAGCTATTATAGACCGAAAGGGAGGCATCAAAGAAGAGTTGGCCACTCGAAAAGCAGCAGCTGGGAGACTTTTTCAGGCCATAAATCGAGGATTCCTCAGCAAGAGAGAGGTTGGTAAGAAAACGAAGATGGCTGTATACCGCTCCACCTATGTCCCAGTCTTGACATACGGATGCGAGTCATGGGCAATGACTACAACCCATAAAAGCCAGATCCAAACCTCAGAAATGAGGTATCTGAGGAAGGTGGTTGAAGTAACAAGAAGAGACATGGTACGCAACCAGACGATACGTCAAGGCCTAAAATGCCACCCCCTACAGACCCAAGTAGAACAGTCTCAACTAAGATGGTTTGGCCATGTCTGCAGAATGGGAGAAGATCGGCTACCACGACAAGCATGGGAAACAAAGAGCCAAGGATCCAGACCCCGAGGACGACCCAGAGTCCGCTGGGAGGACAACATTAGACAATCTTTGAAGGACCGAGGACTAGAATGGAACCAGGCCAGGAGGAAGACAGCCGATAGAATAGTCTGGCGCTCTCTCTTCCAAACCTCTACACCTCACGGTAGAAGGGGAACGACTAAGTAAGTAAGTAAGTAAGTAGATTGGCTATCTAAGAAATCCGTCTGGGAGGTGTACGAAAATACAGGTGATAATATGTAATTGCTTCCGCTGGACCATCTCCGTAGCAATAGTACGCATAACCTGTCAGAGAAGACAATCAGGGCGGAAGGTATTAGCCAGTAAATAAGTTCACCGATGTGTTTGTGAGTTGGCACAAATACAATCGAAAGTGTTACTACCATATTTGAAAGAGGTCACGAGCTTAAATTATAAAACTGATATTTTAAAACACGCGGGGGATAGTAATGATTTAACACCCAGACCGACATAGCTCTAAAGAGCTTACCGTTGGTTTAATTTGAGAGCCAGAATAGACTTTCATTGGCAAGTTGGTCTAAAAGTACAATCTGGGACTTGAACTATTGGTATTCTCGCTCGCTCGTTCCACATCCAGTGAAAGTTTTTCAGAACGCTACACAAGACGAATTTCAGATAAGTTTTTTATCTTCTCTAACATTTTTAAACTAAATATTATTAATCACCTCTAGTATTGGTTAATTGCTTTTAACGTTAGTGAATAACTGTTAGGAGTATTGGTATAATTAAAACCACGTGGGGGTCTTCATTTGTAAAGTGCAGTAGCTATCTTGTTTTTCTTTGTGTAATTAATACAGGCATCTTTCATCGTTGAGCCGCGCGTGAACAAAATTAAATTTAATTCAAATTTACTAGCCTAGAAGTAGGACCAGTCAGCTTTTAACTATTGATATCTAAACATAATTTAAAATTTATATATTAATTTTAAAAAAAAAATTAATAACTTGTCTTGTGCTAATTTAGCATTAGGCATAGATAGCGCATAAATATTAATTGTAAGTCATAGGTGATAGGTATAAAATAAAGATAGAGAAATTAGACAACATTTAAAAAAAAAGAGTAAAGACAACTCGTATACAACAAAATATTTGTAGCACAATAAGAGCAAATAAGTCCAACATAATGCTAACCAGATTGCAGTCTGGGGAGGGAAAAGCTTGGAGCAAAACAACAGAAAGACATACTAAGGAAGGAACATCAAAACGGACAGAAAATGAGAGGAACAAAAGCCCTGGTCTAAAGGACACAGAAATTAAGGACAAAATTGAAACCATCAAGGACAAAATAAAAGTGAACTCTGAAGTAAATAAAGACAGGGAATCAAACAAAAAAAGCAACGAGAAAGAAACAGAAATTCGGTCATCAAAGCAAGATGCTGCAAACAATGTAACACCAACTTCGACAGGAAATAAAGCCGCAGAACACATTAGGAAGGACAAAAAGGGAAATGCAGACCAATGCACTCAGGAAACCAAAGAACACAAACAAAGTGCCGAGGACAGCCTAAAGGAAACAAAAACCCACAGAAAAAGAGTTAAAATTACTCAAATAGGAGGGGCAGAAGCCACTCTGAGAGTCCTACCCGATGACAAAATTATGGTTATCTCAGAAAAAATAATAGACAAAAAAATCTATTAACAGATTACAAAAAACAAGCAATGGTGTAGTACTCTGCTTGAACAGCACAGAAAAAGCCAAGGTACTGATAAATGAGCTGAAAGAAAAATCTAAAGAAGTGCAACTCCCACATAAAATAAATATACAAATTGAGCTGATCAAAGAGATTAGAAAAGTAGTAATCAAGGGCATCGATACAAACTTAATAGAAGAAGAGATCTACACAAACATAGTGAAAGAAAACCCAGAAACTAAGATAGAAAAGGTAGAACGAATTAAAACTAAGCAGCAGAAGAATACATCAGTGGTAGTGTTGAGTGAAAAGGGTACAGAAATACCTAAAGAGGTCAAAATCTGCAAGAGAACCAAGGAGACTGAAATATTCATACCACCAATCATCCAATGCACAAATTGTCAAGGCTTTAATCACATGCAACATGCTTGTAAAAGAGCAACAAGATGTAATTTCTGTGCGGGAGCACACAAACACATAGACTGCACAATGGCTAAAGAGGACAAAGACTACAAACAAGAAAATAAGAACAGAAGATGTGCAAACTGCCAGGGTAACCACAGTGCCAGGTACCAGGGGTGCCCAGTCTTCCAAGAGACAAAATACATACTTAAAGAAGCTCTAGAAACAAACACACCAATCTGGAAAGTGAAAGAAAAACAGAAAGCAAACAGCCACCTTCAAACTTCCAAGAAAACAACATCAAGAAACAAATAAAACAAATAACCACTAAAGTAAAAAACATAAAGGAGAAAATACAGAAAGATGAAAGTAAAACACGCATAAGCAACAGCGAAGAAGAAAACAACACAGAAGAGACAGAACATAACCTCGCCCAAGCCAGGCAGGTATTAGAAGAAATTAAAATAGCACAACAGGCAATAGAAAGAGACCTCAAAACAATAACAGAAACAAAAGAGTCTAATGAAGAAATCCTAAGGAATAGACTATAGAGATTGAAAGAGCACTTTCAACAGAAGAAAAAAGGCAAGAGTGAGTCCGGAAAAGTGAACAAGCAGGAAAACAAAGAAAATATGGAAGAAAAAAAATTAAGGAAACAGTTGAACTTCTCCTTCCATACCTAGTAGAAAGAGTGCGGAGTAAAATGGTTACTTGGAATGAGGAGTTTGTAGAGAACATGAGAGATGGTGGGCAAAACAAAACAAAAAAGTACATAGAGAAACTAACAAAAAAATGTAAAAACAAAAACACAGCTATGATATAACCATATAAGATGGAGACTAGAGCCCATAGAGCTATAAAAAATGTTCAGTGGAACTGTAGGGGTGCCAGGAAGAACCTGATATCTATTGTGGGGCTATATAAGGAATCAAAACCCATATTTGCAATACAAGAAACCCTCCTAAGCCCCCCCAAAAAACTGAACTGTCAAGGATATATAACACTTCGAAATGATAGACCGGAGGGTAGAGGAGGGGGCGTGGCCTTTTTAATACATGAAGACTACAAAATATTAAATTGGGAACAATTTAACACAGAAAATATTGAAGGAATAAGTGTAACAGTAGACAGTGAACCAGATAACTTAAAAATAATAAACATTTATAGCCCCAAGGGTAATACAACCGATAGGGACATTGCCACTATAAACACACAAATAGACCAAAGAACATTATTGGTAGGTGACTTTAATGCACACCATGAGGCGGATGGGATAACAACAGTAATGATCCAGCAGGAAAAAGACTGTTGGACTACATTGAAAGTGCTGAGCTAATCATACTAAATGATGGCTCAGTGACAAGGGTTAACCCATGCAACAATGGAGGAGATACAGCAATAGACATAAGTATTATAACACCAAACCTAGCCTCTGATAAATGGGAAGTACTGAATGACTCCAGCTCAGACCACTTACCCATAGAAATAAACATACACGACAAATACAGAACTAGTCCAAGAAGCTCCAAACCTACATTCAACCTCAAAAAAGCAAACTGGGAGTCCTTCCAATTGGAGCTAAGTAAACTAAGCATAGAACAAATTGAATCTAACAGTATAGATATATTTGCAGAAAAACTAACAAATGAGATCTTAAAAATAGCAATAAAATATATACCAAACAAGAATATGCCTGATCACTTAAAACCAACACAAAAAGGTAAAGATAGGAAAAGAAGCAAAGATAAAAATCCAGTACCATGGTGGACAGACAGATGTTCAGAACAACTGAAATTGAGGGAGAAGGCCCTGAAAAAGTATAGAAAAACCAAAAATGAAGAGAATTACACAAACTATAAAAAAATAAGAAATGAAACAAATAAAATAATATTCAGAGCTAAAGAAAAGAGTTGGAGAACATTTTGTCAAACATTAAACCATAGATCACAAGTAACTACAGTTTGGAGAAAACTAAAAGCAATTAAAGGAGGAAACAACAAGAAATTTAAAATCCCAACAATTAAAATACCAGAGAGAGCTGAAACAGATTGACAAAAAGCCAACATACTAGCTAAATACTTCTATCAGGTTAGTTTAATAGACAGTCTAGATAAGGCAGCAATAAATAGGCGAAAAAAACTGCTAGAAAAATTATAAGAAGAAAATATAGACACCACACAGGATGCTAATTATTTAAATGCAGATATAACAGTAGATGAAATAGAAAGAGCTTTAGCAGGAAAAACCAATACCACCTCTGGGAAAGACATTCTGAGCTATGAAATCCTCAAAAAGGTACCAAATACAACTCTAAGGGTGATTGTATCCCTCTACAACAACATCTGGCACACAGGAAAAATACCATGTTCATGGAAGACAGCAGTAGTCATCCCCATACTAAAGCCAGATAAGGAAACACATGATGTCAGCTCATACAGGCCAATATCGCTAACATCGCATCTAGGAAAAATTCTAGAAACAATAGTCAACAGCAGACTAAAATTTCATCTAGAAAAGCATAATTTGTACACTCCAACCCATGCAGGCTTTAGAAGCCAACATAGTACAATAGAGCAACTGTTGAGGCTGGAACTTGATGTTAAAACAGGCTTCAAAAGGAATGAAAAGACAGTAGCAATATTCCTTGATGTAGCAAGAGCATATGATGAGTGTTGGGGGGAGGGTGCACTTTATAAGATCAGGAAACTAGGTATAGTAGGCAGAACTTACAATTATTTAGAAAACTTCTTGCAGGATAGATACTTTACGGTACAAATAAACAATGATATATCTGAGGTGTATGAACAACAGAATGGAATCCCACAGGGATCAGTAATATCACCATCTATATTTACGATTATGGTCAACGACCTAGGCGACGAGTTTAAAGACCTAAGAAACAACCTATCTCAGTTTGCAGATGACGCTGTGATATGGCGAACGGGAAGAAACCTCCCATTCCTCTATAAAACAGTACAAAAACAAATAGATAAAGTATCTGACTGGATGCACAAGTGGAGATTTAATCTAAACGTTAAAAAAACCATAGGAATGATCTTCAGGAGAGGGCGTGTAATTAAAAATAATATAATTGACATAAGCATTAATGAGCAAAAAGTATGCACAGCAAAATCAACTAGATTTCTTGGTATGGTACTAGGCCAGCAACTGAACTGTAACAAACACATAGCCCTATTAGTGCAAAGCAGTAGGTGACTTATCAACATGCTAAAATATATGAAAGGAAGTGGTTGGGGAGCCTGCAATAAGACAATGTTAACCTTCTATAAATCATTTATTAGGGGCAAACTTGACTATGCCAGTGTTGTCTATGCATCAGCCGCCCCGAGCAATAAAAAAGAACTAGACACAGTCCAAAACCAGGCACTGTCAATAATAGCAGGTGCCTCAAAGGGAACGTCAGCAGAGGCATTAGAAGTAGCGCTAGACATTATACCCCTGGAGCTAAGGAGAAAAGAACTGAGATTCAGCTACTGGGCAAGAGTGGCAAAAGATCCAATTCACCCAGCACACAATACCTTTCATAGGGGTAACCAGTACATAAGCCACATTCCATTAAACCATAATAAATACCCATCAGGGTGGAAAACGATGGATGAAGTGGATCAACACCCAAACCTATTTAATATGATAAACAGTAGTGCTCAGTATAAAGCAAAGATCCCACCATGGGAATTAAAAGTTCCAGAAACTGACTCCCACTTATCAAAGATCATAAGCAAATCTAACGACATAATTTTAGCAAAAAGTAAAGCACTAGAGTACATAGAACGATATATAAATAATAGCCTAACTATATATGCAGATGGGTCAAAAGATGAAGAAGGACAATTAGGAGCAGGAATAGCAATACCAAAATTAAAAATTTATAAAAGATACAAAGTAACAGGTAATACAACCATCTTTACAGCAGAATTAGTGGCAATCCTAAAAGATTTAGAAATAGCTGCAGAAAACCAACCAAATAAAGTAACGATTCTCACAGACTCCCTCTCATCAGTGTTAGCTATCAGAAACAGAATTGAATGTAGCAGGCAAGATATTATAGAGGAAATACTACAGGTTAATACATATCTGCACACTATAGGATTTTGCGCAACACTTACATGGATACCATCACATGTGGGGATAGCAGGAAATGAGCTTGCAGACGAAGAAGCCAAAGGGGGAAGAACTAGCCATAACAAAATTGAAGTAGGCTTAGGAAAGTTTGAAATTAAGAGCTTAATTGCTCAAGCAACAACTAAAGAGTGGATAACAGCATGGGACCAAAGTAAAAAAGCAAGACACTTATATAAAATCATCAAAAACCAAGCAAAAAAAGTCAAATACAAGATGAACTAAAAATACCAATTAATAAAAAATTGCTGAGGCTCAAGCTTGGAACTGGATATTTCATGATTGAGGAACCCACATGTGAAAAGTGTCAAGAACCAAACACAATTAGACACTTTCTGGTGGACTGCGAAAAATATGACCGGCAGAGGCAACACATTAAGACATACTGTAGTAACCACAAGTTAGAAATGAGTGTAGAAAATCTCATAGGCACAAAGACGCCATCAGAAGTGCAAAAGGTAATAAAACACTATATTACAAAAACTTAAGCTAACATATAAAAAATAAATAAGGATCCGAGCCAGTAGTCCACACTGGTGAAAGACTCCCCCCAGATACATAAAGATTAAGCAAATAAACCGTCCAGTGAAAATTAAAAACATACCAGCTTAGAAAATATCATATTTTGGATTTTTAAAAAAGCCATTTTGAATTATAACCACAAAAGAAAAAATACCTACTAGAGATAATATAGTATAAAATAAATACAAATAAAAAACATATTACAATAAATGAAACACGTCCTGATATAACCAACAGCTCCATGTACATGGTAGATGGTGAAAGGGGCGTGCAACAAAGAAAAGTAGCAAACACATTAGTTAAAAAAAAAATGAACTGAGAAATGGAAATATAATCTAGCGAAATAGGAGACACAAATCAGACTTCATCGCAACGTCAAATTAGCAACTCCCAGGAGACAGAGAGACATTGGACTAATATTCCAGAATTAAAAGTGACCGATCAAAGTATTTGAGCGTCTGTATAACTTAAAAGAGTCATATGCTATGCTTCTATAATCAATTTAGCCTCTTATAAAAGATTTATAGAGCATGAATATTGTCTTAGTGCTTGCACCTCATCCATGACCCTTCAAATATCTTAGCATGTTAGTTAGTCCTCTACAATACTGTCACATAATTTGTCGTTCTCTTTTGAGTATTTTCTCTCTCCCTGCCATTATCCATTTACTTCTCATTTTCGGAACACAGAAATCTGTGCCCCAGTCACTGTTTACATTTTCACACTTCGATTCTCGTCAGGGCAGGTCGTAATTAACCATCCTTAAGGATTAATTGTAATCGCTTAAGTTATTGAACCAGATTGATTTTAGGACGGCGAACATGAATTGTTTGTTTCCGATTGCATAACTCACTTCCGCCCAGACGGATAAATTTAAGGTGCGTCGATTCAGTGTAAAAGCAAAAGCGACTAGGAGTGTCTGATAAGCAGTGTATATTCACTTCCGTCCCGAGATTGTCTGGGATAATAATTGCAGATAAACCGTCTGGGGAGACAATTAGCGAGGACACCATCTTGCAGGGATGAGGTTACAAATCTGATTTGAAAGGTTACTAAGAGTACACGGAAGGAGCCCGGCCGTATATGGAGGTGTTTACTTACATACACATAATTTGTTAGACCTGCGCAGCAATCAGTCCGTTTCAGGACTAGCTTTTATCTGGGCTTCATCATCCTAGCTATTGGATACGAGATTACTAGAATTTTTTTTTCAGGGCCTAGTATTCTACGCTGCAAGTGCTAGCAATCGTTGTCAGAGCTTCACCACGCTAGCTGAGGCACGGATTTAGGTACTCATAGGCCTTATAACTTGGCAAAGGACTGTGGAGGCCGAGATGCAAATAATGAACCAGAGCTGGGTTACTGTTCGAAGGATGGCCGCCGACTGAACAAAGTGGAAGCAGTTTGTTGCTGCCCTACAAAACGCCACCAGGCGGGATGTCCACTGACAGCTTTGACAGTCGGCGGCTAAGGATCAAAGAAGAAGAGGACCTTATGCACGGTTATTCTGAAAAGTGCTAAAAATGGGGTAAAACATGTTACAATAATACTACAACCAGCAACATCGTCGGGTACAGTGATTCTCTGTTCGAATTTAAATCCTTTTTTCTTTTTTAAGGAACATTCTAGACATTACGGAGATCCGGGAAAACAGACATTACATTTTCACAAAAAGGAAAGCACCGCAACGAAATGAAAAAGAAAATAAATAGTAATAAATAAATTAAATAACGCACACTCAAGCACACAAAATATGTACATAAATGTGCTGCTACAAATAAAGTATACGTATGCACGCTTATTTACAATGGTATAGAAATGTCACAGAAACAAAGATCGGTTTGTTTTTTTTCCTCGGAATTAACGACTTTCTTCGTAATAACATTTTTTTAAACTTCACACCAGTCCCACGCCCTCCCTCTTCTATGCGACTTTCTCATTCGCCTGATGGTAAAGCTAGCCCTGCCTCTTACGTTATATCAGACAGATAACGTTTGTTAAATCATCTGATATACACTGTTTATCTGGATAACTTGCAGACATTCTAAATTATGTTTCTTAGCGGCCAGAGGCAGACATTCAAAGTCCTAATATCATTAATCGAAATTGCCAAGTCAATAGTGTCTTGTTATATTAGGTAGTCACAATTAAGTTGTTTTTTTTTTATAATCTGTGATCCTTGAGCTTTCAAAGGCATGCAAATTCATATATACAGCATCTAGTGTCAAGTTTACTTTGAGAACAAGAACGCAAATAATGGGTTCAAGTTCATGGGCTTGTTATGTACAAGTATTCTTAAAGAGTTTCCCAAATATGACGCCACGCAATTTTTACCATATCTTAAATCCTCCTCTTCCCATTGTCACACTTTGTCACAACACCCCATTGTTGCTGTCTATTTAGCATATATATTAAAGACATCAACCTGTTTAATTATTTTGATAGTCTAAGAAAGGGAACTGGTGATTTCCGTTAATGACAGGATTGATTCCTGGTTATCTTCCTTTTGTCTTATGTTGACCTGTGTCTTAAATTGCTGTCATGTCTTAAGTTACTATTCACATGACCATATACGGAGTGGCTTTGCTTCTCGCTTGAGGAAACGCTCTGGTCTTGTGTTTAAGTTTCGCTCAGGTCTGTGCTGTTTGCACATGCGCAGGTTTTTGGCGCAAAGACGGGAACTTCCGTCTTGTACCAGTGTACCCTGGGCGTTGTGATCGGACAGAGGTCCGAAGATTTTCCTCGCCATCTTTTTCTGGGATTTGGAAGTTCATTGTATGACTGAGATGTCATCTGTCCTTCCCCAGTTCATTCTGTATGCCAGGAATGGCAGTGTGGTGTTTAGTGTTTTTCTAGGAATCTGAACAAAGGTAATAAAGTCATTTATGATCTTTCGTATGCCTAGAGTATAGAAATACGTTTCGGCGACATGTTGAACAGAGCTCACAGCTGATATATTATATAGAGCCCCATTTTTGGTGCTTGATACGGGAGTGATGCGTGATGCCATATGATGATGGATGGTATCCGCATGTCTGGTTTTGTGTAGTGTGCAGATGTGTTCAATCAAACAATGTTCATACAAAAATAACAGGGCAATCCACATAGGACGTCAGTAAACTCACGACGTATAAAGTCAATGATTCTTGTAACAGCCGTTGACGTTTTTCTTCATTATTTATTGTGGACGCCACAGTGACAAAATGGTTACGCGAATATGTAGGCACATCAAACAGTCATTATCACAGCAACATTCAATACAGCAATAGACGGTAGACAGCATTACAATGATGAGTCAGATGCATGTTATATTTCATAGTGCTGTAAATGTAGTCAGGTGAAAAACTCCATCCTTTTCTATAACAGCCAGGAGATAACCAGATGTATGAGATCAGTTCACTCTCCTTAGTCTGACTTCAGCAAGACAGACACGTCTGCCGAAGTACAAATAATGTCCTCAAAAATATCCTCTAGATAATAAAGGTTTTCCAAACCTAGTTCATTTAACAAAGTAGCAAGTAATGGTCCTTGGGACATGCATCAACCGATGCAGTACAATACAGCGACATGTGAGCTGGGAAAAACATCTCGTGACGACGACTTTCGAAGACAGGCTATGAATCGAAATCGCTCACGACCCAAAATCGATAGAGTTAATGAAAAGTCAATTTACCTTGCCTTCAGGAAATACACAGAAATATCACGCCTCCCGACATGTGGGAAACACTAGAGGTATTATCTCGAATAAACGAAATATCCATTAAGAGGACTACACATCCCTGGCAGAACAAAAAATAGCGGAGATCCCCTCTTCAACGAGGCATCTCTTTCGCCATTCAAATCGCTCACTCCACTAGTGGTGGGCGGAAACCGATCGACCAAAAAACAAGACCAGTCATGCGCAGTCCAGCGCAAAAAGACCACAGCTCAAAACTTAACTGCATTCAATACCAACGCGGGAAGACAAATGCTTACTGAGAAAAGTGACTATAAATTTCAAGCAGTTGTTGCCCTTGCGTTATAAAATAGATATTGTAATAAAACGATGTTGCGAGAATTTATCACGCAACAGGGAGCTAAGACCAAGCGTCTTTTGAACATTAGAGCCCAGATAAAGTTATCTACTTGAGTAGAGAATTGGCAGGAATATGTAAACGAAAAGTTAAAACACCAAGGTTACCTAATATTTGAGGTCCGCTACTTGCGGCCTGATGCTGTCGCCATAAAGGTCCGTGGTTACGGCCTTTATTCTTCATGAGAAGAAGTGCCTGGCATGTGATGCCAGAAAAAGTCATAGCCTTTTGTTAGGCCATTGAAACCGCCCTTTCCCGTTCGGTATATTTGCAAAGGGGTACCTGACGGGTTCTGTCAAGGTACCAGAACTTCAGTAGATGAAAGCAGAAAGTAGATTGACAATTCATTATGGTTGGCACCATGTATCTGAGCTGATGCAAAGGGTTAACTACAATTACCATCATATAATTTACATGATTATTATGCCATTGACTGTGTCGTCCATACTATGAAACGTCGTATAATAAATATTGTGAAACGTCAGCAGCATTACCTACCTTCACTGACTTCTGCATTTGGGTGAGTGGGTTCAGTGTGCAGCTGTCCAAGAGCCTAGACGCATTCGCCTACACCCACACTTACCACATCATCCCACATGATATTACAATTACTACACGCCTGAATACATGTATGCTGTTTGTGTGTGAGTGTCTTCATTACACCCTGACAGCGCCTCATGCTGGTGACCCAGATATTCACCGCAACATTGAACTGTCCAGGTGACAAAACGACACGCCCACTCTACGACACTTTAACACGAACAAACAGACTTTTACACCCATAAATCTCTTAACCCCACACCTTCCCAATTTTTAGTAATATAAAGGTAGAAAAAGGTAAAGGATCCCGTTACACGCCCATTGAGGCATATTGGGAATATGGTGTTAAAATTTTTAGTAATACTGAAGAAAAAAGAAAGTAGTCCAATGCAAGTTAAATCGGATCCAACATGATGTCGCGAGAGGTTCAGATATTATTAAAATATATGATATCCCAGACAAAAAGATGTATCAAAGGATACCAGTATAGCGCCAGATAAGAGACTGGTTTTATAAGAAATACCCCCTTCTCTGAAAAGAGTAAGGGTGTATCGACAATCAAGGTAGGGTCAAGCTGTATAAACCTTCAAGTATGATGATAGTGAATGCTACTTAAGGTCTAAGTGCTACCTCTCCAGATCCCACCCTGAATAATGGTATTTATATTTATTTTTATTGTATTATGGCTAATTGTCTAGAGGATTAATTAATTTAATAGATATGTAATTGTTGCGTGGCTCTTTAGTGTAAGCCATAATAGTTGAAGGCGATGAAGACACAGTATGCCACACAACGTTGAGGGTGTTGTAATTCATCTGCTTCCCAGAGGTACTATGATACCGGCCTTTGCAGACACCAGGGATGATGAGGCGTAGTAACTTGGTGTCTGTAGTCTGGTTTAAGTGTGATGTAAGGATACAGATGTGTATACAAACAGTGAGCATTACGAACAAGGCAATCCACACAATGACGTCACGTTAACTCACGATGTGAAAAGTCAATCAAGCTTTAAACAGCAGTGATGGTTTTTTGGCAATATATATTGTACGCCACAATGACAAAATGCATGGACATCGTTATGTAGAAAAACATCACAGGGATAGTACAACAGTCATTGTATCATCGAAGTAGTCGATTCAACAGGCACAGCAAACAGCATAATAATAATGTACATTATGTGCCTTTTCAGGATATCATAAACCGCTGTTCATGTAGTCAGGTAGTAAACTTCCCCTTTCCATAAGAGCTAGTAGATATCAGCTAGGAGATTAAATATGGTCTCCTCGATTTGACCTCAACAAGACAGGCATGTCTTTTGAGCGCCACATTATTGTTCTCTATGTTCCTTATACAGCAAAGGTATCAAACCTAGATCCATCAACAAAGTTCAGGAAGCAAGTAGTCCGTAGGACCGGCATCAATTGATGCGTGACAATACAAGTGGATCGTGAGCTGAGCAAACTCGTCATAATATAGACTTGATAATAAGGCAGGCTAAGCGAAAGTCAACATCACAAGATGGCGATAAAGTCACTTAGCAAAAAAGGATTCATTTACCTGTTCATCAGGAATTAATACACAAATTCACATATGCCTCCAGGCATTAGGAATAACATGGAGATATATCATCTCAAAAAAGGAACAACAATCATGAGAACTCCTTCCTGAATAATCTAAGCGAAGACTAGCACATAGCTACGTCTCGCCTTATCAGCTTCTCTGCTCAGACTAACCTGGGCGGAAATTGTTTAAACAACGCCACAAAAAGAGACATGCGCAGAACACGCGAATCGAATACAACTCAGCCAAATTTACGAAACAAAGAATGTTCTACGATGTTCGACTAAAGACCTTTTACCTTAAAAGGAAATGAATCTTGAAACATTGCGATTGCCAACTGTTTTCAAAGAACTGGCGATCTGAGCGCTCCATAAATGGACATGACTCAAAAATCGTTCACACAACTATCGGCAACCCTAGCTATCAAGATAAGACAACTTCTTGACGATAGCTATCAAGATTAGACGACTGTAGAAATAAAAGTGACTACAATTCCATGAGTTCCTTCCCATGCACTAAAAATTAACTATAGTCAGAATGCATGGTCAGAATAAGTTGCGACAAGTTTTTAGCAGCAACATTACCGCCACCTCCCGATAAAAAAAAAAAAATGTGCAACATTTTTTTTTTTTTTTTTTTTTTAAATATCCAAGAGTAAAACCAAAAGCGGTTTATCAACGCACGAATTATGCGGGGATAACTAATTGCACTGCCTAATATGAGGCTAAATTGACACATAAAGTGTCTGGTGAGAATATTTCTCAACAGATAAAAAATCTGATTCAAAAAATATATCGGGGAGGTGCCACCAACACATACTACGCTTGCATGAAAATACAATATAAATATGCAAGTTCATATCATTATAATCAAATAGCAGTGTCATAATCTAATACCGCTTAGAATGGATGTACACATCTGATATTGAATGTTAAATATTACATTATCTAAATGTTTAATATTACCATTACACAATGAAATTAAACCTATATGACGATCCAGGACACATCTCCTGTCGTTCCAAAGAAACTGTACAATGTGGAACTCTCCATGTTTGAAAACAGAAAGGTAGCTTCTCAGATCAACAAAAAATGCTGAGAAAAAACAACCAATATAATTCTATTTAATAGCCATTAAGTTTCATACTATACAATACATTATTATGAACAATTGTGACCGAGTGAACTTTCGGCCCTTATATTAACTACTCAGTCTTCTTATATTAAAGATGGAACAGAAGAAGATGATAACAAAGCACAATAGTATGTATTCACCTAAAGTGAGGACATATGTGCTAATGTATTGCAGTAATATAGGTGTGTTATGGCTCTGTCGTATATTTACAAATAGAACAGAAGTATTAGTTGGAATCATGTGGGCATCTAGACAGAATGTCAGCCATCACATTATCCGACCCACGGATAGCTCGTACCGTGAAGTGAAAAGGTTGAAGAGCAATAGCATATCGAGTGGATCTCGAACTCTTCAAATTCTTAGTCTGAATAGCTGTAAGAGCTTTCTGATCAGTCTCTAGAATGAAATGTGCGCCCAGGAGGACTCTTTGTAGTTTTAGAATTGACCAAACCATCGCTAACAACTCACGGTCTAAAACCGAGTAGTTCCTCTCTGCCGCATTTAGTTTTCTAGAAATGTACATAACAGGATGCAGAGTATTTGCATATTCTTGCATCAGTGCTGCTCCAATCCCAGTGGATGAAGCATCACTTCGAAGAACAAAAGTTCTATCAAGAGTAGGTAATCTTAGGATGGGAGGAGAAGAAAATATATTTTTAATCTGGTCTAAGGAAGATTGACATTCCTGAGACCATTGAATCAGATTAGGCGACCCTTTCTTCAACAACGTTGACAGAGGTGCCATTATCGAAGATAGATTCGGAATAAATCTTCCATAGAATTGAATCAACCCCAAGAGACTCCGGACTTGTTTCTTCGTCTTAGGTACAGAGATGTTCAATATTTTCGAAGTATTGTGGTCTTCTGTCTTCAAGAGACCATGACCAACACGATGACCCAAGAAAGAAATTTCACCAAAACCAATATAAGCTTTAGAAGGTTTTGCTGTCAGATTATACTCACGTAGAGTAGACAGTAGGTCATATAAACCCAGATAGTGATCTTCCCAAGAATCACTGAAGAGACAGATATCATCTAAGTAAGCGATGACATCTGAACGATGAGAAAGAATTCGACGCATCATGCGAACGAAAGTAGCAGGGGCGTTCATAAGACCGAAGGGCATTACATTCCATTGAAATAAACCCCTAGGTGTAGAGAAAGCAGTCAGATGTTTGGCATGATCTGCTAAAGGCACTTGCCAATAACCTTTTGACAAGTCAAGTTTAGTGAAGAATCTAGAATTAGAAAGTCTAATAAGTAGATCTTCTAGTAAAGGCATAGGTTCAGCATCGAACTTTGTGACTTGATTTAATTTGCGATAATCAACGCAAATTCGTATGTTCTTATCTTTCTTCCGAACAATAACCATGGAAGAAGAATACGGAGAAGTCGATGGTTCAATTATGTTTAATTGGATCATTTCATCCAATTCCTTTTCCACTTGTGACTGAAAGTGTATAGGGATAGGATACGGCCTAACCCTAATTGGATTATTGTCGGTAAGAATTATGTCATGTTCTATGACCTGCGTGTGACCAGGGATGTCGGTTAGAACATCCTTAAATGTCTGTAACATCGACGAGACTTGACGATGTTCATCAACAGAAAGATTAGGAGAAATGGACACATCTTTCCAAGATTCCATAGAATGTAGTGGAACCACTGGAAGAGGGAGATCGACATCAGAAAAAAAAACAGATTCCTCATCCTGTATATGACAGACAGGGATGAATAATGACCGTGAGGTGCAGGAGCATCATCCGTTGCCTGGAAAATAGGCAGCAAATAGTCCGGACGTTCGTGAAATTCCGAAAGCATGTTTATGTGGAAAGTTTTATGCTTTCCATCTATATCGACCACATAGTCAACATCGGAAATTCGTGAGACTATTGCATATGGACCTTTCCATGCAATCAGAAGTCTATTTTCCCTACTGTGGAGTAGGACGAATGCTTTGTCACCTGGACAAAGTTGTCGTAGACATCTGTTCTTGTTAGCAAACTGTCTTGCTTTTTCTTTAGCAATTTCTGACGAAGCAGTCGCTAGTTTGCATGCCTCAATGATCTTTTGTCTAAGAGCAATGACATACTCATATGAGGATTGAGTTTCATCGCTAATATCATCGGCAGTGATGAGATCGTGTAATAAAGACATAGGGCCGCGCGGACGCGCGCCAAAGACAAGTTCAAAGAGAGAAAATCCTGTGTGTTCATTAGGGACTTCTCTATAGGCAAAGAGAGCCGCGGGTAAAACCCTGTCCCAATCTTGAGGATGATCTTCAGTTATCTTACCAAGCAAAGTCTTGAGCGTTCTATTCAGACGATCAACTAACCCATTAGACATAGGATGGTAGATACTACTGAGAGATCGTTCAATATGTAAGGTAGACATTACCTGTGACATAGTGTCAGATATGAGTTGAGTGCCATGGTCTGACAATATTTCTCTGGGGAACCCCAAGCGAGAAAATATCACCAAAGAGCATCTGCGATATCTGTAGTAGATATGCTCTTTAGAAGGATAGCCTCTGGCCAACGTGTGCACATATCGACACATGTAAGGATAAACTGATGTCCTCTGGCCGACTTATCTTAAAAGGGCCAATAATATCTATGGCCATTTTTTGGAATGGCCAAATAGGGATGTCAGCAGCCTGGATAGGCGCAGCATGTCGTGGTCCTCTAGATTTGACCTCCTGACATACCTGACATGATCGGCAGTATATACGAATGTCCTTGTTAACAAAGGGCCAAAAGAAAGCCGCAAGGACTCTCGACTTTGTACGGGAAAATCCCATGTGTCCAGCACATTGCGAGTCATGAGCATGCTGCAATATTTGCACTCTCATACTCTTGGGAACAAGAATTTGCGAATGTGCTGACGTAGCCGAGTCTTGTACCATACGTACAAGTACGCCGTTTTTCATTTCTATCCAAGATTTTCTATTTGTATCCTGATTCGGATCACCTTTCTTCGCAAGAACGAAGAATTTTTTTAAAGAAGGAGCTTCTTCTTGCAATTTTATGAAAGAGTCACGAGTGATTACTAAGTGACTATCTTGGCTATCAACTTCATTATCACTATTCAGTGAAGTTTCGGGTGTTTGTAGAGCTTGTGCTCTTGTAACCACTGCATTGGTAGCTTGCATATTATCATCTTCCCAAGCAGCAATCTGCTGTGGGGTACACTCCCTAACTCCGTGAATACGACCAATAATAAGGTCCGCAATAGGATTAGGTAAGAGACAAGCATGCACATCTCCAGTAAAGAAAGGAGTGGCAATGCGAATTACAGCAGTAGGATATTTTTCTAGAGTGCCGCCAAATGTGTCACATTTGATAACCCTTCCGGTCGCACAGGGTGTACCTACAAGCGATTGCCTAACACCAATAGTGGTGCATCCGGAATCGAAAAGTAGTGAGACCGGAGTATTATTAACAAGACCCTTATGTAGGATTAGAGAACCTCTCCCGTCATGTGCAACCGAAGCAGGAAGAGCGGGGAGAGGGTGACCACAACTCAAAGTCGATATTGTAGTCGGTTCGAACAAAGTACTGCATTGGGGGCACTTGTTTGCTCTCCCAAAGTCAAAAGAAGAACAAGTGACAGCGTCAGAGATTTTATTATTAGAAACCTGATTACAGGCTCCCTGAGATTCTTGTTGAACCGAGTTAGCCTGATATCTTTTTTTTTTTGAGATCTACCGCGACTACCATTACCTCTGAAGTTATCACTGTTGTAATTCATCTGCTTCCCAGAGGTACTATGATACCGGCCTTTGCAGACACCAGGGATGATGAGGCGTAGTAACTTGGTGTCTGTAGTCTGGTTTAAGTGTGATGTAAGGATACAGATGTGTATACAAACAGTGAGCATTACGAACAAGGCAATCCACACAATGACGTCACGTTAACTCACGATGTGAAAAGTCAATCAAGCTTTAAACAGCAGTGATGGTTTTTTGGCAATATATATTGTACGCCACAATGACAAAATGCATGGACATCGTTATGTAGAAAAACATCACAGGGATAGTACAACAGTCATTGTATCATCGAAGTAGTCGATTCAACAGGCACAGCAAACAGCATAATAATAATGTACATTATGTGCCTTTTCAAGATATCGTAAACCGCTGTTCATGTAGTCAGGTAGTAAACTTCCCCTTTCCATAAGAGCTAGTAGATATCAGCTAGGAGATTAAATATGGTCTCCTCGATTATTTGACCTCAAACAAGACAGGCATGTCTTTTGAGCGCCACACATTATTGTTCTCTATGTTCCTTATACAGCAAAGGTATCAAACCTAGATCCATCAACAAAGTTCAGGAAGCAAGTAGTCCGTAGGACCGGCATCAATCGATGCGTGACAATACAAGTGGATCGTGAGCTGAGCAAACTCGTCATAATATCGACTTGATAATAAGGCAGGCTAAGCGAAAGTCAACATCACAAGATGGCGATAAAGTCACTTAGCAAAAAAAGGATACATTTACCGGTTCATCAGAGACTAACACGCATAATCACATATGCCGCCAGGCATTAGGAATAACATGGAGATATATCATCTCAAAAAAGGAACATCAATCATGAGGACTCCTTCCTGAATAATCTAAGCGAAGACTAGCACATAGCTACGTCTCGCCCTTTATTTTCAGCTTCTCTGCTCAGACTAACCTGGGCGGAAATCGTTTAAACAACGCCACAAAAAGAGACATGCGCAGAAACACGCGAATCGAATACAACTCAGCCAAATTTACGAAACGAAGAATGTTCTACGATGTTCGACTAAAGACCTTTTACCTTAAAAGGAAATGAATCTTGAAACATTGCGATTGCCAACTGTTTTCAAAGAACTGGCGATCTGAGCGCTCCATAAATGGACATGACTCAAAAATCGTTCACACAACTATCGGCAACCCTAGCTATCAAGATAAGACAACTTCTTGACGATAGCTATCAAGATTAGACGACTGTAGAAATAAAAGTGACTACAATTCCATGAGTTCCTTCCCATGCACTAAAAATTAACTATAGTCAGAATGCATGGTCAGAATAAGTTGCGACAAGTTTTTAGCAGCAACAGTAATATACATACTTGTACAAACAGAATCTAACTCAACTTGAATAAATAAGTAAGACTGAATGTAAATATTTACAATTTATTGATCCTATACCGTTTCTCTTTTCGGTTAATAAAATGATAATAGAATTCAAATGCTTTTTACAAAATGGAAATAAATAAGTAATGGAATTTGTCTATAGGGGTTACTTCACACTAGTTAAATAAAAAAGTTTATATACCTTAAAAATGTGGCCAATTATGTTATTATATCTTATAATATACAGTTGTTAGTTTCACTGGACTGTAAAGTAAGTAGAAGTTCATTAATTCCTTCATTAGTCATCATGCAATTGTTTGTTTAATGTGTGGTTTAATTCCTACCAAAATAAGGCTGGATGTGCCGACCAGTGGAGTTGTGTGTCCACCTATCTTGTATAGTTTGAAGTACACAGTGTCAGGATCTCCAGGCTGGGAACCAATCTGGTGACTCGCTCTAATAAAAGAGGGTAGGAGTTTTAGTGAGAAAAGGTCTAGGCACCAACAGAATTCCTCAGTATTGGATGTCTCGAAGATTGATAGTCATTTTAGGATAAAACCTGGAAAATACAAATAATCGCAATCCTTGTATGGTCCAGTACTATTTTATCCACACACAAACAAAATGAATGTTACAAACAAACTCAGACAATGTGCTAACAGTTGCACATAACAATTTACTTCAGTACCACTTACAGCCAGTTCGATGTCATTACATTTTTCTTATAAATCATAAGTTAATCCAATTTGTCCATCATATGTTTCCTTACAAATGAATTTCGTTAAGTACAAATTATGAAGTATGCGACCACCTTGATTAATTTCATGTAAACAATTCATGACATCCTTTCTTATGCTCCTGAACAGTGTGTACGTTTTCTTTACGAAATAATTCATCAATTAGTTATTAAACTTACAGTCGTAGATTCTGCCATAATTCTCAAATATCCTACACATTCCCAATGCTGCCTTTCCTCCCCAAACGTTAACACATGCTTGCTTTCAAGCTGGTAGCACACTTGTCCTATAATTTTTTCTTAACACATATAACACACTAGCGAACGCACAAGTGGATTATACACAGGAAAAGTACATAATTATACACACACACACACACACACACACACACACACACACGCGCGCGCGCGCGCACACACACACACACATATATACATATTTGGTATTTAACAATTTTTTTACAATTTATTTTGTCCTGAACCTAATATTATTTTGGTCAGGACTATCAAAATCAAATGAAATCAATTTATATACTGAAGAACATTAAAAACGCACCACTATTATATATACTGATGCCGAGAAGCTGGCAAAAAAAAGTGTGGGAATGGATTTTCCCCGTGTTTGCCATGCGGTAGAGAGCGAATGGCTGCTGGAATGGAAAGTGCAAGATTCAACTCATGGGTGTGTGTACAGACTACATGAAAACGATGAAAGTTACACATGCAACCCGATTCTCAACAGCTATGACCCTGAAAATGTGTACGCGTTGTGGCAGTATACTCGGTATAAAAAGGCCGTTGAGACAAAACACCCAGTACATGTGCTTGAAATGCCACGACTATCTGAAAACGACCGCCAACGAGCCATTGGTATGTTGGAGACTGGAATGAGCTCGCGGGCCATTGCCAGAAGGATGAATTGCCACCACAGCACTATTGTACGTCTCAATGAACGTTACGGAACCACTGGCAGTGCCCGGGATAGACTTCGGAGTGGCCAACCACGAGTTACTACCCCTGCGCAAGATCGTCATATTGTGCTGAGTCAGCTAAGGAATTGACTCTCCCGGCAAGTCAAACAGCAAGAGCAATAGTGGGTAGACATGGGCAAGTCTCTCGAATGACAGTCATACGACGACTCAGAGATACAGGCCTTACTGCAAGACGACCTTATGTGGGCCAAACTTGACTCACAGACATCGTTAGCAGCGCCTGCAATGGGCAGAGCAACATATCAGATGGACTAGACTGCAGTTGAATGCTGTCCTATTCACAGACGAGAACAGATTCAACATATCCTTTGCAGATGGACGTATGCGGATTTAGCGACGGTGTGAAGAGCGCTTTGCAGATTGCTGTGTCAACCGATTTCGAGGTGGCAGTATTCACATTTGGGGAGGATTCAGTTTTCACCATCGCTTGCCTCTTCACGTCTTCCGTGGAAATGTTAATGCTGTGACATATCGAGATGAGGTTCTGGATGCACTGGTTGCTCCTGCGTTCACAATTATCCAGACTTGCAGCTTCTCCAGCAGGATAACGCACGTGCATTTTTTTGTATTTTTGGTTTTCTCCCTTGCCTGCACAGAATGCAATGAATTTCATAACAATCAAATGTACAAATTAATGACCAGCATGGATTCATAGGAAAATGAATAAAGATTCCAAATATGTAAACCTGTACACACTTATATTTACATTTCACACTCTGTTCCTGGATTATACAGGTGGTGCGTTTTTAATGTGCTTCAGTATATATATATGCAATTCAATTAAACAAAAGGGACAATATGTCCAAACACATAATTCAAAATCTAAGAATAATGTTAATATATCTCTATTACTGTTTAACTGGTACTAGATGGCGGGTTGTGGGTTGTACATCATCCCCTGTCTTTATTCACAAATATTCTGTTCACTTTATTGGGTGGAAATGGATTTTATTTTATATAGTATATTATTATATGGTAGATAGTTGATGAATCGTTCCGTGCCAGGACTTATGCACTTATCTGGCACGAGAAGCTAGATGTTTGTTGTCTTTCCGGCCAACGGCCACTGTCTCAATCTTCCTGGGGCAATCTTGGTAGAGAGCTTGTACCAAGATTACAGTTCCAGTGGTAGAGAGCTTGCACCACTACAGCAACCTCCACTTTCACACTGTTTATTATATTCATGAAGCTGGCACTAGCATAGTGCCAGTAAAAAAAACCTGCAACATGAAGATTATGGTTTGTCTTAACATAATATCTAATCCACCAAATCCACAATTAATAATGCATTCAAAATAAAAGAACAGAGTCAGATCTCTCTGATCAACCCAGCTCATCCAATCTAGATTGATGGAACAACTTGTACCAGTTTTCACACTCCTCTCCTCTAATGGCTACAACACCTATGCCATTATCATTGATCTTTTTCCATAAAATAAGGTAGGTGATATGATCCCTGCTGACAACCTATGTAGTCTTTTTGTTCTACCCCTCTGGTAGTTTGTTAATATGGTGGAGCAACAAATAGGCCTTGCATAAGTCTGCTAGTGACTTATGTACTTACAGTCGTAAAATATCTTCATTACCCAAGTCGTACAACACAATTAATAATATAAATAATGTTAATAATTTCTGTCTTACCACAAATTCAATGAATAAACACAGGAACGATGACTTGACACAGATTCAGCTTTGCTGCTGGCGAGACTATGAATTTTATTTAGTTTAGTTTTATTTAAAATTCACACTTCTAGTACATCGTCCTGCTCAAGGGACAGATTCTTAGACAAATGGCGTCCAGCCTTCAAAGTTTTCATTGATATTAAATGTGCTGGCCAATGGGGTAGGGCGACTAACATTTTTGAATCAAATTTTGGAAAAACAAAACTCCAAACATACAATGTGGGTTTTTTCCAGTTCTGCCTTAGATATACTTACTCTGCAAAAATATATATTTAGTTTAGGGCCAACCAATAATACCTCTCCCTCTTCCTAACTCCACCCAATCAGATTACATGTACCCTCTTCTGCCTCATTGCAAACACGTTCAAAAAATGTTATGGATAAAATAAGCAGGCATGAGTCCGTTCGTCAGTCTGTCCTAACATATATAGTATTATTGCAATATCTTGGTTATTAATTGGACGATTTTGTAAATTGAAAGATATTATTGATCAGGAGACCATATTCCGTTAATATAGCTACGTTTTATGACCCGATTCCTTTTAGTTTGTAATTCCATATTTTTCCTTTTTAATAAATATACACCATCTTTTTCCCTCTCTCCAACGCTTTTTTCAAACTAAAACGACAATGTCTGGGTTTCGTCAAAATTTACGCTACAATACAGGAAATGAGGGCTGTGTATGTGGTTATATATTTCCACTGCGTGACTATAGGACGAAACATGTCTTGGCCATGTGTCGTATTTTCAAACTGCCAAAGGCAATATCGCGCGTTCGTTACAATTTTTGATTCCAAAACAACGCGTGCTGATGGTGGCATTCTGTCGCTCCTTTCCCCTCCTTTCGTGTCTCTCCTTCCGTCTAGAACAAAAATTACGCCTCGATTTGTTTCAAACATGTTACATTTATTTTCTCTACAGTAAGGCCTATTGAAAGCGATATGTTTGCAGGCGGGGCGAAGAAGGTAATCGCAACCCAATTTTTTTTCCTACCTTATTTTGACTTTATAAATAATAACATTTTATTTATTTGAGATAGGGGTAATCGCGGATCTTACCACATATCTCCCCACTTAAGAACATGATTCCTGATGCAAGTTCATGATCCGAGATACACATAGATCAAATAACTCAACTACGCTTTACTTGGTCTTTATTTTCATAGATTTCTGCAGTGGGGTCATTCAAGAAGGCACTACTAACGAAAGTTGCCCCAGACCTCTGCAATCCAAGAATCTTTTTCAGCTGCAGGTGTTACTGCCTGTCTAATGCTGAATTATCAATCAGTATTCACCATTTCTCTTCTCTGAGTCTGTTCATGGACATGTCCAGAGGTTCTAGACCTCCCTCAAGTTTGCAATAGTTATGAGGGAGAAATCTATAAATATGGTGATGGCAGAGTTGTGTAGGGGATCCAATAATTCTCTTATCAGCCTGGATAAACCCTCGGAGCAATTTCTAATCCAAAAGCAACATTCGAATTAAATGTGCTCCTCTCCGATGTTCACACAGCCATCTAGTGGTGTGCGCTCTGGCTTGACTTGAATTTGGAAACACCCTTTAATAATATTCATACATGATTCTATAATGTGCCACTCACATGGAGGCCATATTCACCAACTGTATTCTCCGGCTAACAACAATTTGGTGAAATAAGATATACTATGTGGGGAAATGAATTTTTCTGCACCAGAAATCAATTCGCCCTTTAGCATTGCTATAATATGTGGGTGATCTCCATCCAATGTCCGTACAATACTTCCAATTAGACGGTTGGGGCCAGGTGACTACCACTGTCTCCGGTGCCCTCATGATGCTAAGTTAATAGCCGTATTGCGAAGCGATTGGATCACTCTCCCAATTCCTCAATCGCCCACTCCCCACTTTTCTTACGTTAACATTGGGTTTGGCTTTCTCTGTTTGCCGATTATCTTCAATGTTAATTGTGGCCAGTTCCCAAAATGCGGCTTCAAATTGAGCCTGGGATGACTGGTCTTTGTTTCTGTTTTCTCTGGGTGCCATACGCAGAGTTGCCAATCTAAATATTTTTGGGGAAGACTGTTTGTGGGAAGGTGCATACCTATCCTCTGTGTCTACCTTATTATTTTTTTTTCCTTTTGATGTTTAGGCCCATGTTTTTCAGAATGCGTGGCTGGCATCTGTTTATTAGTTTTCCAACATGTGGAATTTACCTTGCAGCACTGGTCACAGGCTTCAACAAATTTTTCAATGTCTTCAGCTACGCCTGGCCAGAAATATGTCACAGATGTCCTTTGACGGGTGGTTCCACTCCTCTGATATCCCCCGTCTGGTACAACATGTGCTTGCGCCATCACTTGTTCCCTATAACTCCAGGGCAGAACTAACTGTCCATATCCATTGAGTCCTTCTCTAGCTTTCCTGTAGAGCAGTCCCTCCTTCAAATAAAATGGTCCTTTTCTAGGGCGAGTATGGCTGTTTGGCAATTTGCCAAAGCAAGGTTTTAATGATTTGTCCTTTGCCTGGGCCTTTCTCATCTGTTTAGTATGAATGTGTAGTGGTGGTGTTTCCTCCTTGCTAGGGATTGACCTGACCTGAAGGTGGCCATTACCACAGGTTTTATAGGGCTCCCTAGAAACACATATTTCTTTCCTAACACCAGCGGATAGTTAGGGTCGTCACACACGGCTGCTCTAATCACTCCTTCCACGTACCTAGTCTTGACATTGATCTCGGCTACGGGAAGTGTCAAGGTGGCTGTTCTCTTTAGGGCCCCTTTTATCTCCACTTTCTCTGTGGTATACTGGTCAGGGTGCACCAGGGTTGCACTCACAACAGAGTCATATTCCAAACCGGAATCGTAAATTCACCTGACTCTGGCACCATTACATGTCACTTCTTCACAGATGGGGGGATGATGAGGTTCATGCTGTTCTGTAGGCAAGTCCTTCTTTCTTCCCTTGTCCACTGTTATCATGCATGCCGCGCGATATGGAGGAACTTTCCTACCACAGTCAATTGTATTATGATTACTCATCCTACATATTTTACAATATTTTCCTTCCTGTCTGAAGGGTCTCCTTTCATTGAAAAGCCGGTCATTGAACTGTGGGTTTCTATCGCTATGGTCATATCGTTGCCTATCAAAGTTGGGCTTATCTCGGTTACCCTGCTCTCTATTATTATAATGCTCATCTTGGTCTGGAGGGGTTCTATTATTGTCTATATGTTTCTTTCTTGCGCTAGCTACTTCTGCCTGGGCCGCCTGATACCTCTCAGCGACATTAAGTACCTCAACCAACTCTCTGCACCTTGTTCCATGAGAAACTTTCTCAGGTCTGGAGCCATGGACTCTCTCAATTGCTCTATCATGATCATCTCTTTCAGATCTTGGGTCTTCCCCAGAGCAGTCCATTTCTCCAAATAGGTTTCCAATCTGGCAGAGAATTGGTGGTATGTCTCCCCAGACAAAAGCTTGGCATTTCTAAACTTCTTACGATAAAATTCACCATTCTTCTCATATCTTAACAACAAAGCCTGCTTTAACATGTCATAATTTTCTTGGTCATCCCTGCTTATCTTTGCAAACACTTCATAAGATGTTCCCCTAAGACCCTGGGATAACTTTAAACTCCACCTTTCTTTTTCCAACCCATAAGTGGTGGCTAATACCTCAAATCTGCTGAGGAATGACTCTATGTCATCCTTTTTCTCAACAAAATGATCCAAATGAAACCCCATGGCTGAGATTGCAGCCCCCTGACTGGCAATGGCATCGGAGGTAGGAGGGCTGTTACCATTTTCAGGAGCATGGCCTTGAAATTCAAACTCCCTTAGTCGTAGCTCGTGCTCCCTCTGTAATCTCCTCTCCTCCTTTTCAGCCTCCATCTGCAACCTCTTCTCTTCCTTTTCAGCCTCCATCTGCAACCTCTTCTCTTCCTTATCAGCCGCCAGTCTTCTTTCCTCAGCTTCCAATTTCTTCTCTTCAAATTGGAGCCACTTAATCTTAGCCTTCCTATCCGCCTCCAATGCCCTAGCCTCTTTGTCAGCCTCAATCTGTAACTTTTTAATTTCTTTCTCAGCCTCTAATTTTCTTTCTTTTTCCATTTCTTCCCTATCTCTTGCAATAAATTTGTCAACTTCATCTGTTACATACTGGACCAGCTCTGGCCCATCCATACCCATCTCTTTTGCAGCCAGCACAGCCGCCGATCTGAACTTGGCTAAGTCTGCCATTCTGTCTTAAGCAACTTTAATAATGTTCTAAGACAAATTTAAACTCTAATAAACAAAGCACCAACTATGATTAATTAATTAACTACTGGCCGTGACAATTCATCAACTGTTAATTTCCACCTTAAAGTACTTTTATCTTTATTATAGGATATTTTTAACCTCTAGGGACAATAGTGATAAGATATTGAATTTTATAATAAATGATAATTTTAAATACCGGAGCGAGCTACCCAGTATATGTGGTGGGTTTAGATGTTATGAATGTTGGTGTTGTATTTAATTTGTAACTGAGTGAGGTCAAGCTGTGAAGGCCCCTGAGTTTAACAATTGATGGGGTGTGTTCTCAGTGAACCTTTCTGCTACCACCCTAAGATCTCACTCAGAGTTATATTTTACACTTAGAATAAATGATGACTACGTCTAAATGTCTAGGGTAATGTAAGTGTGGTGTGATGGTAACCCAATACACAAACACACACACAGATATTAAATTCTATGATCAACTCAACTAACACAGGGTTTTAAATTTGGTATTTAACAAATTTTTTACAATTTATTTTGTCCTGAACCTAATATTATTTTGGTCAGGACTATCAAAATCAAATGAAATCAATTTATATATATATATATATATATATATATATATATATATATATATATATATATGTATATACATATATATATATATATATATATGTATATATATATGTATATATATATATATATATATATATATATATATCTACCCTTCCAAGATGGAGGTGAAATTCGTTTCTCACCTTAGACGCCGAAAGAAAAACATCAGGAATGTGTATATTTCGATGGATAGTACCATGTTATGTTAAATTATAGAATAAAAGATACACCAGAGTATCTAGTGGTGTAGATATTTTCCTATAACTGACCTCGAAACCCTCGAATCGGTCGGTTGGATCGGAGGGTTGATCAGTGAGTTAACAATTCACTATCGTAAAACAAGCTATTGTTACCGAAACAGAACCAGGCTCGACAGTAAACATGACTCACTCTAATATCTTGGGGGCTAAGGAGATTTTTAAAATTGGATACTGGAATGTAAGAACTATGTATCAAGACGGAAAATTGGAAGAAGTAATTAAAGAAATGGATAATTATAAGTTGGACTTATTGGGTGTCAGCGAGTGTAGATGGACGGGGAAGGGCATAAAATATATTTCAGAAGAAAAAAAGCAAATTATATACTCTGGTAGTAATGATAATCGTCACACAGAGGGAGTAGCCATCCTAATGACACAGAAAGCAGCAGCATCACTTATCAGCTGGGTACCTATCAATGAGAGGCTAATATTAGCTAGATTTCAGACACGATTTTTCAAGCTCTCAATTGTACAATGTTATGCACCAACTAACGACGCTCTTGATACCACAAAAGATGACTTCTATGAAGCACTTCTAAGTACCATCAACACAATACCCAAGCATGACATAATAGCAGTCATGGGTGATTTTAACGCCAAAGTAGGTGACAACAACGATGGAGTACAAAGATATCTCGGTACTCATGGCATAGGCTGTATGAATCAAAATGGCGAAAGACTTCTAGAACTTTGTGAAATATCAAACCTCGTTGTGGCAGACACCATCTTTCCACATAAGAATATCCACAAGATAACATGGAATTCACCTGATGGCAGAACTAAGAACCAGATAGATCACTTCTGCATAAGCGCTAAATTTCGCTCATCAGTTCAAGACGTCAGAGCATACAGAGGTGCAGAGATCGGAAGCGATCATAACCTCTGCATAGCTAAACTGAGAATTAAACTGAAGAAGTTATACCAACAGAATAAAAATAGAAGAATAGATGTACACAGACTGCAATCAAATGATATAAAGGAGGAATATAATGTCAAAATGAACAACTATTTCGATGCTTTAGGCAAAATTGACAACGATATCACCACCAAGACAATCGATACTAAATGGGAACAACTGAGAACAGCAATGACAGAAGCAGCAGTAGCGACCACCGGATACCTAGTACATAAAAAGAAAAAAAATGGATGAGAGAAGATACTTGGGATAAAATACAAGAAAGGAAAACAGCAAAACTTAAACTACTAGCGGCAAGTACACATAATGCAGTTGAATCTTGCAAACTAACTTATAACTTGTTAAATAAAGAAGTGAAGACAAAAACTCGAAGAGATAAAAGACATTTCATCAATGAACTGGCCGTAGAAGCTGAAAATGCTGCAAGAACTGGTAATAGTAGGTGCCTTTATCAAATTACAAAACAACTATGTCACCAGCCTACTGCTATGGAAACACCTGTTAAAGGTAAATTAGGGAATTCAATACCAACAGAAAAAGAACAAATGAAGAGATGGGCTGAGCACTTCATGGAGGTGCTAAACAGACCACCACCAACAGTAACACCTGATTTTAATAATGAAACACCCACAACCACCTTGCCAATAACTTGCGATGAATTCACGCTGGACGAGATCAAACAAGCCGTTAAAAGATTTAAAAAATTTTAAAGCTGCTGGAGTTGACGAAATTTCAGGGGAAATGATTAAAGCAGTTAATGACAACAACCTCTTGAGAATTTTAGATATTATAAATGAAGTATGGAGAGAAGAACAACCACCACAACAATGGAAAGACAGTATTATTGTAAAGTTACCGAAGAAAGGTGATCTATCAGACTGTAATAACTGGCGTGGTATATCTCTATTATCAGTACCTGGAAAATTATTATGTTGCATGATGTTAGAAAGACTTAAATTGCATGCTGACGAAAAGATCAGAGAAGAACAAGCGGGTTTCAGGCCGAAACGATCATGTATTGATCAAATATTCACACTAAGAACAATTATAGAAGAATCAGTGGAAAGGCAATCGCCACTTATTATCACCTTCGTCGATTTTCAAAAAGCCTTTGATAGTCTACACCGCCCATCATTGTGGAAGATACTTACAATCTATGGTTTTCCAACAAAATATGTGAATATAATCAAAGCGCTATATGACAATGCAAGATGTTGTGTTAGAACAAATAAAGGGAATACAGAATGGTTTACAGTAGAAACAGGGGTGAAACAAGGCTGTATTATGTCACCACTACTTTTTGGAATAGCTATTGATTGGGTTATGAGAAACTATACCCACAATGAACAATTGGGTATAAAATGGACAAATGGAAAATTCCTGGGGGACCTGGATTTCGCAGATGATGTAGCATTCTTAAGTTCAACACCAAGACAATCCCAAGAAGCAATAAATAATTTGTGTCATCTCTCGGTTAAAATAGGTCTCCAAATAAATGCCTCTAAAACTAAAGCTATGAACTTTTCTAACGAGACCTTTGATATCATCTTGAACGGGGAAAAACTACAGAAAGTTGAAAGTTTCAATTATTTAGGCAGTAAAATGACTCAGGATGGTGACACAACAAGAGAAATCCATACTAGAATTGCTTTGGCAGCTAGCGCCTTCAATAGATTATCTAACATTTGGAAATTACGATCATTGAATATACATACCAAGCTTCGTCTGTTTAATTCAAATGTTATCTCAGTGTTAACATACGGCTATGAGAGTTGGAAAATAACAAAATCATTGGAGAACAAGCTGAATACATTCGAGAACAAATGTCTTAGAAAACTCATGAACATCAGTTGGAAAGAATTCAAGACTAATCGACAAATAAGAGAAGACTCTAGGCAGAAATATGTCTCCGACTATATAAGGAAAAGACGATGGTCATATATCGGTCATGTCCCACGAATGCAAAACAACAGAATACCACTACAGGCGCTCACTTGGGTTCCTGAGGGTAAGAGGAAAAAAAGGAAGACCAAAAGAAACACTCAGAAGAACAATAATAAGAGAAGGAAGAACGTTGGGCCTAAATAATGTGCAAGAGCTAAGAGGAGTGGCGTCACAACGAACAACCTGGAGAGCACTGGTTTCTGCCTTATGCGCCGTGTTTGGTGCTTAAAGAATTTATTATTATTATATATATATATATATATATATATATATATATATATATATATATATATATATTATATACTATAATTTATATATATATATATATATATATATATATATATATATATATATATATATGCAATTCAATTAAACAAAAGGGACAATATGTCCAAGCACATAATTTAAAATCTAAGAATAATGTTAATATATCTCTACTACTGTTTAACTGGTACTAGATGGCGGGTTGTGGGTTGTACATCATCCCCTGTCTTTATTCACAAATATTCTGTTCACTTTATTGGGTGGAAATGGATTTTATTTTATATAGTATATTATTATATGGTAGATAGTTGATGAATCGTTCCGTGCCAGGACTTATGCACTTATCTGGCACGAGAAGCTAGATGTTTGTTGTCTTTCCGGCCAACGGCCACTGTCTCAATCTTCCTGGGGCAATCTTGGTAGAGAGCTTGTACCAAGATTACAGTTCCAGTGGTAGAGAGCTTGTACCACTACAGCAACCTCCACTTTTACACTGTTTATTATATTCATGAAGCTGGCACTAGCATAGTGCCAGTAAAAAAACCTGCAACATGAAGATTATGGTTTGTCTTAACATAATATCTAATCCACCAAATCCACAATTAATAATGCATTCAAAATAAAAGAACAGGGTCAGATCTCTCTGACCAACCCAGCTCATCCAATCTAGATTGATGGAACAACTTGTACCAGTTTTCACACTCCTCTCCTCTAATGGCTACAACACCTATGCCATTATCATTGATCTTTTTCCATAAAATAAGGTAGGTGATATGATCCCTGCTGACAACCTATGTAGTCTTTTTGTTCTACCCCTCTGGTAGTTTGTTAATATGGTGGAGCAACAAATAGGCCTTGCATAAGTCTGCTAGTGACTTATGTACTTACAGTCGTAAAATATCTTCATTACCCAAGTCGTACAACACAATTAATAATATAAATAATGTTAATAATTTCTGTCTTACCACAAATTCAATGAATAAACACAGGAACGATGACTTGACACAGATTCAGCTTTGCTGCTGGCGAGACTATGAATTTTATTTAGTTTAGTTTTATTTAAAATTCACACTTCTAGTACATCGTCCTGCTCAAGGGACAGATTCTTAGACAAATGGCGTCCAGCCTTCAAAGTTTTCATTGATATTAAATGTGCTGGCCAATGGGGTAGGGCGACTAACATTTTTGAATCAAATTTTGGAAAAACAAAACTCCAAACATACAATGTTCCAGTCTGCCTTAGATATTACTCTGCAAAAATATATTTAGTTTTGGGCCAACCAATAATACCTCTCCCTCTTCCTAACTCCACCCAATCAGATTACATGTACCCTCTTCTGCCTCATTGCAAACACGTTCAAAAAATGTTATGGATAAAATAAGCAGGCATGAGTCCGTTCGTCAGTCTGTCCTAACATATATAGTATTATTGCAATATCTTGGTTATTAATTGGACGATTTTGTAAATTGAAAGATATTATTGATCAGGAGACCATATTCCGTTAATATAGCTACGTTTTATGACCCGATTCCTTTTAGTTTGTAATTCCATATTTTTCCTTTTTAATAAATATACACCATCTTTTTCCCTCTCTCCAACGCTTTTTTCAAACTAAAACGACAATGTCTGGGTTTCGTCAAAATTTACGCTACAATACAGGAAATGAGGGCTGTGTATGTGGTTATATATTTCCACTGCGTGACTATAGGACGAAACATGTCTTGGCCATGTGTCGTATTTTCAAACTGCCAAAGGCAATATCGCGCGTTCGTTACAATTTTTGATTCCAAAACAACGCGTGCTGATGATGGCATTCTGTCGCTCCTTTCCCCTCCTTTCGTGTCTCTCCTTCCGTCTAGAACAAAAATTACGCCTCGATTTGTTTCAAACATGTTACATTTATTTTTTCTACAGTAAGGCCTATTGAAAGCGATATGTTTGCAAGCGGGGCGAAGAAGCTAATCGCAACCCAATATTTTATTTCTACCTTATTTTGACTTTATAAATAATAACATTTTATTTATTTGAGATAGGGGTAATCGCGGATCTTATCACAGCGAATTTACCCATTAAAAGATCAGAGAACTGCATTACTGTTGCATGATAATGCCACGCCACACACCGCTAAACGCACCATTGATGCGATTGCAGAATTTGGCTGGACATTATTACCACATCCCCTTACAGTCCCGATCTTGCACCTTCTGACTTCCATCTGTTTGGACCACTGAAAGAAGATCTTCGCGGACATCACTTTGAGGACACGGAGACTCTTAAACGCGTCGTACGCCATTGGTTTAGGAAAAAGGACACACATTTTTACCGTGCGGGGATACATGCCCTTGTGAGAAGATGGACAAAAACTGTAACAAATAACTGAAACTACATTGAGAAATAAATTTTTGAAGTTCAGACTTGGGGCTACATTTCAAAGTGAATTTTATCTGTTTTCTTGCCTATTGAATGAAATTAAAAATTACGAGGCATTACTTTTTGACCGTCCCTCGTATTGTATACTACCTGAGGGTAAGAGAAATGTATATATATATATATATATATGCTTGCTTTCAAGCAGGCAGCACACTCGTCCTATAATTTTTTCTTAACACATATAACACACTAGCGAACACACAAGTGGATTATACACAGGAAAAGTACATAATTATACACACACACACACACACATATATATATATATATATATATATATATATATATATATATATATATATAAAATACTATATAATATACTATATAAAAAAAAATCCATTTCCACTCAATAAAGTGAACAGAATATTTGTGAATAAAGACAGGGGATGATGTACAACCCACAACCCGCCATCTAGTAGCAGTTTTAAAAAACAGTGGTCCCAGTAGTAGAGGATATGTTAACATATGCCCGGGGTCTTCAGATTTTGAAATTATCATGGGTTTGGGGACATACGTTGTCCTTTTCCGATTGGGTGTCATAATTGTATTGCTATATTTATACTGTCATATTGTTTCATGGTTTGATTTTGATAGTCCTGACCAAAATTACTGCTTATTGTGGCCGTTCAGGACAAAATAAATTGTAAAAAAAATAGTTTAAATATACAAATATATATATTAAATATATATATAATATATCCCCCCATATTATTATATATATATATATATATAAATATATATATATATATATATATATATATATATATATATATATATATATATATATATATATATATGTGTGTGTGTGTGTGTGTGTGTGTGTGTATAATTATGTACTTTTCCTGTGTATAATCCACTTGTGCGTTCGCTAGTGTGTTATATGTGTTAAGAAAAAATTATAGGACAAGTGTGCTGCCGGCTTGAAAGCAAGCATGTGTTAACGTTTGGGGTGGAAAGCCAGCATTGGGAATGTGTAGGATATTTGAGAATTATGGCAGAATCTACGACTGTAAGTTTAATAATATATTTGATGGAATATTTCGTAAAGGAACGTCACACTGTTCAGGAGCATAAGAAAGGATGTCATGAATTGTTTACATGTATTAATCAAGGTGTTACTTCATAATTTGTACTTTAATTTAAAACCCTGTGTTAGTTGAGTTGATCATAGAATTCAATACCTATGTGTGTGTTTTTGTGTATTGGGTTACCATCACACCACACTTACATTACCCTAGACATTTAGACGTAGTCATCATTTATTCTAAGTGTAAAATATAACTCTGAGTGAGATCTTAGGGTGGTAGCAGAAAGGTTCACTGAGAACACACCCCATCAATTGTTAGACTCAAGGGCCTTCCCAGCTTGACCTCACTCAGTTACAAATTAAATACAACACCAACATTCATAACATCTAAACTCACCACAGTCGCCGAAGACGACCTCTAAGCTTCTTCAAAGTTTCAATGTAACGGTCCGCATTCACCGTGTTTTCCTGTTCCAAGAAGTCGAGAAGAATCACACCCTTCTCATCCCAAAACACGGAAGCCATAACTTTCCCTACAGATGGTGAACTTTTGAACTTCTTTCCTGTCGGCGATGTTGTGTGATGCCATTCCATTGACTGCCTCTTGGATTCTGGTTCAAAAAATGAACCCAAGTCTCATCACCTGTCACAATATTCGATAAAAACTCTTCTCCTTCAGTTTCGTAGCGGTGCAGGAGGTTGAAGGCTATGGTTTTCCTTGTTTCTTTATGTCTGTCTGTCAACATTCTGGGTACCCACCGAGCACAAACTTTTGAATAACCCAGGTCTTTAATGATGTTCTGGACACTGCCTTTACTAATAGACAACATGGAAGAAAGTTCATCCAGTGTTACCCGACGGTCACCACGAATGATGCCATCAACCCGGTGAATGTTGTGTGGAGTCCCTGCGGTAGACGGACGGCCAGTCCGCTTTGCGTCAGCCATTGAGGATTGACCTACTTCAGCTTCGTCACAACGATGTACCCAACGTCGGACAGTGCTAACATCCACTGTTGAATCTCCATAAACATTCTTCAAGCATTCGTGGATGCGAATTGGGGTCTCGCCTTCAGCATTGAGGAATTCTATGGCATAACGTTGTTTTAACCGAACATCTTTGGCAGCCATTTTTAAACTATTACAGTGGTGCCACCTGTTACTGAAACAGGTTGGTAATGCTATACAGTACAGAAGAGTGTTTGAGGAATCCTGCTAAATTTACAAATTGCCCACCGATGCAGTATTTACATACATAAAAAAAATAGGAGGCATTACTTTTTACCTTCCCTCGTAGCTATAACAGGCTGTAAAAGGGTATCTAGGTCTGCTACGTAGATACAGTTGCAAAATATTTGACAGCAAGCGTTTGCCGCTTTCTTCTGTTCAGTACTGTATTTTGAAAATGTTGTGGCCTCAATTCAGCCCAAGTTTAAGGTCTTATATAGGGTCTCAGCGTACGTCGCGGATGGTTGGGGCAAAAGCGGTGTTTAGGAATCCCAAAACAATGGGTCTTTTTGCCTTCACGTTCAATGTGCAGAAATTTTGAAATCTATTATCTTTCTTAATTGTGGACCGATTTTACTCATTTAAAGTTAGTATTATGCTGGTAATTTATCTCTATCAGTCTAGCTAAAATTGTTTAGTTAGCAAAATGCATTTAAATCTATGCAGCCTTTAACTAACTATATTGGGGACTACCCTGATGTATAAATGTCAGTTAAAACGATTTTTCTCTTAGAATAACATATTATTTGAGGACGTCTTTACACATACCTCTTAAGTAATATCCCCGTTGTTTAAACTAGCTATAACTTTCGTTTAAATATCTTTAGTCTTTGAGAAATTAAATATCTTCGTATTTTCAGTTGCACAAAATAGGCCTCTATGTTAAGCACAATAGGTTTCCTTATACATACCAGAAAAAGGAGCGTTCTCATTGGCTGTTATATCGGACCGTTTTATCCTATTATTGTGAGCGGTAAATATGACCGTGGTGTAAGACAGACCAAAACACGACACACGAGAATAAGAATCTTCAACTCAAATGTGAAATCAGTCCTATTGTATGGCTCTGAGACATGGAGAACAACAAAGACAACAACCAAAAAGCTACAGACTTTTATAAACGGGTGCTTGCGTAGAATAGAAGGACTGAAATGGTATGACAAAGTCACAAATGTGGAATTGATGACAAGAACCAGACAAGTGCCAGTGGAACAAGAGTTGAGAAGAAGACGCTGGCGATGGATAGGATGCACATTGAGGAAACCTGTTGATAGCATTACAAGGCAGTCCTTTTTCTGGAATCCACAGGGAAAGAGCGGCAGAGGTAGACCAAACAACACACGGAGAAGAGAACTGGAAACAGATGTGAAAATGATGAGGAAAACATGGAAAGAACTTGAGCGGATGGCACAGGACAGGAAGGCTTGGCATGTGTTTGTTGAAGGCCTATGCTCCTTGGGGAGCTAAAGGGTATTGATTGAATGCAAGTTATTTAACTACTGCATACAAAATAACAATCTTGTTCAGTAAAATTGTCTTTAATTATTTAATTAAACAATCTTTTACAAGGACTAATTCAATGGTTTAAAAAATAAAAATGTACCTCGTCCTGGCGAGGCGCACTCCGTTCAGCCTAGACACAGAATCCGTCTGTTATACTAAGGCGCATGTCCAAATATAAAAGACCTTGTGGTCTGCGTTATATTGCTGGTTAAATGTTGCCAAATTTATTTTTAAAATATCGCTCCTTTTGGCAAAATTTAATTTCAAACACTAAAATGTGTATTAAATATAAGATAACTATATCAGTAACTTCCATTTCTTACTTGTGTTAAAGTTTCATAAAATAATGTTAATGGTGACTGCAAATCCATAAAACGTCAAGGGTTCATACACTGAAGTCGCTATCAATGAATTATTTCTGTTGGTTATCATTATCCCACGGTAAAGTAAGATTCCATTAAACGAACTAAAAATCCATTAGCTTCCAGATCAGAATAATTTATTGAAAATGTAAATTAAATTAAAAAGAAAAAAACTATTTAAGCGAGGAAAAGGTAACAACAATTATCAGATATTTCAACAAATGTTATAATATTAATATAAATCGTCCATGAGTGAGTTATTAACTATTGCGGCTAAAAGTAGACTATAAGGAAGAAGGTTACAAAATCCATTTTGTTCTGACATAAATTATAAAAGATGCTATCTTCACTCGTATTTTTGCTATTGTTGCGTGGCGCCACATGTCTTCAATGCGCCCCCCACCCCCCCCCCTCCCCACCTTTTTACTGTCACTGCGTCACATAGGACCACCCCAAAGTTCACTCGTTGATAATTTATTTTTTTTTTCTTCTTTTTCATTTTCTTTGTTTACTGAGCATGGAGCCATCAGTGTTTCTAGTCCCTCTGCAGGAACCTGCATCAAAGCATTCATGTCTACTGGTAGCACTGACTGTGTGTAGCAATTTGTTTTACCGTAAAGGGTTGCCAGCCTCATGTCTCAATCAATCAATTAATCAATACCTTTAGCTCCCAGAGGACCATAGGCCTTCAACAAAAACGTGCCAATTCCTTCAGTCACGTGACATCAGCTCAAGTATTTTCCATGTCTTCCTCATTATTTTCACTTCTGTCTCCAGTTTTCTTCCCCATGTTTTTTTTTTTTTGGGGGGGGGGGGGGGGGGCTCTCTTTCTCTGGGGATACAAGAAAAAGGACTGTTTTATAATGCTACCATTAGGTTTCCTCGTGCATAACAACCTGATATAGGACACTTTTTACGTCATGCCTTAGGTAGAAGTAGTCATTTTCTTTATTTCTCCTCAGAGACCCCCGGGAACCACATAGGGCCCTTAAAACCTCGCCTTTTTATAACATCCGCATTTGAAGCGTAAACTTCAATCGTACAAGCCCATTGGCTCCTGCACACTGGCAATGAACACACCTTGAATACATATTTAAAGCGGTCCGCTCGCAGTCAACCTTTTCACAGCACACAATGACAGGACCCTTTCACAGAAATAAAGTTAGGAAAGGTATTTTCATTGCAGTGTGTTTTTTCTCGCCTTAGTGAACTTTCCATATCATTCTAACTTGGTAAGTTAATAACACATAGATCTATGTCATTTACAGCATTATTCATAAGATATTCTTTCTTCATAAAGTTTTTGTGACAGTCTGCAAGCGTATATAAACGTTATTATTCAGTACAACTAAAGTATTTGCCTTTATCACAGTTCTGAAACTGTAACACTGCCAAAATACTGTTTCAGTGCTCGAAGATTATTACACTGTCAAACACCGTTTCTGTGCTCCAGGAATATAACATTGTCAAAATACTGTCGCAGTGCTAAAATACTAGCTAGAGCACAAATAGAATATTGTGACAGTCTAACAATGCTAGAGCACAGATACACCTTTTTACACTGTGACAATGCTAGAGCTCAGATGGACTATATTTTTTTACAATGTGACAGTTTACAAGCATACTTAACTCTTATTATTTAGTGATTCGAGCGTTATCTGAATTTCATCATTAAAGAGTGTTGATAATATGAAAGACAAAATTTGCATCCCAGCATCGTAAACTTCTGTGCCTTCAAGTATTGAAATAATTTATGACCAGAAAAAATATTTACTGAGAAAAAAAAACACATTACGTATAACTTATGTTAATCTATTTTTATTAGAAAAAATATATACCCTTTATTAAAATACATGTCTTTGTTCTATGAATGTGAATACCTACACACTAATATTGTCCTTTCAGACATATTGAAATCTACGTGAGGGTGTTTTAAATTGAAGCTGTTTGTTGAAAGATATGTTTTTGTTTGTTTGTTAGTGTTTGTTTTCAAGTTGTCACATTTTGTTCAAAATTCGTTATTTTGCTTCTTAATTGTCTAAATATATGTGTAAATAAGTGTCACGAGAGGGTGTTAATATTGTTTAAAATATAAGATATCCTGGACACAAAGTTTTATCAGGTGATACCAGGATAGTGCCAGATAAGAGACTGGTCTTATAAGCAATACCCCCTTCTCTGAAAAAGTAAGAGTGTATAGACATCAAAGGTAAGATCAAGCTGTATAAGTTCCTAGGTATGATGATAGTGTATTATCATAGGTTCCTAAATGCTCCTTTCAAGATCCTCCTCTGTTTAAAATGTTAAGCTCTGCTAGGGGTATTAAACTAAAATATTAACCAACAAGAACTGTAATTTAACTTAAATAATCCAAGTAAGTCTGTTGGTAAAATTTACAATTTATTTTGTACACGTTTTCTTTTCTTTGTGAAAATCTTTCATTGAACTCAAAATTTGATTACAACATAAAATTATTAAAATCACTTGTAAAATGTTCTAAAATATATACAGTCTTTAAAATTTATATTGATAGATCTTCTTTCCTGGCTGGACTCAATCTGTATGTAGACTGCCTTTATTTTAGGATCAATACTAAGTCTTCACAGTTATTGAATTACAGTCAATCGCTGGATAAGAATATGCCTATCTAGAGCCACTCATCATTAAACATACGTTTCTTTGTTTGTGGTGATTCTGTTTTACACTGGACAGTAGCCTTGTATGGCTACTTATCTTTACTACTTGTGTTTGACGCCTGTCACACTACTGTTCTGGAAAGAAAAGATCAACTGTGTTTCCTCCAGGCAGTAGGTACTGGGTGGCTGTCCCTCTAGATTAAAAAGGGCGCTCGCACTACTAGTTCCTTCAGTTGTGGCTGGCTCTCTAAATGGGTACTTTTAGTACAGGATGCAACCTGAAACACAATTTGTTAACCACTGTATTGTCTTTCTCTGTCTCGCTATCCCAGATGTAGGTGAGAAGAGACAGTTTCAGACAGGGTGCAGTGTAGAAGTATTCGTAGACAGTGTAGAAGTACGTTCTTTTTATATGTAGCAGTGTGGGTGGTGATGTTGTAGTACAATACACCGTTCATACCACATATAGGAGTCAGTAAAGTTGGAACAGCTGGTACGGTTCTAACGATTTATTACAATCACATCACATCTACATCACAAACGAACATACTGTCATTAGGACAAGAATCAAGCACATTTAGCATCATGTAAATAGCATTAGTTCATAGTATCCAACACTACAGAGACTCTTGCAAAATCAAGCCGCATAAGGAGCGGGCTTCCAAGTACTCAATGTTAATCTATATATCTTCTGACACAGCAAGTCAGGTACATCTCTGGCAAAAATAGGCCGTATAGATAGCGGGCTTCCAAGTACTCAATGTTAATCTATATATCTTCTGACACAGTAAGTCAGGTACATCTCTGGGAAAAATAGGCCGCATAGATAGCGGGCTTCCAAGTACTCAATGTTAATCTATATATCTTCTGACACAGTAAGTAAGGTACATCTCTGGCAAAAATAGGTCGCATAGATAGCGGGCTTCCAAGTACTCAATGTTAATCTATATATCTTCTGACACAGTAAGTCAGGTACATCTCTGGCAAAAATAGGCCGCATAGATAGCGGGCTTCCAAGTACTCAATGTTAATTTATATATCTTCTGACACAGTAAGTCAGGTACATCTCTGGCAAAAATAGGCCGCATAGATAGCGGGCTTCCAAGTACTCAATGTTAATCTATATATCTTCTGACACAGCAAGTCAGGTACATCTCTGGCAAAAATAGGCCGCATAGATACCGGGCTTCCAAGTACTCAATGTTAATCTATATCAAAGTATTGTTACCTGCTCTGCACTCCAGGAAACAAACACACAATAAACACTGGCCATATCCTAGGCCTTGCCGAACTATGCCAGAATCACAATCAAGGGGAATCTTAAACATATTTAATACACACAGAACTCTGATCCCCTTTTACACTGCCAGAAAACATGGTGGGACACCCTCTCCGCTCAAATCACCCAGCCAGACTGCCAAACAAAACAGTCTTTCGGACCCGCCAAAACCTTGGCGCATGCGCAAATCATTGCGTGACTTGAGTTTAGTTCACAGCCTGGAACGTACTGGGACTGTTCTAAGAAAATCTACGAACAGAACCTTATTTGGGCATATAACTAGACATAAGCAAGCCCAAGGGAGATAACAACTAAATCTACCTTATTCCAGAAAATATTACAACTGGTTTAGTCCCTTAGACCACAAATATAAACATGCAATAAAAAAGGTGACATTACTAACTTACAACAAACTGACTCTTAACAGTTTACCGCACAACCCCCCCCCCCCCCCCCCCCCCCCGGGAAAAAAAATGATACCATCATTTTTTATTTTTATTTTTTTTAATACATCGAACAAATGAGGGCGGTAGCATACTAATATCTACATATAAGTATAGTCTACATAAAGGCATAAACACAAGAGTAATAAAAGTAAACAAGAGGAATGTAGATAGTATGACAAGATATCAGAAGAAAAGTGAAGAGTGAACAAAGACAGAATGGGGTACAAAAGAAAAGAGAAAAGAACAAGAGAAGCAATGCCCTGAGAAAGAAAAAGACAACAAAATGACATGGTAATCAAATGCATGGCGTAAATATATATTGAAAATATAACAACCTACACGACAATCTAAGTACAAAATACACACCCCAAAATAAGCATGATAACCTAGACAACCGGTCCATAACGCACAAATGATGCGCTGACGATGGGCATCGAAATATATAACGCCACATATCAGGCTATGCTGACGCACAATAGAGCGTCGGGTGAGAAGAAAAAAAATATCTCACAACCTTAGAGAGAATATTTTCTCAAAATACACATATTATAAAGAAGAGGCGCTACCATAATCGCACAATAAAGTGCTGAGTACAAACGCAACATAAAATGCTAGAAAAAATTACCTTCATGTGACTTCATATATGCCACCAAACACAACAATATCAACATGTCTCGCAAAGATAAATTACAAAAATAGAAGTGTCATTACCATATTATCCTTTTAACATTAATATACAGCAGTATAGTGACACCAACACCTTATCATCAAAATGATATATAATATCATAATGTAATATCTTTTAACATAATGTCGTATACTATATTAACTATCTGGAGATGACTTCGAAGTCCGCAACCATACTGTACTCCAGAGGGTATCACGCATGTCTAAAGAAGCGTCCAAAGTCCAATGGTAAACAGGGACGTCAAATGTTGAAATAACTGGAAAACTGATGAGACACTCCATATAACGGCGTCAAGTCACATCAACAAGTTTACGCAGTGAAACAATACAAATGAGAATCTCTGTTTGATAACCGTAGGATTATAAAATATACAATAGTCAATCCTACATTTCTATCTATTAAATGTGACCATGTAAACCACCGGCCCTTATATGGTGACAATCAAACCTTCCTCCGTTACACCAGGGATGGTAACAGAGAAAGTAAATCAATCAATTTACAATCATGAACTAACTAGGATTAAGCAAATGTACCAACATAATGTCAATATACAAGAGTGTCGTGGGTATATCACTAACCCCGACATCTATAAGAGAATCAAAGACATAAGAGTCAAGTAGAATCATGTAATTTTTGTAAAGAAAAGTTGTGAGTATCCACATGATACCCACATCAAAAGGCAACTCTAGAAGATGGTAATGATGACTAAGAGCGTCATGATGGTTAACCATCTTGAATTTTTCGCAAGACAAAGTAAATGCAGTTGACCAATGCGTATCTCTCACAGGCTGAAATGAAGTCATAGCCTGTGTACTGGTCAGGGAAGAAAGCAAGAGGCATACTATAAAGATGCTAAAACCGACAGCAGTAAACTTGGACATACGTCGAAGTTTTAAAGAAAAGTTGTAAGTGCGACAAAAAGTCGTAAAGGATGAAGATACTGAGCTAACCGGCCCAATAAGAAAGGTAAAGAAAATCACAAAGTATAAGTATGTACAAACAATTAAGTTCGCAGATGTGGCAAAGAAAACGCTAGTAATTGCAGTACAGAAGTTGCAATCAACATGACTGGATATAGATTCAGTCGAAGTGATAAAGTTAGTATCTGAGCCTGACAAAATCAAAGGATCCTCTTCCACAATAGTAGTTAAAGAGGAATAAAAGTTAGAGTTGCGACGTACTGAAGTATGTCGAACTGGGCTAAAAGAAGCACTAACATTAGTATGATGAACAGTTGTATCATCAATACTGCAAGATTTCACCAAATTAGCAGAATGCATAACGTGAGAAGATTTTGGCATAGTCCCTATGGTAGAAGTAGTAAGGCTATGTTGCCGTTCCCAAGTAGCAATTTGTACCGGCGTACAAACCTTTACACCATGTATCTGTCCGACAGTAAGGTCGGCGATAGGTGCTTTGAGCAAACATGCGTGTATATAACCAGTGAAAAATTGTGTGGCAATGTGGACTATGGCAGTCGGAAAAGTCTCAACTGTCCCACCGAATGTCACACATTTCACCATATTACCAGTTGCACAGGATGGATGGACTAGAGACTGTCTAATTCCAACAGTTGCGCATCCAGAATAAAAAAGAACTGAGACTGGATTATTATTCACAAACCCCTTAAGTAGAGTAAAAGACCCTCTTCCGTCATGCGCGGCTGCGGCAGGAAGAGGATGTAGAGGATTGTGATAAAGTACATTGATACAGCGATAAAATTATTAATTATAAGTATAAAAGTTAAAATAATATGAGTAGAAATAGAAATAGTAAAGTTGTAACGCGTCTTCTTTCCCCGCGCCAGTCATCGCATTGAGATAAGAACGTAGTGTGAAACCTTATTGCCGCGCCAGTTGTATTGGACTTTATAACTCGCTCGTCAAGGGTTAACGGTAAAAATTTTGAAAACGACAAGCTTAGTTGTTCCAAGAAAGCGAGTACGAATAAAACAGGGGAGGCATAAACGAACGCATAAAAGTGAGAGAGAGAGCGAACACATGCCACAAATTGTCAAGCGTTAGGTTCTTGGGACTAGCTAACCCAAGACGACAGTGCAAGACGATACCATGGCAGGTGTTCGGTAACGTGGCGCAAGCGTTGTAGAATTTAAAAATACCTCGCAAAACCCACTACTTTTTCGGACTATAGGCACACTGAGAATATATATATAAACACACAGACAGCGCTTTCGCTGCAAAAGAATTCATTTTATGACGTAACAGACTAGTAGTTTCAGTTTTGGACAACGCGGGAGAGAAGAAAAAAAATGGCGTAATTTATATGATAATGGAAATTGAAACTAACTCTGGAAAAAATATGGACTTCCTTATTAATAGGTTCAGGATCATAAAAGTTAGCTAGTTTAAGAGCTTATCGTCTCGTGATACATAATATGCTTGAAAATAGAAAATCCGACAGATAATAAGAAAGATATGGACAAAAGACGGTATTGGTTATGAAAGACAGACCAACACATGCTCGTCTTTACTTTCACTAATGTGGATTTTTTGACGCGTCCTTGAAAAAGGCAAGAAAAGGGTACATGTATTCTATTGGAGGAGGGGTAGACAGGGGGAGAGAAATTATGGGATGGCTTAACACTAAATATATTTTAGCCGTGGAAATCTAAGAATGAGTGAGGAGAAAACTTGTTATGTCCAAAAATCAAGTCTGTTTTTAGATTGTAATGCCAATATTTTCAAATTCAAACTAAAAAAACTTAGTAGTTGGATCTCATTGGCCAACGCATTTTATATTAAGGAAAACTTAGATAGGCTATTCGCCATTTGCATAATACAGTCCCTAGAACAGGACGTTGTAATTCTGTGAAGAGTGACTTGCCTTACTAAATTAAATATATAAAATAAAACAAAAGGGCCTCACAGTCCAGCCAGCAGGACATCTGAAGTCTGCTAATCAACGTACCTGTGTTTATTCATTGAATTTATGGGTTTTTATCTGGCACTAGCCAGTGCCAGATGTCTGTGAAAAGTAGTTGAGAAGTCTTTTCATTTCCAGTAGTGACAGGGGTCTACAGAGTCCACTCTGTTACTTTTGGGCCAGTATCAAAGTGTTCGTTTTTACAGCAAGAATACGGACAGTTCTAGTTGTGCCAGTTAAGTATAATATCTGGCACAGGACGCTTCATCAGCACCAAAGACTAGAGCCCCCTTGTGTAACATAATATAAATATTCCCAAAAGAATTAAACACTGAAAATTGTGTATTAAAGAACTGGGGATGATTAAAGAATCCCAAACAGCCATCCAGTGTTAGAAACCAGTAATATTAAAAATTTAGTGACACTTAGTATATTTTAACAGTATTTGTTTGGACAATTGTCCCTTTGGGTTAAAAATTTACATTATATATATATATATATATATATATATATATATATATATATATATATATATATATATATATATATATATATGTATATATATATATATATATATATATATATATATATATATATATATATATATATATATATATATATATATATATATATATACCTTGAGTTCTTTTAATTTTGAAAGTCATGACCAGAAGAATACTAGGTTCAGGACTAATAAAATTGTAGAAAGAAAATATTTACACATCAAAATTTAACCCAGGTGTTAGTTCATTCGATCATAGACTTTAATAAGTGTTTATATGTGTGTGTGTTAGTGTAAAATTTCCATCACACCACACTTGCATAACCCTAGGCATTAGACGTAGCTACCATACATACTAGTCAAGAATAGGTCTGATTGAGGTCATAAGGTGGTAGCAGAAAGGTTACCTGATAACTCAACCCATAAATTGTTATAATCATGTACCTTCACAGCAGACCTCATTCAGAACAATAGTGAAACATAACAACCACATTTGATAACATCAAAAAACCACCACAAGGATGACCGCAACTCAAGGTAGTTAAAGCTGTAGGTTTAAACAAAGTTGTGCACTCCGGGCACTGAGATGCTCTCTCAAAATCGAAAGCAGAGCAATCAATAGCATTAGAGACACTATTATTATTGTTACCTTGATTATCAACATCCTGGGGCTGATGTTGAGCAGAGTTAGCCTGTTGGTACGATCTATTATTATCATTCTGCGATCTATTGCGGCTATTATTACTATTGAAAGCATTCTTATTTGCTCTACTGGGATTATTGTTCTGGTTTGAACTCCAGTTAGCATCGTTGCGATTGCTATTACCCCTTTGCTCAAAATTTCTATTAGATGGGTTTTGTTGTCTCTGTGAAAAGTTATTATGGGGTTGATAACCTCTATTGTAGTAACCTCTTCCAAAATTTTCATAATTGTTGGAACTAAAATGTTCAGGACCATTAAATTGACTCCAGTTCCCTGAAGAAGGATCATTACGTGATGGACACCATTGGTTCGGTCCAAAATTACAGTTATCTCTCCTACCAAAGTTTCAATCAGCACTTTGAGATCTACGGCGCCAATTAGGATCATATGACATTGCTGAAGCAACAGGTAAACCTTCTTCAACTTTAGAATTGCTAACCGTTACATTAGGATGTGCCGTGACATATTGACGACAGCATTGCTCCATATATTTTATGTTTGGAGGTTTTTGCTCATGTAGAAAGGAAAGAAAAAGTTTACTAACTGATGAGATAACTTTGTCACGAAGCAGTAAGTCAACAATGACCTCATATATGTGTTCGATTTTTGACAATTCCACCAAACGTGAAAAAGTCAGTCGAATATCTGATATAAAGTCTGAGATATCTTTTCCTGTTTCCGGCAATAGAGACTTAAAGCGTAGGCGATAACCTTCTTCATCCAGTTGGTATTTTTTTAATAAGGTAGCTCTAACCACATCATAGTTATTTTTGTCAGTATTTTCCACCGACATCATAACTTTTTGAGCATCACCTCTAAGTAACCTACCAAGTTGATCACAATATTGCGACTTGTCTATCTTATGAGAGTCGCATGCCAATTCAAATCTAGGTAGATAGAATGCAATATCGTCTCGGGTAGGGTTGAAAACAGGTAATTTAATATCATAAGTTTTAATATTTGCCTTATTAGGAGAATTATTTGATTCACCTTGTGAATTGCCCATATTCACCAACTTTATTTTCTCCAGCTCCATTGCTAAGACTCTTTCGTCATGTAACATTTTCTTCTCCTCAGCTTCATGTAACATTTTCTTCTCCTCAGCTTCTAGCTTCTGTTTTTCTTTTCTTTCTTCAGCTTCTAGCTTCTGTTTTCTTTCTTCAGCTTCTATTTTCTGTTTTCTTTCTTACAAAACATATAGCCACTTATCTTAACTGGGATAGCAGCAATGATGAAAACAGCGTAACAGCAACAATGAAGTAACCAGCAAACACTGTTCAGCGAAGAGAAGATCCAACGCTGAAGGAATACAGCACTGTCCTCCAAACTAACAGCAACGATGAAAACAGGAACTGTCAACACAGGTGCAAGTATGGCCTTCCGACTTTGGCTGGAACAATGTATTCTTGGATTGTAACGATCTGGTGTAGAAACCTTCTGGACAACGCCGGGTATTTGCAGTTGATAATAGCAAAACCAGTTGAAAAGACATGTGACGTCTCCAAACGATTTAGGTAACTAACATCACGTCGTTGAAGTCATGGATTGTTGAAAATGACTGGAACAGTTCCGTACTATTTATTATAGTGGCATCACTTTGAGGAAGTCATAGTTGGTTGACACAATATAGCCACGGTTCCAGCAGTGCGAATGTCGTAGGTAAGAAATGACTGGAAACCACCTCTGTAGAAGTATGCATTCGGGTGAACAGTGGCCACTACTGTAGAAGTATCTGCCCACTGTAAAAGTTTCTAATTACCTGTTGTTCATAGGATATACTGGCCATCACTGTAGAAGTACTCGTAGACAGTGTAGAAGTACGTTCTTTTATATGTAGCAGTGTAGGTGGTGATGTTGTAGTACAATACACCGTTCGTACCACATATAGGAGTCAGTAAAGTTGGAACAGCTGGTACAGTTCTAACGATTTATTACAATCACATCACATCGACATCACAAACGAACGTACTGTCATTAGGACAAGGTTCAAGCACATTTAGCATCATGTAAATAGCATTAGTTAATAGTATCCAACACTACAGAGACTCTTGCAAAATCAAGCCGCATAAGGAGCGGGCTTCCAAGTACTCAATGTTAATCTATACATCCTCTGACACAGCAAGTCAGGTACATCTTTAGCAAAACATGCCATATAAGGAGCGGGCTTCCAAGTACTCAATGTTAATCTATATATCTTCTGACACAGCAAGTCAGGTACATCTCTGGCAAAAATAGGTCGCATAGATAGCGGGCTTCCAAGTACTCAATGTTAATCTATATATCTTCTGACACAGTAAGTCAGGTACATCTCTGGCAAAAATAGGCCGCATAGATAGCGGGCTTCCAAGTACTCAATGTTAATCTATATATCTTCTGACACAGCAAGTCAGGTACATCTCTGGCAAAAATAGGCCGCATAGATAGCGGGATTTCAAGTACTCAATGTTAATCTATATATCTTCTGACACAGCAAGTCAGGTACATCTCTGGCAAAAATAGGCCGCATAGATAGCGGGCTTCCAAGTACTCAATGTTAATCTATATCAAAGTATTGTTACCTGCTGTGCACACGTACAGGTTCTAAGATAATAAAGAACCTTATATGGGCATATAGCTAAACACTGTAGCCCAAGGAGATAACCAACTAAATTTAATCCAGAAAATGTACCAACTGGTTTACCGAGGTGTCCTTAGAGCTCCACAAAATATAATCCAATAACAAGCAATAAAAAAGGCCACATTCCTAACTTACAATAAACTGACTCTTAACATGCAGGTAGACACATAGGGCATAATAGACCAGTAATAACACAATTTATTTCATCGCGAATACCATCCTTCTCCATTTCCTTGGTTACAGCTATCTGTCTATGATTCGCCTCTGTACAGTTATTAGGTTTTGTGGAAAAATACTATGTGATATCTTAAACAATACAGTAATGAAATTCCTTTCATCCTTTCCTTTGTTCCTGGTGTGTGTTCCATTCCTTCAAGAAATAATTCTTTAAATACTTTTCTAAAACTATGAACACACTTTCAGCTGCCATTCTCAATTTATTTGAATATACACAGGCTTGGTTTTTGCCTCCAGAAATTACACAGTAGTTCAAAACACATCTACACACTTCCTAACGCACAATTTTATTAATTAATTAGAACTATATATATATTTATACATTCTTTCTTACCCTCAAGTACATACAGTCAAGCTGTTAATGGTCATACAGTCTGCTTTCAGATGCAGAAGGCAAAGGAAGTCTCTCTGACAGCCTGGCGGTTTTACTGTAGTTTTTGAAAATGTATGGCCTCTTTCCGAACGAGGTAAATACTTTATATAGATCATGGCCGGGCGACACAGAAAGCAGTAATGCTGAAGTGTGTTGCATACTCAAATACTTGCCTACTTTTGTCTAGGAATGCATGTATTGATATATGAATTTTAATATCTTCCTTAGTCCTGGGCCGATTTCCTTCATCTTAGGCTTAAAATACGCCCTGGATTATTCTTTATCCTTCTAGATAATTGTCTTTTCTATACATAAATCCATCTTTTCCTAGGCGTAGTCTAAACAGCAAAATCTTCGACTTGCCTAATGTCTTGATGCATTCGACTTGAGATTTCTCCATTCGTATAACGCTTTTCGTGGAAGTCTTTACACCTATTTATCAAGGAACATTCCTATTATTAAATTACTGACATGTTCCATGCGTTGTGAGGGTATGGTTGGTAGTCTTGAGTGCTCATAGTTTGCCTATGATTGAGATAATTCCATGCTCCCCTAACTGGTGTTTGTACAGGTTACAGATTTTAGCCTGAGGCCTGAATAGTGATAATGCCAAATACTATTGTAAAACAAACGAGATAAGGACGGCTGTTGTTTCATTGGTCGCGTCCGAGCAATACAGTCTGTTTATAAAGTTTGTATGGCAGCTGTGCCGTTTGGTTAGGTAATGAAATGAAGCGTGTGTTATTGTGAATCAAAATTCACTGTGACAGGTTAAGGTGTAAGAATAGGGAAATCAAGGTCTTTATCAAGTTCTGATGTCAACCACCCCTCCCTTGGACAGTCCCTAGGAATCTGGTGTTCTAAAGTGTCAAATAGAAAACAATCGTATGCCAAGGCTTTTTCTGATGGCTCCTGTATCGGCGCCCCCCCCCCCCCCCCCCAGATAGCTCATTCTTGCCATGTAGTCCTTGTTGTTTTCCGCATGTCTTTCCTTATCATCATTTCAGGATTTCTGTCTGTCTCCAGTTCTCTTCTCCGTGTGTTTTTTTCTGTCGACCTCGACTTCTCTTACCCCGGGAATTCCAGAACAGGATTGCCTGGTAACGTTTTCAACAAGTTTCCTCAGTACGTTTCCTATTCATCGCCAGCGTCTTCCTCTCAACTCTTTGTTCACCTGGCTCTTCTGTGGTTCTTGTTATTAGTTCCACACTGATGACCTTGTCGTACCACCAGAATCCTTCAATTTTACGCAAACATCCATTTATGAAAGACCGTAACTTCTTTGTTGTTGTGTTTGTTGATCTCACTGATTCAGAGCCATACAATAGGACTGACTTGATATTTGAGCTAAAGATTTTTATTTTTGCGTTGAACTTTTGATTTCCAAACAGAATAAGCTATAATGTTGCATAACCCACACCCATTGTCTAGAATCTAAATAAAGGCACATATAAACCCCAGTCTAACCACAGAAGGTCGCACAGTTAATAAAATGGTAACTAAACTTTTTCAGCGGTGGGTGAGAGGTGAAATTAATTGAAATGCTATTACACATGTTAAATTTTTAAAATGTATACGATTAAAAACACCTGATGTATTATTTTGTACACATTTAAAGAAGAGCATTTACGAAAAGCTTCAGTGTCATAATCTGAGAGCTGTGCAAAGTGGAGCGGATGTTACTGGAACACACGGCCTTCTTAAAGTGGATTTTAAACCTTAAACACTTATAACTAAAAGTATGTCAGCAGCAGGAATCAATTAAGTTTAACTGCTTCTTCCACTCAGGTTTTGGTTTACCTGTGTATGAGCCTTCATTTGCTTTGGGAAGAGGAAATTACAGCCGTTCTGTTAAGGTAATGTTTCATCTTTCTTTGGTTATTTTACTGTCATTGCGAAAGATTCTTTTGAGTTGTCTTGTCTGTGATCCACCATCACTGAGCGTTAAGTCTTGGTGAATTCTTTTGAATTAATCATAGCAGCAACACGTTTGTCGTTGAGACTTTACTCTTGATTTTCTTTCAAAGTATTTCCATACGACGAGAAAATTATCATCAGATTTGCTTTTACCTTTATTCACTTTCGTTTTAATGCGACAGGTTTCTCAAATGTTTTGACACATACATCTTGTATATGTATGTATATATATATATATATATATATATATATATATTATATATATATTTATATATATATTTATATATATATATATATATATATATATATATATATATATATATTATATATATATATATATATATATATATATATATATATATATATATATATATATATATATATATATATATATATTTATTTTTTTATTTATTTATTTATTTATATGCTTAATCCTCGCTATTCGCGAGAGTTAGGTTCCTTGAACACCCCGTAAATCCGAGAATACAGAACCATTGACCCTATGGCAAAAGGGGGGTTAGGTTCCTCCGGAAACTGTTCACCATACACTTTTGCTACCGATCACTATAAACACATCATTTCGTGTTCCCTTCTTGTGAAAAACAGCTTATTTATTATACTGCGCATTTTATAGATGTATTTTATGCATTGTTTTCTTTGTAATAGTACAGTATTACAATATTTTGGTGTACCCATACTCATTCACTCACTCACCCATTCACTCCCACTGTCACCACTCATGCACTCATTCACACATCCTCACACAGATGTAATTTATGCATTCTCTGGTGCCGATTCACGCACAGCTCTACGTATATCTTCTTCCTTATGGCGGATCAACCGGATGGTGGATTCATTCTGTTCTGGTCATGTAGGGGTACGTGGCAATGAGAGAGCTGACAGACTGGCCTCGACAGCACCCATAGTGGGGAAACCAGACAGGGATAAAGGAGAGATACTAAGGGCTATTAATGATCGTCTGCTGGATAATAACACTGCAATGGATGAATCAACAAGGCTGAGGCTGACATCAAACGTGGGACTAGCAGAAATGGACGCTAGAGAGGATGCATCCGTCGTGTACAACCAGCGTGCTACAGGTACAGTTAGCATTCGTACTCGACATTTGCTGAGGGAGACTGAGCACCTATGGTTTTGCCCGGAGTGCAGTGAGGTCGATTCTGATTAACAATAACAATAACATTCACACAAAATTCGCGGTCGACGATTGCTACAGACATCTCAGAACGAAGTTTATCTAACACACATACTTTATCACTGAGGCTCGTCACAGCCTCTCGCGCATAGGCACACTCGCCAACACACTTGCACTACGCTTGGATGGCATTATTAATTACAAAAATAATCATTAAATAGAAAATAGTGTAATAACTGCATAAAACAGCAAAGATACGTGGATGATAAGATGTTCGACAAAGACACATGTAAACACAACGAAAGACGCGAGAACAAGGAGGCAGCTTCTCCTTGCTGGATCCCATCTGCGACGATTCGCGGTAGGCGTTTCAAAATTTTTCCCCTCTTGCGCATGACCGCGAATACGCGCACGGTGCCCGCGAATGGCAAAACATGGATAACACTTTATCTCGCGTGATCGAGCGAATCCGCGAACAGATAGATAGATAGATAGATAGATAGATAGATAGATAGATAGATAGATAGATAGATAGATAGATAGATAGATAGATAGATAGATAGATAGATAGATAGAAAGATAGATAGATAGATAGATAGATATATATATAGATAGATAGATAGATAGATAGATAGATAGATAGATAGATAGATAGATAGATAGATAGATAGATAGATAGATAGATAGATAGATAGATAGATAGATAGATAGATAGACAGACAGACAGTCAGACAGACAGACAGACAGATAGATAGATAGATAGATAGATAGATAGATAGATAGATAGATAGATAGATAGATAGATAGATAGATAGATAGATAGATAGATAGATAGATAGATAGATAGATAGACAGGCAGGCAGACAGACAGATAGATATATCGATAGATAGATAGACAGACAGACAGACAGACAGATAGATAGATAGATAGATAGATAGATAGATAGATAGATAGATAGATAGATAGATAGATAGATAGATAGATAGATAGATAGATAGATAGATAGATATAGCCCAGTGTAGTTAATAAGATTATGACTACTGCTCCCGCAGGCGAACCAGGTGCCATGGCCACCCAATATGAAGTTTTTTACTGATTTCACGGAGGCCTTGCATCCAGCAATCATGGTTAAGACTATATTGAAGTTGTGCACCCAGGCCTGGCGTAACCGCAGTCCTGTAAGAGACAAAAGTGGTGCAGGAAATGCTCACCAGCGTTACATGGGTAGCATGTGATTGCTTTGATTATTAAACACAGTTTTGATAATGTGTAAAAATTGAAAAAGAATGCTGAATATTGATTGTTTTCTGCTACGTATATCTTAAAGAACATACCTTACTTCGGTAGTCTGTCGCATAGAGATTGTTAGTGATCAAATAGAAGATGTTCTATTATTTTTTTTCTTTTCTACCCGTGTCCTTCTACGTTTTATTAGTCGCTCTTTTGGGGATAGCCTTTTCCTGTTTTTCGCATTCGATTTCGTTTGCGACTTAAATATATTTTGTCCATTCTGACTGAGTCGTTCGCGAGAGGGTGTTTCTTCTCTCATTTAGGATAATAGGGAATTTGAGTACTGCATAATATGTCTATGAAGGGGTCCCTTGATTGTGAACGAAATAGTGTGAGAAACTGTCTCGTCAGACATAGAGAGCATACATTTGTCTACATGTTCAAGCTGACACGAGTTTTTTCTTCGGAGTTTCTCGGCACGTGGATGGGAGTGGGTGGTAGGAGTCGGCGTGAGGTAAGTTTAGTGAACGGTGCCCTCATTGCATAGCTCAGAAATGAGACAGTGTTTCGTAGTAGGTGTGAAGACACGTTTTGGCAGTTATGGCCAGCTGTCTAAGTGAATATGGAAGTCGTTAAGACGGGAAGGGGAGACTAGTTCTGAGTTATAGTTTCGGATTTTCGAAATAACCGTGGGATCCTTTGTCGGGTTTTCAGATATCTTACCCGGACTTTAAACTTGACTTCATTTAGTTCTGCAGATTCGCAGTAGACAGGTCGCTCGTGTAAAAGAATAACCTGTATAGCGAAGTTTCTCAGTTTGTTTCCACAATTTGCCGAGCTTCTAGAATTCAAATATATATCAGCGTATAATTCTAAGTTTGTGCGATCACCTGTAGTTCTGTGTGGAGGTAATATACATATATCTAGTGGTATTGAGTGATTCAGCGATAACCGCTTATTTCATTTTACTAGTTAGATTTCTGTGCAGAAGTAATTAATTTATAAGTCTGTTATATTCTCTAGTCGACGTGTTTCAGTGGAAAGCAAAATAAATTATAATTTCTAGCTTAAACTAATGCAGCTATAAATAAATTTTATTAAATTGCTAGTAATCAGTCGAGAATATTTTAAACTAACTTATAACTGCACTGATTCATCATTGAGTATTGACGAAATACGTATGTATTTCTAATTCATGATAATTGATTTTTTTATGAAGATAACTTATTTCACGGGATATTTAAACGATAAGACCAGCTCTACGCTTGCAGTTTATAATGTAAGTTATAACCGAGGGAATAGTATGTATAAGTATTTTATACGTTGTTTTCTCTTTATTCAGTGAAACTGGGGAAACCCATAAGACTGCTTGACTCCTCAGCGTTTTTAAAGTTACGGGGTGAGAAATATCTGTGTAAAAGAACAAAACATTTTTTCTTAAAACGGTCACTTGGGTGTATAAAGTAAAACCTGTCTGGCATTGCGTTGGCATCCAGATAACGACAGTAGTACCCATTACAATGAACTTTTTTAAGATTAAATGAAGTAACGGACCTATCGAGCCAGATTTAATTCCTTCCTGAGAAAAACCTCAAGTACATTTTCAGCCCGTCTGTGGCAAGTAAAAATATTACAATCAATAACCTTACCGACATTATGACAAACCTGTGGTGTGAACAAGAATTTTACCTTTGATCGAAGTTACAAACCTGACATTTTCCTAAGTAGTGGAAACCTCGTGATTCTGATACTGTGAGCCCGCTTAAAACTAATTCTTACCTCGTGATTCAAGTGACACTAACCTTAGTCTGAAAAATATTCGCATGAAGAGGACGCTCCCCGGAACATTGGATGAACCCAAAATCTGCAGAGCTGGGATCCGCTTCATTAAAAGAAAGACAGATTAAAGTGTGTGGGTGTCCTAAAGTTTGCGCCAGACGGCGAACAACAGCACGATTGTAGGTAAGAATGTATGTAAGGGCCCTGATGAATGAACAGAGAGAAAGCAGGAACGAGTGACTCTTTTATGGTATACCAAAATTCCACCCTATTTGGAACACGTTTTTGTAATAGACAAAGAACTATTAGCAGTTGTATGGACTACATTTTCTACATTAGAAGATCTGGAATATGCAGATGACATTGCACTACTAGCACATTCACATCAACACATCCAGGAAAAAACGGACAGACTTAATAAGTTTAGCCAGCAGGTGGGCTTGAACATCAATTTAAGGAAGTCAGAGGTCATGACGCTCAATATAAGCAACCCTGAGCCCATATCAGTAAAGAATCAGCAACTGGTACAGACAGACAACTTCACATATCTAGGATGCATAATAACACCAGACGGCGGGGCAGGCAAAGACATCAACATCAGAATGAATAAGGCAAGAACAGCCTTTTTAGTCTAAACAACATCTGGAAGTCCTCTCAGTACAGCACAAGTACCAAATTAAGATTATCAGAACTGTGTGCTTTCAGTGCTTCTCTATGGTGCGGAATGCTAAAGAGTAACAGAGAAGAAAATTCGAAATTGTCCTCTTTTCACACAATGTGCCTAAGAAAAATTCTCCGAATCTTTTGGCCGAATACCATCACCAACCAAGTTCTGCTTACTCGGAGCAAGCAAGAGGACATGCACACCATCATAGCTGGCAGACGCTGGAGCTGGGTTGGCCATGTCCTCAGAAGAGACCCCGATGTCATCACAAGAACAGCTATGCTATGGGCCCCTGAAGGAAAACGAAAGAGAGGCCAACCAAAAACAACTTGGCGGAGGACTGTGGAGGCTGAGATGCAAAGAATGAACCAGAGTTGGGGCACTGTACGAAGGATGGCCACCGACCGAGCAAAGTGGAATCAATTTGTTTTTGCCCTACAAGACGCCACCAGGCGGGATGGTCACTGACTGCTTTGACGGTCGACGGCTATAGATCAAGGAAGAGAAGAAGAATGGATTAAATTACAGGAAGTAGATCGTCCACAGAGATAAGAGTTACATATGCTGCACTCATTCAAAATCTGTGAAATCTTAAAACAGACATTTCCAAACTCCAACTATCATGAAATTTGTGAAATCTTAAAACAGACATTTCCAAACTCCAACTATCATGAAATTTGTGAAATCTTAAAACAGACATTTCCAATCTCCAAATATCATGAAATCTGGAAACATATGATGTTATCAAAATAGATCTTTAGAGGTCGCAGTGTTTCTGAAGTAGATTCCCACGGCACTAGGTTGCCTGTCCCTGGTCTAGAGTAAGAGAAAAAAACCTGGAGAAGGAGTTTAGAAACAGACATGAAAGTCATAAAGAAGAAATAGAACCACTTTTAACGGATGGCACACCACTCACAGCAACAACTCTCCAAACAGCCAAACAACTCATACGAGCAACAAAGAAACTTAACTAAACAGATGGGCCATAGGAAACACCGTGAGAGTGGTTTACCAACATAAGGCCGGTTCTGATCCTAATGACAACATCAGCCATTTTAAAACGAATTATCACATCACCATTTTTCATCTTCAAACACAACATACAAGGTATACCACTGTGGCGAGATGGAAATAAGATAGAAAAAATATAGTTCCAGAAATGGAGACGAGAACTGATGAACTAGTTGAAGAGGTAGCACAGTACAAGTCTTCTAGTAGTTAACTGGACAGTTCTAGATGGTAGCTGAAGAAGACAGCTGTGAAGTAAGTCACCTTCTCAATAGACATATCCTATGCTCAAAGGGTATCTCTATTAACAGTTGGTGTGAAATGCAGCTCGTTTATTATGCCCGTTGTCACAGCGTTATTTCGCCGTGCATTTTATGTCTAGTGATCGTTGAAAAGCCGGTCGGGAAAGACCGAACGGACTGGCGAAGTTAGCCGACCAGGCGGGTCATGTGACTACCGGAAGTCGGGGAAAAAGGCGCAAAGATGTTATTGAGAAGGTAGCCTATTGTCCGGGAAGGACGTTTTCCCTTATGCCAGCTGGATGGCTGTGTATTCTGTATTGGAGTTCGGCGAAATTAGTGCCTGCCATGTTATCTGGTCTTGGTGATAGTTACGTTGTTTAGTCTAGATCAGTTGTAGTCTCTAGATGGAATTATCTACAGACCGTAGTTTGATAATATGTCGATGATTATGAGTGCGTCATTGTCATAGCTTTTGCCGCTCGGGTGAGCGATATTCATAGCAGTCATTTTTGAGGCATAGTTTGTATCTTCGTGTGTGGAGATGATAGTCTAAGCTGCTGAGGCAGGTTTACATTGGTATTCTTATATTTGTATTTGATGTGTTATGATGGCCGTGTGAGGCCTTGTGTGTGTATTGATTCATTAAGGGGAAGTACATGTTTAAAGGTGGTTATTACTAATGTCAGCCATTGTTTGTATGGTCATACCCTTAGGAGGGCGAGCCTATAGTTCAATATTATAAACCCACACAACAGCGGTGTAACCCTTGGAGTGTTCTCCGTGATAAGTGGTTCCTGACACCCATCAAATTAAACTATTAAATAATTTTGAATTCAACACACGAACAAAAATTTTTAACTGTAACTGGAATTTTAACAAAATCAATCAACTGCATTTTATTTTTAAAAAATATATCACTACACTTTAATCATTAAAATAGAATAGTAAAAATTGCAGATAGGAATTTATTTAAAAATCAGAACTGGAAAATAATAATTAGTTATTGTCTTTTTAATCATATCGGCCGTTTGGTGACTTCTAGATTTAGCATCTTTAATGAGTGTTTACTTAACTCCTTCAGTTCCTGTCACTGGAGACACTTCTGTCATTGATCATGTGTAGACTTTCCAAGATTCTTAAATCACCTGGACAGGTAGACACAATGCTTCTTTCAGTCGATGCAGATGTGATCCTTTACTCACACACTATAGTCTGTTATGATTCGTACCAGAAACTTTATTGCGACTCTCTCTCTCTCTCTCTCTCATTCTCTCTCTCTCTCTCTCTCTCTCTCTCTCTCTCTCTCTCTCTCTCTCTCGGGTAGGATCCTGAAAACAAATACACCAGACTATAGTATCTGTTGTCTACAACCGATGATGACGGGCCACTATTGATTAGAATCCTCATTTAGACAACATAGTCAATAGGCCGTAGACATGTCAACCAAAGAGTTACGTCATACAATCAATAAAATACATCGATAGACTATGGACGTTATTATAAAATGTTCCTGAGTTATGTCTTGATTAATTCCCTTTGGTCCTAAGTTTCCCTTTAAAAACATTACATCAACGAAAGTTTAAAATTACATTGAATGAAAAGAAACGAAGAAAGAGAAGAAGAATTAGAAGAAGAAGAAGAAGAAGAAGAAGAAGAAGAAGAAGAAGAAGAAGAAGAAGAAGAAGAAGAAGAAGAAGAAGAAGAGAAGAAAAGGAAAAAGAAGGAGAACTCTGGTACCCAGCATTTAAAAGCTAAGCCCCGAAAAGGGCTCAGCTCTAATAGCTAGTATTGAGCATAATGACAAGAACTATAGCTGCGTCATGCTGTTCATGTTATATTCAGCTGGAGGCCAACTTCAGTTGTCAGCAAAGTGTTTAGAGTACCAAGATTAAGATATCAGCAAGTAAATCAAAGTCACTCAAAACATTAATTTTAAATTGTACATCAAAATACATTGCCAAGATACTTTGTAACCTAACGATCAAAACAAGTTTAACATACCCTTCAGACACAATATTACGGATCTTAGCTTCTCACTATGCACGTTCGGCTCACAAAGCAGGTCAGATTGGTTTTTCTCAGCAATGTGACTTCTTCAAGCGCGGGTCAGTCCACTGGACGTCTTCTCAGCTGTGAGATCTTGACGTACAATTTTGATAGTTCAGAATTGAATCTGAGCGCGCTTATATACAATTTCCCAGTCCGTATAAATTTGATTGATGGCAGTAACGTTTGCGGATAGTGGGCTACACCAAAAAATACATGGTCATTTCTCCCATTGATCTCCATCTGTTACAATTGTTGATTTGAATCTGTCTTGAGAGATTTTGAAAATTCCTTGTTTTTCAGTATCCGAAGCCGGGGAATTTCTCACTTTCACCCCTCTGCGTTTTATTGGCTCTTTTTTCCCACTTAATTTTGAATTCAACACACGAACAAAAATTTTTAACTGTAACTGGAATTTTAACAAAATCAATCAACTGCATTTTATTTTTTTTTAAATATATCACTACACTTTAATCATTAAAATAGAATAGATAGGTTGCTTTATTTTTTTCGTCCGCGAATAATTCGTTGATTCCCCGTTTGTGTATCTTAGATATTGAAATGTATAGATACCACAATCTCAAAGATTACTATCTACAGGAAACCACTCAAAAATTACTTAAACAGAATCCAACTAAAACACACTCCAGAGTGCCAGCTATGTACCTACCCCTGTGAAACTGTTGACCACCAACTCTTCAAGTGCCCAGCACTCGATGATATTAGGAAAATGTTCCTTTCTCCGAGGCCAGATAAGTGTAACACCTTATATAGAGCTAAAGAACAACTTAGGAGCACATGCAGAGACATCTACATGGCACTGGGCCGAAGGGCGAGAACCCTAACGCCGCTGGATCAATAACAACAACAACAACAATGGATGGTACTTGTCAGGAAAACGTGGCGAGTATTTTTCGAAGCCCTTTAATCCACACGGAGCTGTTGGTTAATGATGAGTGTAACAAATGAAGTTAATCTTTTAACTTCTCCTTCATTAACTTCAGAATGAACGGAGACTTTAACAGTCTTTTTCACCCATTGAGTTATGGAACCAAAACTGTTGTTTGTTCACCATTCAGGAAGCCTACTCTAGTGCAGTTCAAGTGCTCTTACAGTAATGATTTCCGTAGGACTTTATGTTTCATGACGAGTGTGCAAATCCCATGCACAACTTATCTATAATAATTTGACATTGAAAGGGTTAACGCCGAACTCAAAATATAACAAGCGACCATCTTTATCCCCGTGACGAGCGAGTGTGGCAGTGCAGTTATTTGTGCGTAGGTCGCGGCATCAAATAGTATCGTATTACCGGGCTGTGTTTACTACATCAATGAAAGAATGTGTGTGTGTCTGTCAGCTGACCGGGTCAGTTTCAGTTAATGGTTGACCGCAGGTAAATATTTTGAAGAGCGCTAACTCTTGTACGTTTCTTGGTTCAAGTCGTTACAGGTCTGTCCGCCTGAGTTGGTAATTCTTGACCTTGTTTTATTCTTCCGTCCCAGAGTTCGTTCGTACCCTTTTTTTTTTTTTATGGTTAGTGAAAAGCAATGTCTTGTATAGTGGTTATAGTATCCAACTGTAATATTCCAACGAAAACTCAGCAATGTAGAAAAAATAAAATATAGTTTATTAACGTGATTGGAACAGCAATGTTATTGACACAATAATGACGCACTTATTTCTTTCTTACCCAAAGTAGTGAATATCCAAAACAAAATGAAAATGGAAATCCACAGGAATAATCTATCTAATAGAGTAAAACACAAACTTGTCTACTTAAAATATACTGGTCTAACTTGACAAACTTGTCAAGTTAAAAAAAAAAAACAACTTGTCTTGATAATCTCAAAGACGAAGTTCTGTAAAAATCCTCTCGCCTAACGACTCCTAAAATCTGTACAAGCCCTGGATCCTCTCAATCGCCCACGTCTCTTCTTTATATACAGCCCACTCTTTTTTTTCCCGCCAATTTTCACACGATGCTTTATTTTTAACACGGCACCAAACATCAACATTTGCACTCCGCTCCTCAGCTTTTCGACTTTTTTTGCACACGACATTCTGTTATTTCGACTTTAGCAACGGAAAAAAACCATGACTTGCAACTTCTCTCAAAATTTTCCATTCAATAAACAGGCACTTACTACTTTTGTTGATTCGTGGGGGACGCTTCCCTGAAGCCCATGAAACTATGTCATGACACTGGCATATATGAGAACACATGTCGTAACTGCTTTTAACGATTGTTATTCTTCATTATTATGTAGTGTATAAACCACGAATTAATTGGTAGTGTATGCCACGCGGTCACACAAGTTCCGGGGTCACAAAAAATGTATCCCATGTGGAAAGATTTTCTGTCCTATCAACTAAAAAAAAACAAGTTCCTACATACGTACCTGGGGCGAAATATTAAATCGGGCGGCATTATATTATGACGCAAATTGGCAATGGACAATTGTTGAGAAAAATTTTATGTTACTGGTATAAGTCATTGAACTGGGGTCATATACTTATGAAGCCCAAAATGAAGAAAAAAACTACAAAGTCCCCTCTCAGTTACTACATGTGAGGCCAAAAAATTGTAAAAAAAAATTTCAAGATCTCAGTATACATTGTGATCCAAATAAAAAAATTTTGTAAACATTCAGTATACATGTGAAGCCACAAAATTTTTTGTATTTTTTTTTTATTTTTTTTTTTTTTTTTTTTCAGATATCTCAGTTATACATGATGAGCTACTTAAAAATGTATTACATGATCTCAGTATACATGTGAAGCCGAAAAAGAAATAAAAAATGATTATTTCCTTAAAAGATGATCTAGTAAGTTTTCAATTGCCGAAAAACGGGGGAGAACTACCAATTGTTTATACACAATGTCATTTAAACAGTAAGGGATATGGATAGCAAAATGTTCAATACGCCAATGTAAATTGTTAATGTATTAATACAATACTTTAGATAATCTTTACTGAACACGCTAATAAAATAATACATAAACCAAGGAGTATATGATATGATATATATACATACTTGAATGTTAAACATACTGAACTTTTATTTTTAAAGTCAACACATATAAGGTTAGTTCATGCCAAACAAAACTCGAGTGTTTTAAATCAACACTCCAGGACAATTTTTTTTTATAAGAGAATCCTATCTTACTTAATGTACGGTCTGAATGGTAAAACTGCCCAATAGCTGTTTACCTTTGACCATGGTTTTTTTTTTTTTTGCTTTACGCAAATGTGAACGGGAGGCGGGTGAAAAGGTCACACTGGATGTTTATGAACTCTCATTGACGGCAACAGTGTGGCGTCCCAACCTGAAGGAGAAAGTGGGTGGAGGGGGTTTCTAGTACAATGAAATAGCTTGGGGAGTAGAGAAAAAAGTAGTTCCTGTGTTGGAATGGATGAATGAACGCGAGGCTTTGGAGAAAATTAAAGAAAAAATAGAAAGAACTTCGCATGAGGAGGATAATTGACACGACGGGGAAGATAAAGGGTGGTGAAAACGAAGATTGGGATTTGACATAGCGAAAAACAGCGAGGAGGTGTTAGGTCACGTGTGGACAGTTTGGCGCGTTGGAAAAGGGATAGAGGTGGTTGGGTCAACAATTTTATAATACCATTAGATGTTAAATAATTTTTGTACTGAAACGAGTAAAACATCTGTGTGACTCAACACAGTAATTTGTTAAAAAGGCATGATATAAGTAACATAGTTATTTATGCGATATAAATGAAATTCCAACAATGCATAATAAGTAAATCACAAATCGGTCCCATAGCATAAGTCCGTTTAGACAAGTAAAAAAATAAGTTAAATGAGAAAAAAATGCTCTGAAGAATTCGTTCATTATTTTTGGTGATGTCTCCGTCTACTCACAATGTGTAAATAAGTTATTGGTTTTGCGCGCCAAAGTCTTAATATTATGACATAAACTGTCCATAGTTGTCCGTGGTGCAAGTGCCAAAAAAAAACTGTAGCGCATTGGCCTACAAACGGAAAAATCTCCCGTTTTGGTTGATGATGCTTTGTCTCATACATGAAGTGTAATCTTAAGATCAAAACAATGAACTTGTTTAAAACCCTGAGATTCATCCATAGTAGCAAATAAGTACATGTACAAAGTGTTGGTATATAGGTTTATAATGTTAGCATAACAATACATATATTTCTAAATGCAAACAAAATGATTTTAATATTAAATCTTCTAATACAAAATAAAATTGGTTTAAAGACTGTAACTGCGGCCTGTTGAATATAGTTGCGCCTCTGCAATTTAATTTCACTTCACTGCGGGTATGACTTCCGCTGATTAGCATCAATTGGAAGACATAGAAGGTGGCCTGGCATCAACATCAGAAAACAAGCTTGTTTTTAGGAGCACCCAGCAGAGGGGGAAGCCGACCGACACTAAGAATAATCATGTCTCCTCTTAGACAATTCTCTCGTACACGTACAAGGAAAATGAACCATTTAGGGTAATTCCAGCCAGAGCACACTGGAGTACAACACAAAAAAATAGCAACGTCCCCCCTTTCCTGGACAAATCTGCCAATCGTACTCGAACAAGGAAAATGAAACCACTATGGTAAACCAGCGAGAGCAAAACTGATTAACTCTAAGTTATACATGCCTCTCCTGGACAGTGCTTATCGCACTTGGAACAAAAATGAACCCATAGAGAGTGGCCCAGCCCTAATCAGCTTGGGAACTCTAAGGTCCATCTCTAATATAGCGATATTCTCCTCGAAGACAAACTGCTAATCGTACCTCTTTCATTGTGTCTAACAGCAGTGACTGGTAATGTAGTATTAACAGGCATGGTATGTTTGCGAAGTTTGATGCACTGAGCTTGTACGATGTTTTACTTGTCTCTTAATTGAACGATTTCCCTGTATAGAGCCTCTGTCCGTAGAAACATTCTTCTTCTAATCGGTGTTTCTTCTCAGTGTCTACAGCAGTGAACGGTTTGATGTGTAGATGTAACAGTGGTGTAGTTGATGCGAAGTTGAATGTCACTGAGGCAGTTGCGATGTTTTCTTTGGTTTTGTTCGCCGTTTCGTGGTAACAGCTTTGTGCACGAACAATGTTTCCTTAAGCGGAAGTCTTTTTATAAACTTTATGTCTGTGGTAACCCAGTTTTTGTCCACGGATGAAGATTGAGTAATGGACCGATTCGAGTCCGAAACCGAAAGGATGTATCCATATTAATCGTCGGGATGCTCGTTATCATCATCGTTTATCACTTTGGTGTTCTTCAGTATCAAGGTCTGACTCCTCTCGTTGTGTGTGGAAGTAGGAGCGGAGCATTTCGTTCCGTTAATGAGGCAAGGTGATAACCTCTGTTATCGGAAGGTTGTGTGTATCTATATGGGTGTCGGCATCATTGTAGAGTCATTTCTGTTAGTTTTTCCTCTCATTTAAAAGAAGTGTATGGTCCAATCTTCTGGACAACGATTGGTAACCAATCTGCTTAGAAACTCGAAGGTTTTCGTGCTTGAATTCTCTCACGTAGCACCTGCGAAGTGGATTGTTCATCTTTCCACTTCGTAGAAGCGTCGCGACATCTACGAGTCTTCCCGATAGCATCGTGCGGTGGGGTGAAGAGAGGGGTTTGGAGTGTTTTCATCGACCGCAATGTGACACATCAGATGTAGAGGATATGTGTGGGGACAAAGTAGTGTGGTTTAGCGAATCGGATCTGGTGTTAGTGAGGATGGCTGGGAACAGGACGATGGTTATCTTTTCTTGATAGTGAATGTGGGCTTTCGTGACCTGCATCTGTCATCTTCGAGCCCACATGATAAAATAATGTATGGTGTTTGTCTGTTCTAAGATTTTGAAACCATCGATCCATTTGGTCGCAAATTTGGAATGTCTAGCGTGTATTTGTAGTAAACTAGATATCCGATGTGAAAGAGTTCCAGTTATGTGTTTTTATCGTGAGTCGTGTTTCTTCCGGAAAGCTTTTTCTGCATTTTTTGTTCGCAATTTGATGAGCTGCATGTTTTTTGTTGTAGGATGACAGCAAGCGATCCTCTCCCCATAATATCCTGCGTTGTGGTTGGAGAAGGTTGTCCAACGGAAATACCGGCTCCCTACCGTAAAGCAGGTTAAATGGCGAGAAAACAGTGGTGTTCGTTAATGTTATACCTCGTATTGCTTCTAAGGCCTGGTTGAATGTATAGATCCCAATATTGATCTAGCCTTCGATTTGTTTGGATAGGAATGTCATGAAGTGTTTGAATGCATTTCTTTCGTTTCTTTCTTTCTTCCGTTAACACATGGGGGCCGATAGAAACTAGTTGTGGTGTTTTGATGTATAAACTTTTTGTAATGTTGAATAAAAGGATTGCCAACGAACTGTTTACCATTGTCCGTGATGACTCTTCTAGGACAACTATGTCTAGGTTAGAAATTCTAGCAAAAAGAAATAGGTGACAGTTTATAGAAAAAAGTCACATCTTTTCATAAGGGAAACACTCCATCCAAACAAGAGTACCCCGGTCCTACAAAGTGCAACTAGTACCTGTATTCCTGACAGAGTTAGGGGTACGGTCCAGAGATTCTAAACTGAAAGTTTCCATGGGATAGTTGGAAGGTTGCATTTTTTTGTAATGGGGACTTATTCACACTCATATTTCCTCCTTTTCAGATCTTACAAGTGCTACGTAATCAATTATATCTTTAAATACATGTTTGCCAGATAAACCGGTTTCTTATGACGTCTAAATCGTTTTATCCTCGTCCTAGGTGTCCATTTTTCATCGTGGAACTGGAATGAGGATGTTAGGTATTAAAAATGAAATGTGGAATATATTATCTGTAATCTTCCATCTTATTTATGGAAGTCAAATATGATAGAGTTGCCTTGGTCATGAGGAAAGAATAGTAAAATCCTATCCTTGACTTTTTAACTGGTGATTTTCTTTAAGTTGGTTTTCATTAGTTTTAAACTACTTCCCGGGTCGGTCATTTGTGGTGTTTGCCTGTAGGATGTGCAAAGATTGATCTGTTTTGATTCCTCTTCTGACAATCGTCAGTGTCAGTGGTGATTGTCCAGGATTGATCGCGGCAGTTCGGTTAGAATTTAATGACATTTTTTGTCTAGTATGTCTTTTATTCTGTTTCAGCTGCTACATTTTCATCACTCTGTGTCGGGTTGTCAGGAATATGGAATTCTTAGAAAGCCGTCATCACATGAATTGAGTTTTCCGGCAATGTGGCTTCTCGCTATGGTAGTGTCAAAGTTCTGCAAATTCATCGCCCAGTTTGAAGCTTCTTTTTGTAGTTTCGATGTTCTTCGTCAACCAACTAACAAGGGTTGGTGATACTGTTCTAATGATAACTTTTGTTCCGCGGGTATATAATCCAGTTTCTGCATAGCATAATGAATCGGCAAATCTTTCCTTTTTCTGTTGCAGTCCCAACCTTTTGGGACTATACATAATGCGTGTGACAGGAAAGCAATTGGCTTTTTGTTGGGCACATTAGAGATTATAAGGGGTTTCCATCAGAAGAGTTTTAGTTGGACCCAGGCCAAGGCTCCTACAGCGGTTTTCAGAAAGCGTCAGTGTATAGGAAATCAATGGTTTGGGTGTACAGGAGTTGAGCCCACAATGGGAATGGTTTGATGCATTTTTTAGGTAAATCTAATGCCTTGTTTGACATAGATCCTCCATCTGAACCTTGGCATATTTCTTTAGTTAGGCTATTACAGGCTCCGCCGCCTTGGAGAAATTGTGCGATGTGTCGTCCTTAATAACTACAACATTCAATAAAACCTCTTTACGTGTCTCACAGTTGTATGGCGTGGCATCCTCTGATCGCTCGTACTTTTACTCTCCGTCCATCAGGGCCGAAAACACCACTCTAAAAATAATGAAACCAAGTTAATTTTGTTTTTTTCCTGTTTTAAGGAATTTACATTTCGTATGATGTTTCCTAGCTTTATATGAGTGTTGATGATATTATTTAGACGATCAATAGGACTTGTTTCATCACCCCGTTTCCCATGTGTTCTCTCTGTATTGTAACCTGGTGCGTGTTTGGTACCTAAGATATCAATGTCAATGTATTGGTCAAGGCAAAGGGATGGAATCCTTTGCTCAAGACCTCATTTCCATGAGGGACATATAAGTGTTGATCGGGCGCTTGTTTTTAAGACTTTTAAGACATAGCATGTCCTACATTCCTTTGGTAATGTATCCGACTTGCGTATTAAATGTAAAGATTTTTAACTTTGCATCTGTGACTTTGGGAAGCACCCCAGAAACCGGATATCGTGCATCTAAATGTTGTAAACCATTTAGAATTTCCAAGTGTTCGCCAGTATAAAACAACCATCCTGGGGAAGGGTGGAATGATAATCGTCTTCGTTATCTTTGTTTAACGTTGCAACGATAATCGCTTGCAGAAACGTTGGGCTGCCCGTTCTTTCATGGTGTGACGATGACAAAGTTGGGGATGGACCATTGGAGATCTTGGATCTTTCTATAAATGGCCAGCTTCAAGCATCTCAGTTATAGATTTCTCCACTAAACTCACTGGTTTTTAAGGGGAGTGTGGTAAGGTTTTGAGGGTGTACTGGAATACCATCAAATAGTGGTGTTGTATAATATCCCATTTGGTACGTAGTATGTGTGATGTGCGCTCCAGGTTCCCGCATGTCATAGAATGGCAAAACATGTGTTAGGATGTTTGGTGTGACGAATATCTGTTTTGAAGCGCTAACTTTGACAAGAGGTTCTTCTGCATGCAATGGTTTCAAGTAATTTCTGGTCAGCCTGGCCTTCACTATTTCTTTTGGAGCCATCAGTTGTAAACTGGATGTTCCCTGAGAACAGCTTTCCCTTGCTGGGGTTCTGTGTGGTGAAGCCGTGCTTGGTGAAGATCACTCTCGATCTGTCCTGAACTCCGGCATGTATTCGTTGGTTATTGTATGATTTGAATGTAAGTTTCCGCTCTCTTTTACCACTACGGCATTACTGTGGCTATAGCGGTCGATAATGATTTATTGAAGGGTTTGTTGTCCCTGAGTGTTTGTCTGGGAATGCACTTAGTTGGTTCCGTCTCGCTGGTTTTTTCGCATATTGTAAGTTAAGCGATGGTATCTGGGGTAACGTATTTTACGATAGTGCCACAAGATTGATCTCATGCACATCTTCTGCATGATCCGGTGATGTAAAGCTTGTACATTATCACAAATTCTGGATAAATAATCTCCTCAGTGTTCAAATCCGCTCCTGAGATAAGCCTTTCTATAATCCTGCCCGCTGTTTTTCTCGTAGAAAGCGTAAAAAAATTGTTAACTTGCGAAGTTCTGTCAATTGTCTTATAATGCCGGTAAGTGTGCTGGTGTTTAGAGGATTACGGTAGGCTTCCATAACTATTTCTTGATCTACGATATCCGCAAATTCACGTCATTATCCATTGTAGGGTTTTCGCATTTCAGTAACCTCTGTAAAGGCAGGTGAATATTGTGGAATTTACGCACATATTCACTGGGTCGGCAGGTGAAAAGTTACACTGTTCGTATTGTTTTCGTGGGGTGTAATTTTTATGTTTACCAGTATTAACATACATGTTATCCTTGTAATACCTGTGTTTAGCTTCGCAGTAGGGATCTCCTACCATACAGGTTTTGTAACGGAAACGTAGACTGAATGTTTTGGTGACAGGACGTGGTATGTCGGCCAGTGATTCCCCTCAAAGTTTCGTATGAGGGGTCGTGGGAAAAAATGTTGGGGCTGACGGAGTGAAAATTGGATTGGAGAAGAGTGACTCATATCAACATCGGTGTTTCTTTCTGGTGGCGTGTGTCCCCCCGGAAAAGGTTGAACCTATGTCTGTCATATTTGTGTTCACAATTTAACTTGCGCTATAATCGCACACCGCGTTGCAACAGATGACGCCTTCTGAGGTATTTTTAAAATCATTACAGGAAAAATAAATCACGGTGGTTGTAACTTCTGCGATTTCCTTCTGTGATCCTGATGGTGGTTAACTTCGTTAATTGCTATTGTCCTGTTAAAGGTTGGTACTTTCAATGTTTGTCCTGGACTGAAGTATTGGATCCCTTTAATACGACCTTTTACTATAGTAGAGAGTTTTGCTTGTAAAGTCACTGGTGATTAGTCTACCAACGATTGCATATGAAACATCTTGCAACGTAATAAAATCGTCCCATTTATCCATATTAGTGTAGAACAAAGTAAATACTGCCTGATGTTTTATTCAAGAAATCACGTCTAATATGAAATTTCGAGACATGCCTCATTTAATTATAAAAGGAATGAATAAAGTTTTTGATGTCCGATCTGAAATTATGTCACATCAGCATTTTCAAGCTAACTGTTAACTTTTTGGCCTTTCACAGAAGCCATATAGGATTATCGAAGTGCCCATCAGACATGTTACATAATCTGAAGGTAATATTTGCTCCCTCATCAAGCTAATGGGGCACCAGTCATACTATCATAGCTCTGTATTTTTGTTATTCTGGATATCACAGCATGAACTGGGATCAGGCGATAAATTTATGTGATTGATTTCTGTTATCTCTGTGGTTTGCTATCGTACCATGATGTTTGAGGATTGTTTTTGGTGGTGTAGGACCTTGTTCATAACTGTTTTGTTAAAGTTAAGTCGTTGAGGTCAAACGAATGGTCCCATTTATCGGCTGACAAAAACGTTTCCCTGACCTTGGTTGAAGATCTGGGATGGCTTCGGTTGAAGGCATGATTTCGTTTTGGTGAGGTCTCTGTTGTCACCATTTGCATAATAATCACGTGGTTGATTGGTCTCATACTGATGCGGATGTGCTCCTGTAATGACTGTAACTCTGTTTTTGTGTACATTCGTGAGAAAGTAATGTCCCTCGCGTTGCAAATAAAAGCAAGTAAGGGGCTGTAACCTGGTGCCAGATTCTGTTGAGTCCTTCTGGTTGCTGATGATAATGAGAATTTGTCCCTTCATGGATGGTTGGGATGATTATAATTTGAAATGACGCTGTGGGAGCTGTTTTTCCACTCCAAAGTGGCTTTGAGTGACCAATTATCCATCGGCTCATGGAATATCGTTCGGAAAAATGGTCCTGGTTTTGGTTCCCTGCCAATTCGTAGCTGGAACCTTTTAACGAACATTTTTCTTCAGTCCACCGCCTAGTTTGAATGGTCCCTCTGTAATGGGCTTTGAATCCTTTCTAAGACGATGGTAGTTTAAAGGTTTATCTGCGATTAATCCGTCAATAAAAAAATTATACCAACCCTTAATTGTCTTTCAAGCCTTGGGAAGGGATGTTCCCGTCTAGAAAAGCTTTCTATCTTCAGCCAAGTAGTAATCGATCCTGCGTAGAATTGCACTGGTTCGTGTCTGTCTTTGGTAATTTTGCGAAGTTAAAGTCCTAGCATGTTGTCCATCCGGTTATAATCACTAATAGCGTTGTACAAGCTCTTTTCCTAAGTGAATCAAAGGTCTCATTGGGATATGTTTTTAGATCTACGACGGAGAAAATCGTTAATACCACACGAATCTAGGACAGGTAAGGTTTTTTTATTCTTTTGCGGTCCCTCATCACACGCACACAGCGTTTATTGAGAAGCAAATTTGTCCCATGAATTCCCACTAGCCACTTCCCTGAAAGACTTAGCATCTCCTGCCATAATGGAGTTACGACGTATCGGACCTGATGGTTACTTGGCGAAATGGTTCTACATTACCGAACGTTTCCGTAATCTTCCCTTCTTGTAGAGCATCATAGCTTGGCTCTGCGTTCGTCTGGAAGGGGTGTGGTGACTTTTGGTAGAGCTTGATTGTTTGCTGTTTGCTGTAAATTGTATTAAATGATTTGTTTGTTTGCCTGATGTAGCAGTATTTGTTTGCTTCAAGCGGCTTGGCAGAACGCTTGTTGGATCCATGAATAGTGATTAATAGTGATAGGCCAGACCTGCTATCACTAAAAAAAATACTGACCGCTCGCCAAAATGAGTATTGTTTTCCACAAACGAAAAGAGCTGTGTCGCGCCGTTAATGTTTGTAATTATGCTTCCACAAACTGAAAAACGGGTTAGTCACGGCGCCAAGGTAGTAAAGTGGGTGACCGTGCAATATTTGGTGCCGCAGGTTCGCGGCAATCAATGAAAAGAATGTGTTTGTGGTCCCTTCAGCTTTGACCGGGGTCAGTTTTCCGTTAATGGTTGACCCGCAGGTAAATATTTTGAAGAGCGCTGAAGGGGGGGGGGGGGGGGGGGGGGGGGGGGGGGGAAGTATAAGGTGGCGGTGGGAGTAGTGATTTGCGAGTAGTGTTTCGGGCGGAGTCGTTTTACACAGGTCTGACCGCCTAGATGGAAATACTTGACCTATTTATTCTTCCTTAACCCAGGGTTACTTTCGTACCTTTTTTATGGTTTAGTGAAAAGCAATGACATGTATAGTTTTTAAAGTTTAATCAAATAATCCCACCGTAATTTTTCAAAGAAAACGCAGCAATGTAAAAAAAATAGAATATATTTTATTAACGTGATTGGAACAAGCAAAATTTTCATTGGCACAATAATGAATCACGAACATATTTCGTTCTTACCCACATGACGCGAGTGGGTGTGAGCATCCAAAACAATGAAAATTATAACCAACATGAAATTTGTATCACCAAAAAAATATAAACTGGTCTTGATAATCTCGAAGACCCAGTACATGTCTGTAAAAAATCCCTCTCGCCTAACGTAACCTAAAATCCGTAACAAAGCCCTGAAACCTGTCAATCGCCCAAGTCTCCCACTTTAAAATACCTGCCCACACTCTTTTTTTTCCCGGCCAATTTTCACACAGATGCTTTATTTTTCACTCGCCCCCCCCACACCCCCCCCCCCCCTGGGGACACCAAACATCAACATTTGCACACTCTCATCTCACTTTTTTCGACTTTTTAAATGCACATGACTCTCTGTTATTTTCGACTTTAGCAACTGAAAAACCCATATCTTTTTTGCAACTTCTCTCAAATTTTTTTCCAAAATTTTCCACTCAATAAACAGGCACTTATAACTTTGTTGTTCGGGACAACTTTTCACCCGAAGCCCGGAACTTTGTCATACACAGTATTTATTGTGTCACAAATGACTTAACCTGCCTTTAACGTTTTGTTATTCTCTCATTATATTAGTTTTTTTTAACACGTAATTAATTGTTAGTGTAAATGCCAAGCGGTCCAACTGTCAAGTAAGTAACCCTTCCTCGCTTTCTAATGCTCTAGTGTGTCCTCTATTAATAATGATGTGAAATGCAGCTCGTTATTTATTCCCTACCAGTTTTTTGTTTTAAATATTTAAATATTCCCCCTCAAAACCCACCCCCACTCACACTCATGCAGATTGGTATATGTACACAAATCAAGAAATTATTATACTATCAGTATACTTTTCAGCATGTGACATTGGTGAACCGTATTTTGGCTGTTCGTTTCGATAACATTAGCAACTTATCTGCTTGAAAATAGTTGTACAGGTGGTTTCAGTTCCCTGAACTGAAAGCTGGTTTGAGTATCTCGATTTTCACAGTGTTCCTGAACTTTTTTCTTCAACCGAACATGGAGTATCAATGCCTTCTAACAGGCATGCAGCGTTTGGTTTCTTGTATCATAGCTGCAAGTGTCCTCACTTGTCAATATATACTCAGAACCTTCAAGGACGAATAACAAAAAACAAAAAAAAACGCTTACGGTAACTGAATGTTTACACTGGACGTGCATCCAGTGACTGACTGGCCATCTACTGTCATGTGGCTATGATTCAGTCAACCAAGGGAGCAACGTCATACTTTTATACATCAATATTGTAATATAAAACGGCAACCATGAATATAAATTGAAGGCTTTTTAACATTATTTTAAAAGTATTCTCTTATAGTTATTTTCCTATGGCCTTTTGTTATGTGTGGTAAAGTGGGATGATATAAATATTTATAGGGGACTTAGTCGTATATA
>JAMPIV010021728.1:0-183924 GCA_024509875.1 Oreohelix idahoensis
ATCATGGGTAAAATGTTAAACTTACAATGACAGAATAATAGGCGTATAATCATCCAGGAAATGCTTACCATTGGGGTAAGAGTCACAAAAATTAACTGTCATTTCTGTAAACAATGTCAGTGTGGATTTTCACTTTAAAACTGCATAGTGACATTGCCGTTAAAAACTCTGGAAATAGGAGATAGTCACTTATTCCTTTTTGATAGATATTTCTAGTGGCAAGGGAGGATCATTTTATGCTTACTTGTGTGGCTAGACACTAGTCTATAACTTTCCCCGAAAGCAGTCACCAGGCATAGATATAATTATATCTTATGATCTAGCCACAACTGTATTATTATAGCAAGAACATTGCATTTTCTTTGTACTCATTTTGTGGAATGCTAATATATTTTCCAAAGGGGACATACGATTTATTTGTGTAATGTCAAATGCTGTAATGCAGATAACCCTTGTTAAACAATGGGTACATTTTACTATGGGGGTTACTTTCTCTTGTTGGTTGACTCGTTGGTTATCTTATCTTGTGTCTTGACTCGCTGATTCATTTATTCGAACGATGTCTCCTTATACGGTAGTATCAGTCAACAATTTCTTGGAATGATTGAAACTAGGGTTGAGTTTTATTCCCATGTCCATATAAGGCGTGATTTCTAAACATAGCTTTGTTGAAATGGTTCCTTCATCGTTTCGTTGTGAGTGTTAGTCAGATGTATGCGTTCTGCGCATGTCTAAACTTTAAGAAAGTTAGAATCGTCTTCCGCCCAGGGATTCGACGAGATGGACTGAGCAGAGAAAGGACGCTGCTGCGTCTGTGAATTTGATAGGGATTTCTATAGTCCTCCTGTGAGTTAGTTAGCTAACGAGGTTTTACTCCTATTATGATTTCAAAACCGCCTGGAGAGGCGTATGTTTTGTGGTGTTTGATTCTGAAGAAAGGGTAATACCCTCCTTTATTGAACTCTATGATCTACCTAGATGTTAGACATTTTGTCGATCTCTGCTCTCTTGTGTGTTACATAATGGAGAGGTCCTTTTACTAGGAAATTTCACCACCGGTATCTTTATACCTGAGATATATATATATACACGGGTCGCTCTAGGCCCAGGGAACAATTATTATGTTCTAGGATTTTCGCTATGCCAGCGATTGCACCTATATCGAGGGTTAGACTTAGGGATGCTATAAAAATCAGCTGAAATGCTATTCTCGTGCGGACAATAATAGACTTATCTTGTACATCTGATCTTCCAGCATCAGGGGAGTATTGATTATTATTTAATGAACATTGATGATATGCAGCTGACACAGTTGCAGGATTTTGATGCAGATTCATGAAGAAACTTTAGAATGCTGAATACAGTGAACTATTGATGTCTATGATTTATGTAACGTATCTGTGCTTGTGGCGTCCAAATAAATGATGGAAACGTCCGCAGCAGTTTAGCACTTTTATGACTTCCACGTCATACCTCATGTTTTTGTAGATCTGTGAAGTTTCATCCCATCTACACCCACAACAACAACAACAAACCAGTCAAGACACCTTGCACTTCAGTCTATTATATACCTGGTGTCGATAGGGGTCGTACCATACATTTGGCTACATTTTAGCAATGATTTGGACATACTACTGCAACGTTCATAGTGGCCAGTAAGCATCACCAAATCCACCCTTATCAACAAGATAACCAGGTAAAGTGATGTCATTATAATCTTTTAAGAAACGTAACTTTTGCCAAGGGAAGTTAGTGGACTAACAATACAACAATAAAACTCACTGATATTAATGTGATATTATATATTTTTGGATTATGTTTATAATTAAACAAATTATAAAGTACACGCAAACTGTCTGAAAAATAAAACATTGTATTTGATGTTATAAATCAAATTTTAAAAAATAGTTATTAAACAAGTTTGTTTTCACTTAATGCACTTGACAAAGTAATAATTTTTTATTTGCTCTGCATCCTCTTAATGGTAATCACATTAACACCGCAAGTTGATTCATGTTCACATACCAAAGTTCACTCAGCTGACAAGCACTTTTCATCGATGTATTAAACATCATCATCACCAACTGCCACATCTACAACGAAGGTCGGCTACAAGTGATGTCCAACGTCTTCTACCTCTGGTCTTAATGGTGAACGTTGATGAACCATCTCTTGATGTTATCTTCCAGCTTACAGCGCTGTCTTTCTCTTGTACGTTTGCTTTCATCTCTTCCTTTGAATATAGTCTTCAGCAAGGTATTATGTCTTTTCATATGGTCAACACATTTTTGCTGTCTAAATTTGATATTTTTAAAAATTATCTTTTCATTCCGAGATTTGCTAGTACGTTATATTTAGTTGTCTTCTCTTTCTACTAATTGGTTGGATATTAATTATTTGTCTTTTGTTGTTGAATGTAGCTGTAGCCATTATTATTCTCCTCTTGATTTATGTTTCACATCTGCCATCTCTTGTTATTATGTGACCAAGATATGAGAAACTCTTGATTTCTGTTTCACATCTGCCATCTCGTGTTATTATGTGACCAAGCTATGAGAAACTCTTGATTTCTGTTTCACATCTGCCATCTCTTGTTATTATGTGACCAAGATATGAGAAACTCTTGATTTCTGTTTTACATCTGCCATTTCTTGTTATTATTTTGCCAAGATCTTGAATTATTCCAAGATTTTCCCAACTATTCTTGTCTGTAATATTGGCTTATCGTCTGCTTTGTTAATTATCATTCTCTATTAAATATGAGTTTCCCTCGTTTTAGCGAGGAGCGCCCCGTTAAACTTAGACGCAAGGTCTGACGGTTATATTAGGATGCTTATTCAAATATTAAAGCCTTGTGGTCTAGTATTTACTTACATCTGTTAATGACCATTTTTGTCAATGTTAATGTTCAACCCATAATCATAACTTACGAAGTTTACTTGCATTATTAGTACTTGTAAATTTTTTTTATTTTCAGCTAACAAAACTGTATCGTCTGCATATTTAAGTTTGTTTATTGATCCCTCCCGATGGTTAGTCCTGGCATTTCTTTTATCTGTTTGAAGCAGCTTTTCTGTGTATAAATTCAATATCACACAAGACAGTACGCAATCTTGTCTGACGCATCTCTTTATATCTATGTATGGTTAGTAATTCATTCCAGATCTTACTATAGTAGTTTGTTACACTATAAAAGTTACTGAGTATTCTAATGTCTTTTCCATCAACAACTTCTAGGCATTCAATTATATTCTCATGATGGACGCTGTCAAAAGCATAATTATAGTTGATGAAACATGTGTAATTGTTTTGTTGCTCATCTACGTTTTTCTCTTCTTCTCATCTTCTTATACAAAATATTGCATCTCCTGTTCCGCTATTCCGTCACACACCAAACTGTTCTACCTCAACTTTATTGTCTGCCTGACGTTTTGTTTTATTTCTTAAATGATCGTGAGCAATATTTTTATTGTGTGACTCATTAGGTTGATTTTGTTTTAAGGAGCTACGTTAAGATTTCGCTCGTGACCATTGTTTATGATTGTCTTCGGTTGTTTCTTCACTCTCTGTTGCGTAGTTCATCATCAAGCTTTTGTAGTTCTTCAGTTCGACACGGTTTGTAATTCTGTCTTCTCTCTCTGATAATAGACTCGGTGGCTGCTAACTGGGAATGATTTGTAATGTTTACAGAACTGGCATAAATGTGTAATTTTACAGACCTACAAACGAGCCAACTGGGACATATTTGTAACGTTCAAAAACCTACAGATGAACGGACTGGGATATTATTGTAATGCTGACAGAGCCATAGACGGGCTAACAGGGATAGATTAGTAATACTGATAGAACTGCAGATGGACTGACTGGAGCTGAATTATAACGCTGTGTCATAGTGGTATGAGAAGGATTGTTGAAACCATTACCTAAAACTATAAATAGTTTGAAAACAAATACGATTTCAAGTAAGCAGAAACTACACATCAAACCCCAACTCAAACAACTGACTACAGAGATTACAGTTATATAACTACGGGTAGAAAAATAAAGCAGACGATCCACCAAGAACCAACCGAAATCGTAGAACAAGAGAGACAGTTTATCATTGACATATCAAAGAAAACAACTTCTTCTTCTTCTTTGATCCTTAGCCGCCGACCGTCAAAGCAGTCAGTGGCCATCACGCCTAGTGGCGTCTTGTAGGGCAACAACAAATTGATTCCACTTTGCACGGTCGGTGGCCATCCTTCGTACAGTGCCCCAACTCTGGTTCATTCTTTGCATCTCAGCCTCCACAGTCCTCCGCCAGGTTGTTTTTGGTCGGCCTCTCTTTCGTTTTCCTTCAGGGGTCCAAAGCATAGCTGTTCTTGTGATGGCATTGGGGTCTCTTCTGAAGACATGACCAACCCAGCTCCAGCGTCTGCCAGCTATGATGGTGTGCATGTCCTATTGCTTGCTACGAGTAAGCAGATCTTGGTTAGTGATGGTATTTGGCCAAAAGATTCGGTGAATTTTTCCTAGGCATGTTGTGTGAAAAGAGGACAATTTCGACATTTCTTTCTCTGTAACTCTCAAGCATTCCGCACCATAGAGAAGCACAGAAAGCACACAGCTCTGATATAATCTTAATTTTGTGTTTGTGCTGTATTGGGAAGATTTCCAGATGTTGTTTAGGCTAAAGAAGGCTGTTCTTGCCTTATTCATTCTGATGTTGATGTCTTTGCCTGCCCCGACGTCTCGTGTTACTATGCTTCCTAGGGATGTGAAGGTATCTGTCTGTACCAATTGCTGATTCCTTACTGATACGGGCTCAGGGTTGCTCACATTGAGCGTCATGACCTCAGACTTCTTTAAATTGATATTCAAGCCCACCTGCTGGCTAAACCTATTAAGTCTATCGTTTTTTCCTGTATGTGTTGATGTGAATGTGCTAGTAGTGCAATGTCATCTGCATATTCCAGATCTTCCAATGTAGAACATGTTGTCCATCTTATTCCTCTTGGACTGTCCTGTGTTGTCTGGCGCATCACCCAGTCTATGACTGTTAAAAATAGAGTGGTTGATAAGGGGCATCCCTGTCGTACTCCTGTCTTCACCTCAAAGGTTAGGTTGCTCTGACCAACACTACACGTAAAGTTGGCATAGAGGCTTTTTATGATTGACACTATGCAGCTTGGAATTCCATAAGCCCTCAGTATTTTCCATAAACTGTCCCTATGTATGCTGTCGAAAGCCTTTTCAAAATCAACAAAATTAATGTAAAGCTGTCTTTGCCATTCTGAGCACTGCTCTATAATGTTCCTGAGAGTGAATATATGATCTACACATCTCCTGTTCTTTCTAAATCCTGCTTGTTCTTTCCTCAGTTTGTGGTCTACTGCCTTTGAATATCTCTGTATAATTATCCTGCCTAGTATTTTGCTGGGAACTGAGAGAAGAGTTATTCCTCTCCAATTATTGCAGTCTGAAAGATCTCCCTTCTTGGGCAATTTGACAATTATTCCTTTGTTCCACTCTGATGGTGTTGTCCCCGTTTTCCAGTTCTGTTTTCTTTCTTTTCATTTCCTTTCTCATCGTTATGGTGTTTAATGTTTCTGGTGTTATCCAGTCTTGCTTCTTCCTTTCCTGGAATCCCAAGCATGATTTGCTGCTTTCTTTGTATATTGTTGAAATGGTGTTGAAATTCTGGTCTATATCATCAGTCAATGTCTTTTCCTGACTTTTGGCAAATTGATATCTTTTTTTTTATGTCAGCCGCAAAAGCTTTTCTGGTAAGGGAGTCCTTCAATTTGCTGATGTCAAACATTTTCTGTGTAGTTACAGTTGGTGCAGCCCTTCTTAGTTTCACTTTCAGTTTTGCTACTACTAAATGTTGATCACTTCCCACATCTGCACCTTTTCTTACCTTCACATCTTGTAATGCCTGTCTCCATCTACCGCTAACCATAATGTGGTCTATCTGGTTTCTGTCCCGACCATTTGGTGATTCCCATGTTAATTTATGAATTTCTTTATGTGGGAAGAGTGTTCCTCCAATGACCAGGTTGTTAATGCTACAGAGACTTATTAGTTTATTCCCATTTTCGTATGCTGTTCCGCTGCCGCATTTCCCCATTGTTCTGACTTATATGTATTGTGTGTACCAACTTTCGCATTGAGGTCTCCCATTACTATAAAAAGATCATATCTAGGTGTGGTTTCCATTTCTTTCTGCAGTTGTTGATAGAATTCATCCTTGACCTCCTCATCGCTATCATTCGTTGGTGCGTAGCATTGTATTATTGTAGTGTTGGTGAATCTCCCTCTCAATCTTAATCTTATCAGTCTGTTGTTGATGGGTTTCCATTCCAGTAATGTCCTTTCTATTCCTTTCTGTAGAATAATGGCTACTCCTTCATTGTGCTGTCCATCCTCTCTTCCAGATTAAAGTACTGTTTCTCCTGTTGCTGTTTTAACTTTTCCTGCCCCTGTCCATCTGCTCTCGCTTATCCCTGAAATTTGTAACTTATAGTTTCTCATTTCTGCCGTGATCTGTCTTAGTTTACCTTTCTCGTACATTGTCCTGACATTCCAAAAACCTATTCTTGTATCTTGTTTTGCGGTCAGGACATCCGTTTTCATGTCAGCGGCTTCCTTTCGGCTTTCACCACTGACAGTCATACGAGCCACAGACTCCGAACGTCCATCCCGCAGCAAAGTTTGTTCATTTATTGTTGTTTCCGTAACTTCATTGTTTTTTTTACACAGACAGGGGTGTCAGCCCTATGCTAAAACCCCCAACCTGGAGGACCAGGGTACCAGCTTTTGTCTGACCCCTACCCACACAGACCAGTCCTGTTTGGTTGAACCTACCAGGAGTAAAACTCCCACTGGCATAGCTCTGGGGATTGTCAGGGTACGCAAGCTGCCATTCCGCTAAAAGGTATAGGTACCATTGATGGCAGAAAGAAAACAACACAGTGAAACAATAAACAATCCAAATAAATAATTACTTATTGCAATTTTAGACATCATACGTCAAATCATCATTGATAAATTCATAAATCAGCTGGAGTTAAGGAAGACCACACTATGGGTAGACACAAGAGGAAACGAAAAACACACATGGATCTTCATTTCAGCTAGTAATACTTTTAACGACACGTCAGCACACTATCAATAATAGATATAGAGGTAAAATCATGACACTTACTCAGACCTATGGGTCTTTTATATTTGGACATGCGCCCTAATATAACCGACCAAAACGAGAAAAAAGTTTTACATTTAAAAAAATTACACTTAAAAAAATATAAATAAATAAGTATGTGGATTGAACAAGCAGGAACACTCGAATAAACCTTACGACTTGACGGTCAGACAGGCAGATAGCAGTCCTTCACAGAAATAGACCTGTTCATGGCTAATATAAAAGTCCCTCCCCCACATAATTAAATAAAAAAAGGACAGAAATAACAGTACAGCAAAATGTAATAAAAATGCGCACAATATACCCCGCTAATAACCGATATATCACACCTCTTGTCAGGTTTTGACCGGACGTCGAATCTCAGAAATAAGTGAAATAAAAAGAAGAAAAAAACTTTACCATGTGATACTTTAAACAGCAGATACAAAGAAGTTAGGGGAAAGCATCCTATTTATTTCTAAGGGAAACAACTCATTTATTAACAAAAATCATAATAAATAAAATGTTTCCATTACTTTTTTATTTATAAGAATAATTGATACAAAATTATAAAAGGGATAACAGTTTTACTTATTTTTATTTGTACATTTTTTATATTGTTACAACTTTTGTGTGTGTCTTATGTTTAGAGTTAAAACCTTTTAAAAAATAACGTGTTTGATGCACGTGTTAAAGTAGTAAACACTTATATGCTCTGCCATTTTCAATGGTATTACGGAACAAGTTTGTAATCACTCCCATATATATGTGTCTAGACACAGGGACCGGTACAGAGGAAAACGACTTTACTCTGTGTTACCAGGGCTATCAAGTCTAGAAGCTAGTCTAAGATATGGGTTTCTCTTGTCGTGGAATGTGAAAGCTTGTGTTTGTGGTTGTAGTTTTCTGTAAACGTCTACTAGGTCATGTTTGTCAAGAAAAGATTGTAGGCGTCGTATTGATAAGGGTATGTCAATTTTCTTTTTCTGTAAAATGTGGCCAAAGGAACTCCTATCTGAATTGGTCAAAACGCAATTGAAGTCTCCTCCTAAGACTATTTTGCTTCCTTTGTAATACCTATCTAGAGTGTCGTACAGTCCATCATAAAACTTAGGCCGGTCAATTTCCGTCGCTGGTGCGTATATGTTGATAAGTGTGTGTGTGTCTTGTTTGTTGTGTTTGTTTTGTATTTGAATTATGACAGTTCTGCCACAACTGTCTGTTCTATAATATACTGTTTCCTAATCTTCATTTATTTGAAGGATGGCAGCACCACTATGGCAGGTGCCCCGGTCGAACCAACCATGTTTGAGTCCTAATCTAGTTATTAATTGACCGGCATGCAAATCAGAAGTAATCCCGGTCTGTTGCAAGAACAAGAAATCCGGTTTATCTTTTTTAATCAGTTTAATTACATGGTCTAGTTTATTTCTCAAACCATTGATATTGAGAGATATTAGCAGAATATTGGGACCTGTTAAAAAAAAACAATAAGGGACAGAACACAGATTTTAGCAACAACAATACACAGGGCTTTTAAAAAAGAACAAAATATATTAGAGGATGCCATTAGTCTAGCTAAACAAATAGATAAATCTAATCCACATATTTATACTTTGGAACAGCAGTTAGACCACTACAAGCAATATACATACCAGGGGGCTTTACTTAGAACCAAATTAAATACTATTACGCAAGAAATACCCAGTAGACAATATTTGGAGACAGAGCAAAACGTTCAACACAGTAGACAGGTACATGAAATAGTAGACATAAATGGACAACAGCAGACAGAAGATACTAATATTCGACACACATTTTTTGAATACTACACAAAATTATACACTAAAGAAGAAACTAATGTAAACACACAGGATAAATTCTTACACTACACGAAACAGTTAAGTGAAGATGAGAGCAAGAAATTAGATGAAACTTTAACTTTGGAAAACTGAAGGGAAGCTATCAGTACTTTCCAAAAAAATAAATCACCCGGCCCAGATGGGTTAACGGCAGAATTTTACTTTTTCTTTTTTCCAATATTAGGCCCCCTTTTAATTAAAGTTTTTGAGGAAGCCTTCCAAAAAGGAGAGCTTCTGAACAGTTTAAATGAATCTTTTATCACTTTAATACCCAAAGACGATACTGACAAAAAATCAATCAAAAATTACAGGCCCATTTCACTTGTAAATACTGATTATAAAATCCCGGCCAAGGCTCTCACTCTGAAGCTCAAACCTTTTATGCAAAGCATTATACATGAAGATCAACAATGCAGTGTACACGGTAGGAATATTTGTAGACATACACACTTTATAAGAGATTTGATTACATACACGCACTATAGACAGTGTCAAAGTGCAATATTATCATTAGATCAGGAGAAAGCCTTTGACAGAGTATCACATTCCTTCTTACATAAAACTTTACAAGCAAACTACATAGGGGAATATTTTAGAACATGGGTAGAAATCTTATACAAAAAATCCCACAGTAGAATTTTAATTAACCACAGTTTAACTGACCCTGTTAGACTGTCAAGGTCAGTGAGACAGGGGTGTCCTTTATCGCACCTGTTATATGTATTAACACTAGAACCAGTTCTGGAAAGAATAAATCAAGATGTAAACATCACGGGAACCTTTGTTCCCAGAACGGGAACAGGAAGTTCTTAGCGTATGCTGATGACACAATATTCTTTCCAGCAACTGTGGATTCTATAAAAAAACATATTAGATGTCTTTGCGGAGTTTGGATACGCTAACGAATCCAAACTAAATGTTCAAAAATCTAGTATAATGGGATTAGGCAGATAGGCCAATAAAACAGATTTTCCTTTTCAGTTAACGCAATTTAACACAATTAAAATTTACGGAATAAATTTTTCCTGCAATCCACAAGACCCCAACAGGGAAACATGGGTAAAATTATAAGTGAAAATCCAAAATATGTTAGAAAGGTATAAATATAAGACAGCCACCATTTTTGAAAGAAGCATCATAGTGAACTGTTTCATTATGCGAAAAATAATATATACAGCCAATATCCAAATTATGCCAAAATCTTTTGTAATAAAAAAAAATCAGCTGATTAGGAGCTTCATTTTTAGGAGCACTTTTAAAAGTATTAAACACGAAATCCTAATACAACCTAAACACAAATGGAGGATAGCCTTGCAAGACATCAACACTAAAATTAAAGCCCTAAGGATAAAATATATTGGAGAAATAATAAAAAACCCAAGTTTATACCCCTTAGCACACTATTATATCGGACTTAGACTACTTAAACTATGCAAACCAGACAACAAACAACCCTGTAATTCTAACTCGTCATATTGTGAGGCATTACTGGCTCGTGTGATACCATGTCTGTATATTGCTATATTTTGTTAGGGGAGATAACGTTTCCCTATTCAAAGGAAACAATTTTATTAATAAAAACTTAAATAAATGTTATACAAATTTTCCATTTGTTTATAAATCTGCATAATTACGCTTTTTATTTTTATGACACAATTAGTTATAAACTAGGTTCTTTAAAAGTATTCGCACGTGCTATAAAACTTTGGTTTTCCAAATGTAGCATTTAAAATGCATATTAAAGAGCTGCACTTGATACATAATTTTAAGGGAGAACACTTACGTTTGCTGTATCCTTTTAATGGCAATACTGACACTATATAGTCTCAAAAACAAAAACGTTTCTTGTCGCAAAAGAACGCACTTCATCAATCTAACGAATATTTTTTATTACAAAACATCCCAAACAAATGAACCTACAAGCTACGCTCTTTCAATTGCGCACCTAGATACATATTAGACTAGCGTGTCGCCAGTTACAGCCATGAGTAAGATTAATGAAGTTTGGTTTAGATGTACAATGACTTTATGTACGTGCTTTTCGTAATTTCTGTGAGTGCTTCCAAATACCAAGAGATGTTTAAACCGTCACCCATTAGCTTTATTACTTCACATAAGTTGTGCTGTTCTAACATGTAGAAGTTGATTCTCGACTTACATAATTAAGATTGTGGTCAACATTAGTGTCGATACTGGAGACACCTTTTTATTATGGTGACAGGGTCTCATGCAAGCAGATTATCATATTCATTTACGTACGGTAACCTAACAAGATCTGTTGGAACTGGAGTGAACGGTCTACCTTACTCTACAAACCCGATGGTTTATAAGAAATTGAGAAGAAAATCTATAGCATTATTTTTATCTTCAGAAATACGTTAAACCGCACCGTAATACTTCAACTCCTCGCTATGACTACAACTTAAATTCTGTTACAAACATATGTACACCACTGGGACATATTAGGACCATGCAAACGTCTATGTTTTTTGAAAATCACAAAGCTAAAGGGAATATCTGTATTTACTTGTGTCAACCTGACAACACAGTATTTACGTATGTGAACATGTGATTGTGAGTACTGACATACATGATACGACACTCGAGCATTGACAGATGAGTTAGAGAGTATAGTAAAATCTATAGAAATAAAATGTGTGAGAAATATCCTGGGAACGTTGTACATGATCGTGAAACAAATGTTATTATGTTCCTGCAGTTATAACTAATTTTATTGATACTTTATTTATGTGATATATATATATATATATATATATATATATATATATATATATATATATATATATATATATATATATATATAATATATATATATATATATATATATATATATATATATATATATATATATATATAGATCCATAGCCGCCGACTGTCAAAGCAGTCAGTGACCAGCACGCCTGGTGGCGTCTTGTGGCGCCTTTCTATCGCATAGCACGAGTCCATAGCATTGCTAATCTTGTGATGGCATAGGGGGCTTCTCTAATGACGTGGCCAATCCAACTCCAGCGTCTACTGATTATGATGGTGTGAATGTCCTCTTGGTTGTTGTCACAGATGATGTAAATAGTCTACAGTGGTCTATTCTCTGATTTGCTAATTGTTATACTCCTAGTCTACCTGGCAAGTCATCTGCAGTTCGCCCGTTAGCAACCTTTCTGTAAACATTTGCTCACAAACTGGTTACGTTTACTCTCACACCTGTCAGTCATAACAGAAAACTTCTGCTACGCGAACTTTTTTCTCACGCACGCGAGTTCTGTCAATCAATAATATTAGACCGCTATCAACACGCCAGCCACGTGTAAAAAGCGGCAATTAGATAAAAACCCTTTGAAGCGAACTAAAGAGAAGATGTGAGTCTCCCAGTATTCCTTTGGTCTCTTAGTTCGAGGCATCCACAAGGAAATCGCTAACTAGCCGGATAATCTTTTGCTAATGAGAAAAAAAGCTGCATCTCGGACTCACTATTACGTATGATCTCTTTCATCTGGGCAAACTCTCGGTCTCCTGTATTATATTTACGCACTTGTAATTTATTTTGTCTTAACGGGGGTGGAAGACCCCAACCTTGATCAAACACTCTATTCAATATAAAAACTATTGTCTTTAACTTTCATTTATCAGTCAGCTCATGAATCTACTAGCGCGAAGACGCTAACTCCCTAGTACCGGATTTTTTAGTGTTAATAATTCGTGGAGTTCATTCATTGGAGGCCGGTGAGAACTATAATTTTCTGTGTTAGAAATTATTCATGGTGGTAGCATAAAGGTGATTCAAAATATAATCCGCTTCGTGTGTTTCGCTACGCAAGTAAATTAAACAAACTCAATCATTATAGCAGTAGCAAGTTAGATTAGAAACTATACTTTGATTCAAGCGTTGCTAGTCATGGAATTTAAAATAAATTAACTTTGCATAGCGACGGTTTGTTAAGACCTCAGTGAATTAAAATACCGCTCCGCCACTAGTACAGACCGATTAGAACAGACATCGACGAAAAGCGTTTAGATTAGACCGAGACGTGTGTCACATATATATGTAAATATAGCCACTGTGATCCAACCACCATTGCTTCCCCATCTAAGATTTATAATTTTGCTACGCAAAAACCACGCAATTCGCTGTCTGTAGACTCACTTTTGAAGCCACGCCTATTTTTCCTGTTTACATGCGCTAACGAGCGTTTACAAACTATCGCACCTGACAGTCTTAACAAAAGGGGAGCGAACTGGGGGTGTTTACCTGAGTTCTCACGCGAGCTGAGATGTCAATCATCCATAGTAACAGATCAGACGTCCTTAGCAAATGCAAGGGCGATAATAATATTTACAAACCACATTTGATGTCCGTGATCCCAGGGGACTTAATTATTTGATCTACGGCAAAGAGACGAAATCAAAAAAGGCTTGTTCGCATGGCCAGATCTTGTGATGACGTTTCGGTATCGCGAGCGAGCGAAAAGGAAAATCCTTTACCTCCGGAGTCGAACTCGTTGATTTTCTCTGATACGGCCGAATACGTGAATTATCGCACACCATGTCTGTATAAATACTCCGTCCTCTCAAAGTCAGTTATCTAGTCGTTCATACATTTTGTATAATCTATCTCGTTATTCTAGAGCCATTGTGAAAGTTTGTTATAATATTCCATGGAGATTGTTTCATTTCTGATTGCGGTAATAAAAATTATCATTTGCGTGATTTAATGTGTTAAGTTTATCTTTATAATTCACTGGGATTTTCTAGGTGCTAAGACTAGCGTATTGAATAACGCATAGCTATTTTTTCCAGTTGTAATGTAGATTTACTCACCCGCTATCACCCAGAAAGAGATGTTTTGTTTTTGTTTTCTTCCTAATTTAGTGCTGATCACAAACCAGCTGCCAGCGGCCTAATAGCTTACTTACTTAGTCGTTCCCCTTCTACCGTGAGGTGAAGAGGTTTGGAAGAGAGAGCGCCAGACTATCCTATCGGCTGTCTTCCTCCTGGCCTGGTTCCATTCTAGTCCTCGGTCCTTCAAAGATTGTCTAATATTGTCCTCCCAGCGGACTCTGGGTCGTCCTCGGGGTCTGGATCCTTGGCTCTTTGTTTCCCATGCTTGTCGTGGTATCCGATCTTCTCCCATTCTGCAGCCATGACGAAACCATCTTAATTGGGACTGTTCTACTTGGGTCTGCAGGGGGTAGGATTTAAGGCCTTGACGTATCGTCTGGTTGCGTACCATGTCTCTTCTTGTTACTTCAACCACCTTCCTCGGATACCTCATTTCTGAGGTTTGGATCTGGCTTTTATGGGTTGTAGTCATTGCCCATGACTCACATCCATATGTCAAGACTGGGACATAGGTGGAGCGGTATACAACCATCTTCGGTCTAATAGCACCAGTATTAATTCTTATTATTATCGGGTCTTCGATGTTGACCTGTTCTGTCCTGTTGCTTCATTCAGAGAAAGACCAAAAATATAAACAATAAGATTAATCGTAACTGGACTTACAAAATACCCAGATTTTGCAATCAATTTTATCAGTCCACTGTGGCAAAATATATATACAAAGTCCCCCCATAAGCGCATACATGCATACACTAGGTGTGAACAAAAAAAAAAGAATGAGAAGTCAGTGATCGACTATGACATTGTTAGGAGGATCTCATTCAAATATGTCCGGGATGCTAGAGTCTGGAGGGGGGCCAGAGATTGGAAGTGATCACTACCTGCGTACAATCAAAAGAACAGCTGAAAGAGTTGCTCAGCCTAGGAACTGTCCAGCATCACGCAAGAAAAAAAGTAAACGAACGGAAGAAATGTGCATTAAGATCTACAAGCTGAAAGAGCCAGAAATTAAGACCAAATATCAGGCGCTTATTGCTACAGCGGTGCGAAACACAGAAGAACAACCTGATGGCTTGGAAACTATGTGGCTTAAATTCAAGGACATCATAAAGACAGCATCTGCAGAAGCATGTGGTGAAGCCGGACTTGGGAACAAGAGAAAGAGGACACCTTGGTGGACAGAGGTGGTCAAAGAGAAATTAAGAAAGAAGAAAATTGCATGGAAACAATACTTAGGAGCTAAAAACACAGCAGGACAAATAGAGAAATATAGAGAATATGTGACACTCAGAACAGAAGCAAAGAACAAGTTGCTAGCAGCAAAACAGAAGTCCTGGGAAGAATTTGTAGAAAAGCTAGAAAAGGATGCGCAAGAAAACCAGAAATTGTTCTATAAGACCCTAAAGAACATGAGGAAGGAAAAACAATTCCCTCTCAAATTTATAAAGGACAAGCAAGGCAAATTGCTTACTGTCCCGAAGGAAGTAATGGAAAGATGGAAAGAATATTTCTCAGATTTCCTTGATGGTGAGCAAGGTCAAACATCAGAAATGATAACCACTAGCACAGAAGAGGAAACCAATGGTGATGAAGATGACATAAAGATGGAAGAACTGAAGGCAGCACTGGAGAAAATCAAGTCGGGCAAAGCAGCAGGGCATGATGGTATAACACCAGAAATGGTTAAGTACATGGGTCTGCAGGGGGTGGGATTTTAGGCCTTGACGTATCGTCTGGTTGCGGACCATGTCTCTTCTTGTTACTTCAACCACCTTCCTCACATACCTCATTTCTGAGGTTTGGATCTGACTTTTGTGGGTTGTAGTCATTGCCCATGACTCGCATCCATATGTCATGAATGGGACATAGGTGTAACGGTATACAGTCATCTTCGTTTTCTTACCAACCTCTCTCTTGCTGAGGAATCCTCGATTTATGGCCTGAAAAAGTCTTCCAGCTGCTGCTTTTCGAGTGGCCAACTCTTCTTTGATGCCTCTCTTTTGGGCTATAGTAGCTCCGAGATATTTAAAGTGGTCGACCTGCTGCACGACCTGTTCCCCCAGCTTAATCTGATGTCTTCTTTCTTCTCGTAATAGCACCATGAATTTTGTTTTAGAGCTGCTTATGACCATCCCTCTCTTCTCCAGCTCTTCCTTCCAGACTTGCAGGTTGGATTGGAGATGTGCCTCTGATTTAGCAATCAGGGCAACATCATCAGCAAATGCCAGCTCTGAAATACAGACCTGTCTCATCTTCCAGTACCCCACTGCATACTTTCTTGTTCTCTCCTTACATGACTTGATAACATCGTCCATGAGGAGTATGAAAAGATAAGGTGACAGGATATCACCTTGTCTTTCACCATTGGTGGTCCTGAACTCTTATGACTTATGGTTTGCCGTCCTCACATAATTTCTGCAAGACTTGTAGAAGCTCTGTATAGCACGAATCAGAGGTGCTGGAATGTTCTTTCTTGCCAAACAGTCCTAAAGTTTGCTCCAGGCGACCCTGTCAAATACCTTTTCCAGATCTATGAAACAAAGATGGATCTCACTCTTATTCTCAAGGGCCTTTTCACTCAGCTGTCTGAGGGTAAAGATTATGTCTTGAGTACTTCGGTTTGCTCGGAATCCGCACTGGACCTCATCCAAATGTGGCTCAGCTAGGCGTCGGAGTCTCTGCTCTAGGATTCTAGAGTAGATTTTACCAGGGATACTGAGAAGGGATATGCCTCTATGGTTTCCACATTGTCGATTGTCCCCCTTTTTGAAAATTGGTGTTATGATGGTAATCTCCCAGTCCTTCGGTATGGTCTTGTTGCACCACGCTGCCTGTAGGACCCTTAAGAGTAATAGGTCGCCTGATGTTCTCATTTACTTAACCATTTCCGGTGTTATACCATCATGCCCTGCTGCTTTGCCCATCTTGATTTTCTCCAGTGATGCCTTCATTTTTATGTCATCTTCACCACCATTGGTTTTCTCTTCTGTGCTAGTGTTATCATTGCTGATGCTTTACCATACTCACCATCAAGGAGTTCTGAGAAATTTTCTTTCCATCTTTCCATTACTTCCTTCGGGGCAGTAAGCAATTTGATTAATATTTCTAACAAAGTCAAGAACGCACCATGAAAATAATGAAGAGAAAGGCATATGTGTTCTTTAAGTGAGTGTTGAATTTATCTGTCACAGTGTTTAGTGTACCGTTTCCGTATCTTCTCGAAAGCATGGCGCGATTGTTTCACTGGAAACAGACTTTCATTAAGAAAATTAATAGTGGGGGGATATTTCTCTTTTGGGTGTCCATGAAGCCATAATATTGATTATATTCTAGGTCATTTAGTGGAGAATTTATTTAACTATATGATGATGGGCAGAGAAAAATGGAACGAATAAATAGGACTAACGTCACAAACAGGTTAATTAATGTGTCACAAAGAAAATATTTGATACGTAACAACATATTTAGCAAAGAATTGTCTTCTTTATGTTTATCAGAATACATTCAAACGAAATAGTTATACCCTTGTTTCTTTATCTTGTCAACCAACAGTTTTATTCTTGAAACAGGTTCTGTTTTATCATATTTAAAATCCAGTTTTATTTTCTTCGGATTAGATTAAGAACTCGTCGTTCTCTCTTCATTCCACAACTTTGTTTCTCACTAACACTACTACTTTTGGAATATTTCAGTTGAATGAATTACAGTATGTCCCAAAGGTCTGAATTCATAGAGAATTCGGCAGCTACTTCTCTTTGTGAGTATCACCGTCTTGTGTACATGAGAACAATCTATGTGCGTTCATCTGCTGCTAATGTCGAATCCATATTGGCACTGAAAAAGCATATTATAAAAGTTAGTAGTGAGAACAAATGTATACAAGACAAACTTCCTATATTTCCAGACGTTTGACCCACCCCATAATTGTTGACCAAATATTATGTGTAACCCAGTGAAATGTTTCTAGTATCCCCATGTGGTAGGCGTACCCCAGGCTAGGAACCCCTGCTCTACATGTCCTGAAAATCCTATCTTTCCGTTACGTAAGTCAATGTTATTAGTTTTGACGTCTATTTATTATATTAACTGTGACTTTCAGGCGTGGAGTTTGTAGAACAAGGTAGACCATTCTTCCAGTTCCAGAGAAGCACATAATCTGCATGTATTCAGCACTGTCACCGTCATAAATATGAGGTAATGTCTAAATCATGTAAGTCGAGAATTTATAATGTTGAGTACATTCTAGAACACGTAAGCTGAGAATCAGTTTACAAATGTCAGAACACCACAAAATTGTTGAAACAATCAATGTGGTTGCTGCGAGTTATAAATGCCGTGGTATTATGAGGTCTCTCCTATAAACTTTTGAAGAACACAGAAATAAAAAAAAATATTTTACAGCCAAAATGAAGCCAGCATAAGTTGGTGTTGTAACTGTAACGACTTTAACGTCTTATATCTACAAGTGCGCTGGTCGTTGACACGTTTGTCTGGGATATTCTGTGAAACTGTTTGTTTCATAAATTGAGTTACATCACTTGTCAGCGCTAGCGACACTTATGTTGTGTGATGATGATGTATTAATTCTTACTTTCTTACTTACTTACTTAGTCGTTCCCCTTCTACCATGAGGTGTAGAGGTTTGGAAGAGAGAGCGCCAGACTATCCTATCGGCTGTCTTCCTCCTGGCCTGGTTCCATTCTAGTCCTCGGTCCTTCAAATATTGTCTAATGTTGTCCTCCCAGCGGACTCTGGGTCGTCCTTGGGGTCTGGATCCTTGGCTCTTTGTTTCCCATGCTTGTCGTGGTATCCGATCTTCTACAATTCTGGAGACTTGGCCAAACCATCTTAATTGGGACTGTTCTACTTGGGTCTGCAGGGGGTAGGATTTAAGGCCTTGACGTATCGTCTGGTTGCGTACCATGTCTCTTCTTATTACTTCAACCCCCTTCCTCAGATACCTCATTTCTAAGGTTTGGATCTGGCTTTTATGGGTTGTAGTCATTGCCCATGACTCGCATCCATATGTCAAGATTGGGACATAGGTGGAGCGGTATACAGCCATCTTCGTTTTCTTACCAACCTCTCTCTTGCTGAGGAATCCTCGATTTATGGCCTGAAAAAAGTCTCCCAGCTGCTGCTTTTCGAGTGGCCAACTCTTCTTTGATGCCTCCCTGTCGGTCTATAATAGCTCCGAGGTATTTAAAGTGGTCGACCTGCTCCAGGACCTGTTCTCCCAGCTTAATCTGATGTCTTCTTTCTTCTTGTGATATCACTATGGATTTTGTTTTAGAGCTGCTTATGACCATCCCTCTCTTCTCCAGCTTTTTCTTCCACACTTGCAGGTTGGATTGGAGATGTGCCTCTGATTTAGCAATCAGCGCAACATCATCAGCAAATGCCAGCTCCGAAATATAGACCTGTCTCATCTTCTAGTACCCCACTGAATACTTTCTTGTTTTCTCCTTACATGCATGTATTAATTCAAAATGTTTAAACATTAGCATTGTGAGATTGCAGAGCAGATAAGATTTGACAACTCCTAGATATGCATCAAGGAAAGACTCTTTTTAATTCTTTTATAAAGGACAACGTTCATCAAAGTTTTATATTTTAATAAAAACAGTAGTAGGTAAACGTTTAGAGATGTTTGTAAATACTTGACCTTGTGTGTGAGTATTGATCATCATTGACTTAGTGGTTCATGTAACCATCAGTGTAGTTAGAGGTGTTTGTAAATACTTGACCTTGTGTGTGAGTATTGATCATCATTGACTTAGTGGTTCATGTAACCATCAGTGTAGTAGATGTGTCACAACTCAAATCTGAAGCTGTTGCCATCTTCGCTTGATTCCTACATATACACATTGGGATTCTCGCTGGTGCTACAGAGTTTGTGCACTGTGCTGAGATCATCTTTGTGTGATCTAAGGGAGGAGATCGGAGCACTGATCGTCCATGTGCAATGAAGATATTCCTTAAAATCAAACCAAAACCAAACCAAATTCTTGATATGATCTACACGACTGCTATGTGAGTGATTGTTGCTTGTATAAAAACTTATCACAAATAGCCCCACATCTGCTATGTGAGTGATTGTTGCTTGTATAAAAACTTATCACAACCAGCAACACATCTGCTATGTGAGTGATTGTTGCTTGTATAAAAACATATCACAACTAGCCCCACATCTGCTATGTGAGTGATTGTTGCTTGTATAAAAACTTATCACAAATAGCCCCACATCTGCTATGTGAGTGATTGTTGCTTGTATAAAAACTTATCACAACTAGCCCCACATCTGCTATGTGAGTGATTGTTGCTTGTATAAAAACTTATCACAACTAGCCCCACATCTGCTATGTGAGTGATTGTTGCTTGTATAAAAACTTATCACAACCAGCAACACATCTGCTATGTGAGTGATTGTTGCTTGTATAAAAACCTATCACAACCAGCAACACATCAGCTATGTGAGTGATTGTTGCTTGTATAAAAACGTATCACAACTAGCCCCACATCTGCTATGTGAGTGATTGTTGCTTGTATAAAAACTTATCACAACTAGCCCCACATCTGCTATGTGAGTGATTGTTGCTTGTATAAAAACTTATCACAACCAGCAACACATCTGCTATGTGAGTGATTGTTGCTTGTATAAAAACGTATCACAACTAGCTCCACATCTGCTATGTGAGTGATTGTTGCTTGTATAAAAACTTATCACAACCAGCAACACATCTGCTATGTGAGTGATTGTTGCTTGTATAAAAACTTATCACAACTAGCCCCACATCTGCTATGTGAGTGATTGTTGCTTGTATAAAAAATTATCAGAACTAGCCCCACATCTGCTATGTGAGTGATTGTTGCTTGTATAAAAACTTATCACAACCAGCCCCACATCTGCTATGTGAGTGATTGTTGCTTGTATAAAAACTTATCACAACTAGCCCCACATCTGCTATGTGAGTGATTGTTGCTTGTATAAAAACTTATCACAACTAGCGCCACATCTGCTATGTGAGTGATTGTTGCTTGTATAAAAACGTATCACAACAAGCCCCACATCTGCTATGTGAGTGATTGTTGCTTGTATAAAAACTTATCACAACTGTCGTGAGAAATTCTAATCCACATATATAAATTATCAAGTAAATGTAAAGCCTAACACATAAATTTAATAAAAGGAAAGAAGAATGGTAAAGAACAGTGCTGTCACAATGACTGTACTCGAAATCCCCCTTGTTTTCTCATTCGTCTGCAAATTATAACGTTTCACGTTGATAGTAAAAGCCTTCTGCAGCATACACGCGTTTCCACAACGCAATAAAACGTGTACTCCCTTTCTAAGAAAAACCTTGAGATACGCAAGCTGACCTATATTTAATATTCCATTCATGCCATTTTATACACTAAGTTACCATAAACGAAAGACAGATGGAATTAGGATAGAGAGAAGGGAGGGCTGAAAGCCGGAACGCATGCAACACTAAACACGCGTCTCGCTATACAATTACTACCATCACGCGTGTAAGGCCACTAGCACTAACTTTTTTCAAATCGACAGTGATAAAAAACACTACCCATACGAGAGTTAGGTTTTAAAACTTACAAAATGCTTATTGGGAAATATGACATTATACTGTTTTATGTCTGAAAACATGACAGTACACCAGACACCATAAGGTTTTTAAGTGAGGAGGTGGCAACAGCACGACTATCCTAGAAGAAAATGCATATTTTGAACGCAGCCACTTAGCTCTTTTAAATTTGTATATTTGGGTTTCTTAGGACTTGCTGACAAAGAATATGTTAAACGTTACGCAAATAGTCTAGGAATTAACAAATTATAGCCAAAAGAAATAGTGAGGGTGTCAGACAACACCAGAATCAGAATCGCTCAGTGGCAGATTTTGACACCACCATTGTACGGGAAATAGGTCCCCATGTTAAATCCTATTTGATTGGAGCGCAATAAATGTAAGGCTAAACACGATTAGTCGGGCTACAAATACTAGTTTTGTTGTTAGGGGAGACGGAAGGAAGGGTACTTTTTTTCAAACGCTTGTGAAAACATGGCTCGATTGGTTAGACCCGCCAATATAGTCAATTAGGAGCGTCAGGTCAGCACCACATTTTCAAATAAACTTTCTAAAGCAACAGTGCGTTGAGATTCGGCTTATATTTTTCTAAATAAAAGCCTGAGACAGTGGCAGGTCGGATTGTGTGCCTATTCATTGCCAGTCAACGTAATTCTGTATTATTTCCATGAATTGTGGTAAGCTTGAAATATTTGATATCTTTTTAATGAATATTGAATGTAAATTGATAATTTATGTCTGTATATGTGTGTGGTTCAGTAGCGAACATGAGGCAAAGCCTATATAGTGCTCCAACCTGACAGAAGGTGTCGGAGGAAAGTAAAACTACTTGGAATTGCCAAACAGTACACTGACACCTATCTTATTGACTAGAAAGAACTAATGCTGGAATTGCAGAGGCGTAGTAACCATTAGGGAGGAGTATACTGGTGTCAATTGTTTCAGATGAAGATAGCAGTTGGCCTACCGCTCTGAACTCAGTGTTTGTTATGTATTGTGTTCAGTCTGGACATAGATTATAAATTAGTTATGAAGTAGGAGGTACAACCTTCTTGTTTCAGGGACTGTGGTCCTAAAGTTATTGAGCAGCTCCTGGTCTGAGCTTTGCTGAATCTGGAGGCTGACAGCATACTCCTGGGTCCAGATAGCGACTAGTGAGGTGTCTCCAGAACACAGGAGAGCAATCGAGCAGATGAGTCTTTTCCTGCCACCATCACGAAAGTTAAGCCTCTGTGGCTAGTGGAGCTCAACATTATGTGTCCCCTCAAAAATTGACATTTTAGTAAAAAAGAGGGACAATACCTTGTTTAAATTGACAGGAACTGTGAACTTTTCCCCCCATACTATTTCCCAGATAAACAAACACTTGAAGTCATGATGACAAATAACAACATAGCTTGAAAAACAAAACCAGTATTACCTCATAGTACTACTACACAACTGACACACATAGGATAATATTAATACAATATGTACCTACAAGGTTCATATTTATAAATTATGTATATATAAATTGTGATTACAATTGATTGTGATTCCTGGTTCACTTTGTAGTTGAATCAGGATATATATATATAGTAGTGAAAGTAATTAATACATAAATATTTGAAACTTTACCAGTGACTCCTTTAAGATAGTCTTATAGAGTGTTAAATGTGTGTGAGTGTCACAGTGTTGTCAAGTGTGGTGGAATAAATTAAATTGTTTATCTGTCTGTTGTTGTTGTGACTTACACTTCATCATTTACATAACCCTAGACATTTAACGTAGTCATCACAATATTCCAGAATAATTCTGACTGAGGTATAATGTGGTAGCAAGTAAGGTTATCTGTAAAACACTACACCTATTAGATACAGATACCTTCACAGCTGACCTCAGTCAGTACACTAAGTCCCCTATAAATATTTATAACATCCCACTTTACCACATATATTGGGGTCTCGCTCTCGGGATTTTGAATCTTTCCCTATTAAAAATATTGGGGGTAATTCACTTCAGGGAATAATAGAAATTAAAAAGATATCCTTGGGTGAAAATAAATAACGTTGAGCTCTCAGTGCCTGTGGTGTCTTTGGATAAGTAATATCAGATTGTATTGTTTAGTTAGACATTATATAAATTTACCTGTTAGAAAATGGCGGACCTGGCCAAATTTTGATCTGCTGCTGTACAGACTGCGAAAGAGTTAGGAATGGACGGGCAAATTATGATTGCTTATGTCACTGCTGAATGTGACAAATATATTGAACGGGAAGAAAGAAGATTAGAAAAAGAGGACGAAAGAAAGTTAGAGGCTGAAAAGGAAATTAAGAAGTTACAATTTGAGGCTGAGGCTGAGACTAAGAGGTTGCAGATTGAGGCTGAGGCTAAGAGGTTGCAGATTGAGGCTGCAAAAGAGGCTAAAGCATTGGAAGCCGAGGAAAGAAGACAGGCTGCAGAAAGAGAAGAGAAGAAATTAGCTGCAGAAAGAGAAGAGAAGAAATTAGCTGCAGAAAGAGAAGAGAAGAAATTAGCTGCAGAGAGGGAAGCAGAAAAGGAGGAGAAGAGATTACAAAGGGAACATGAGTTACGAATGAGGGAGTTTGAGTTTCAAGGCCATGCTCCTGAAAATGGTGCCAGTCCCTTTACCTCTGATGCCACTGCTAGCCAGGGAGCCTCAACCTCAGCTATGAACTTTCATTTAGATAATTTTGTTGAGAAAGACGATGATATTGAGAGCTATCTAAATAGATATGAACTATTAGCTACCACGTATGGGTTAGAGAGAGAAAGGTGGAGCTTAAAGTTATCTCAAGGGCTTCGTGGGGCAGCTTATGAAGTTTTTGCCAAAATGAGCAGAGGTGATCAGGAAAATTATGACATGCTAAAGCAGGCTCTTTTGTTAAGATATGAAAAGAACGCAGAATTTTATAGGAAAAAATTTAGGAATGCTAAACTACTGTCAGGTGAAACCTATCACCAGTTCTCTGCACGGTTAGAGACATACTTGGAGAAATGGACTTCTCTGGGGAAAACCCAAGATCTTAAGGAAATGGTCCTTATAGAACAATTAAGAGAGTCCATGGCTCCAGACCTGAGAAAGTTTCTCATGGAACAAGGTGCAGAGAGGCTGGGTGAGTTGCTAAATGTTGCAGAAAGGTATCAAGCAGCTCAGGCAGAGGTATCAGGTAATAAAAAGAAACAGGTGGATAATTTTAGGGCACCACAGAACTATAATAAATTTGATCCTAGAGATCAAAACAAAGGTAAGCACCAATTTGATAGGCCACGGTATGACAATAAAAATAAAATCCCACAATTCGATGAAAGGAAATATGATGAAAGAAAATCTGTCAACCAAGGGAAAAAGTGGTGTAAAAATTGTAAGATGAACAATCATGACACTGACCGTTGCAGAAGGAACCCTATAGTTATGGCCACCCTTCAGGTCAGGTCGACCTCAAGAAAGGAGGAGGATATTCTGTTAGATACCACTCCAGAAGAGATGAGGAAGGCACAGGCTGGGGATAAGACCCTCAAGCCTTGTTTCAGGAAATTGTCAACTTGTCATACAACTCCAGGCAAGGGAGATTTTTACATGAAAAACAAGTTGATGTATATGAAGACTGGAGCTAGATCCAAAGGTCAGGGACAGCTGGTACGTACTAAAAGAAATAGGGCAGAATTAATAAGGAGCCTACATGTGAAACCAGATGGGGACCATGAGAAAATAGGTACCATCATCCAAAAGGTGGCTCACAATTATTATTGGCCCAAGGCAAGGTGGGACATTGAGAATTTTGTAGAGAGGTGTAGCATAGCACATGAGGGAACACCCACAAGTGGGAACATTGATCAGGACCTGGACACGCCACGGGGCAAAATTAGGCCTGATAATAAAAAGAAAAATAAATTTGATAAAGTGGACCAAATGGAATGGGAAGCCCCTTTTCACGGACAAGCTTCAATTAACTGTTTTACAATGGCCACTATGCGGAGAGTGCAAAAAGATGTCTTACCCCAGGATAAGCCGAAAATCCCTCAATCGGACTTAAACAAACTGGAGGAAGAGGATGTAGAGAGGAAATCTCTCATCAAGAATTCTAAGTGGGGAGACAGCCCCAAGAGAAGAATTGGTAGCGGTCGTTTTGTGCATGAAAATTCTGGGAAGACAAATCATCACTATAGCGCTTCGAGTGGAAGAGACCATACCAGTGCATGGACAAATAGGTCCACACAAATAAAGGTCCATATGTAACGCTGTTAAGAACGTGGACTGATGAAAAGGCAGAGGAAAATATTACATCCTCATACCAATATGTGAATGAGCTGACCACTCGTTTAAAAACTGGCTGGAAACTTGCCAATGAAAATTTAAAACAAGCCAGGAAGAAACATGATGCCTATTATAACAGGAAAGCTAAAGACAGATTTGGCTGTGGGAGAGAAGGTACTGCTTCTTCTGCCCGGTAGTCAGAATAAGTTACAAATTGGATGGCAAGGTCCATATACAGTTCTAGAGAAGGTGTCTAGAACAAATTATAAGATAGATAAGAAGGGGAAAGAAAAAATCTATCATGAGAATCTCCTGAAGAAATATTTGGAAAGAGAAAATCAGGAAGAGACACACTTGTTGACCTTGCCCATCGCCATGGAGATGAAAAAGGAACCACTTTCATCATTTGAATATCCATTACATCCCTGTGAGACAGCGGCACAGGTGAAAATCAGTACACATTTAACGAAAGAGCAAAAGAAGAGAGTACAACAGGTGCTAGATACTCATGCAGAGGTGTTTACAGACCGACCAGGGCATACAAACTTATTGGAATATGATATGAAACTGATAGACCCCACACCTGTCTGTATGAAACCCTATTCGATTCCTTTTGCTAAGGAGAAAGCTTTGAAGGAAGAGATAGACTATTTATTGAAGGAAGGAATTATTTCACACAGTGAATCTTCGTATAGTTTCGGTGTTGTACTCTTAAGGAAACCCTCTGGAGAACATAGACTCTGTATAGATTACAGGAGACTGAATGCTATTACAGAAGGACAGGTGGATTCATTGCCGGATACAAATCAGTTGTTTGCCAGGCTAAATAAAGCTAAATATTTCTCAAAAGTGGATCTGAGTAAAGGATACTATCAGATTCCAGTAAAGCCTGAGGTTAGACCATACCTAGCTTTTAGTACCTCAGAAGGACACTATGAGTTTAACAGATTGCCATTTGGATTGAAGAATGCGCCTAGTGTCTTCTCTAGAATGATGAGAAAATTATTGGACCCTCTGAATAATCCATGTATCACAAATTTCATGGATGATATCCTTATAGCAACAGAAACATTTGAGGAACACATTGACTCTCTGAACATGCTGTTTAATCGACTTAAGGAAGCGAATTTAACAGCCCGACCAACCAAATGTTGCGTTGGATGTAAAGAATTGGAATTCTTGGGACACACAGTTTATCAGGGAAACATGACCCCTGACCCAAAGAATTTAGAGAAACTAAAGAAAGCCCCGAGACCAAAAACCAAGAAAGTCGTGAGATCCTTTGTCTCATTATGTGGTTTCTACCAAAAGTATATCAAAAACTTTAATTCCATATGTGCACCGTTAACTGATTTGACACGTAAAGGACATCCAGATCGAATTACATGGACACCACAATGTGAAATGGCTTACCAGGAATTGAAGGAAAAGCTCACAAGTAAACCTATTTTGAAATTACCTGACTTAAGTCAAGAATTCATAGTAAGGACGGATGCCAGTAATATTGGGTTAGGTGCGACTCTGCTACAGAAATCAGATGCATTGGATGGGGAATTAAGCCCAGTGGCATATGCTAGCAGAAAGTTGAATAAAGCTGAAACCAATTACTCAACTAGCGAAAAAGAATGTCTTGCAGTAATATGGGCGATAAAGAAATTCAATATTTATCTGTATGGGAAGGCATTTAAGTTGCAAACGGATCACAAACCCTTGTCGTTTCTAGCGCAGGCTAGACATGAAAATTCTAGATTACTCCGTTGGTCATTACTGATGCAGCCATTTGAGATTAGCATAGAGTATATAAGTGGAAAAACAAATCTGGGAGCGGATTTTTTAAGCCGCCATCCGTGTGATGAGAATCACCCTAAACTCCAGGAAAAATAGTAAATTTCTCTATGTGTATATAGAATTATAGACTGACATATAACGTCTGTTTTAAGTGGGGAGAATTTGTCGTGAGAAATTCTAATCCACATATATAAATTATCAAGTAAATGTAAAGCCTAACACATAAATTTAATAAAAGGAAAGAAGAATGGTAAAGAACAGTGCTGTCACAATGACTGTACTCGAAATCCCCCTTGTTTTCTCATTCGTCTGCAAATTATAACGTTTCACGTTGATAGTAAAAGCCTTCTGCAGCATACACGCGTTTCCACAACGCAATAAAACGTGTACTCCCTTTCTAAGAAAAACCTTGAGATACGCAAGCTGACCTATATTTAATATTCCATTCATGTCATTTTATACACTAAGTTACCATAAACGAAAGACAGATGGAATTAGGATAGAGAGAAGGGAGGGCTGAAAGCCGGAACGCATGCAACACTAAACACGCGTCTCGCTATACAATTACTACCATCACGCGTGTAAGGCCACTAGCACTAACTTTTTTCAAATTGACAGTGATAAAAAACACTACCCATACGAGAGTTAGGTTTTAAAACTTACAAAATGCTTATTAGGAAATATGACATTATACTGTTTTATGTCTGAAAACATGACAGTACACCAGACACCATAAAGTTTGGAAGTGAGGAGGTGGCAACAGCACGACTATCCTAGAAGAAAATGCATATTTTGAACGCAGCCACTTAGCTCCTTTAAATTTGTATATTTGGGTTCCTTAGGACATGCTGACAAAGAATATGTTAAACGTTACGCAAATAGTCTAGGAATTAACAAATTATAGCCAAAAGAAATAGTGAGGGTGTCAGACAACACCAGAATCAGAATCGCTCAGTGGCAGATTTTGACACCACCATTGTACGGGAAATAGGTCCCCATGTTAAATCCTATTTGATTGGAGCGCAATAAATGTAAGGCTAAACACGATTAGTCGGGCTACAAATACTAGTTTTGTTGTTAGGGGAGACGGAAGGAAGGGTACTTTTTTTCAAACGCTTGTGTAAACATGGCTCGATTGGTTAGACCCGCCAATATAGTCAATTAGGAGCGTCAGGTCAGCACCACATTTTCAAATAAACTTTCTAAAGCAACAGTGCGTTGAGATTCGGCTTATATTTTTCTAAATAAAAGCCTGAGACAGTGGCAGGTCGGATTTTGTGCCTATTCATTGCCAGTCAACGTAATTCTGTATTATTTCCATGAATTGTGGTAAGCTTGAAATATTTGATTTCTTTTTAATGAATATTGAATGTAAATTGATAATTTATGTCTGTATATGTGTGTGGTTCAGTAGCGAACATGAGGCAAAGCCTATATAGTGCTCCAACCTGACAGAAGGTGTCGGAGGAAAGTAAAACTACTTGGAATTGCCAAACAGTACACTGACACCTATCTTATTGACTAGAAAGAACTAATGCTGGAATTGCAGAGGCGTAGTAACCATTAGGGAGGAGTATACTGGTGTCAATTGTTTCAGATGAAGATAGCAGTTGGCCTACCGCTCTGAACTCAGTGTTTGTTATGTATTGTGTTCAGTCTGGACATAGATTATAAATTAGTTATTAAGTAGGCGGTACAACCTTCTTGTTTCAGGGACTGTGGTCCTAAAGTTATTGAGCAGCTCCTGGTCTGAGCTTTGCTGAATCTGGAGGCTGACAGCATACTGCTGGGTCCAGATAGCGACTAGTGAGGTGTCTCCAGAACACAGTGGAGCAATCGAGCAGAGGAGTCTTTTTCTGCCACCATCACGAAAGTTAAGCCTCTGTGGCCAGTGGAGCTCAACATTATGTGTCCCCTCAAAAATTGACATTTTAGTAAAAAAGAGGGACAATACCTTGTTTAAATTGACAGGAACTGTGAACTTTTCCCCCCATACTATTTCCCAGATAAACAAACACTTGAAGTCATGATGACAAATAACAACATAGCTTGAAAAGCAGAACCAGTATTACCTCATAGTACTACTACACAACTGACACACATAGGATAATATTAATAAAATAGGTCACTACAAGGTTCATATTTATAAATTATGTATATATAAATTGTGATTACAATTGATTGTGATTCCTGGTTCACTTTGTAGTTGAATCAGTATATATATATAGTAGTGAAAGTAATTAATACATAAATATTTGAAACTTTACCAGTGACCCTACAGCGAAAAGATGATAACATTTATCCCGGTAATTGTTTTATCTATTACAAAGATAAAGCCAGTCCCATGTCAGATATGGCCTTAAGGAAATGAAGTGTTAGAATCTTCACCATGAAAAGTTCAGCTTTTATGAAGTTAGGTGACCCGTTCCCTTCCTCGATGACTTTTCCGTCCATAGCTATGGAGCACAGTCGAGTGTCCATTTACAGCGGGGTAAATGTGAATGTTCCACCGTCATAATAAAGCCACAAATCCAGGTAGTTGTGCCACAGAGGAAAGCGCTCTGACTGCTTGGCCAGTCGAACACTCACTTTATTTGTGTAACACAAATGTATCATATTTTAGTGCAATTCATCATTATGATTAGGGAAAAAAAACTATCATTGTAGAACACAGTTCTTGGGAAAAGAGATTTGCTGTACCCATTAACTCCTGAAGTTACATAGGCCTAAGTTTACCTATAATCTATTGTTTATGTGACATAAGAACCATCTCAAGAACTGAACTCAGACGACAATAACGGTGATATATGGATAAAATGGAACGAATGAATAGGACTAACGTCACAAACATATTAATTAATGTGTCATAAAGACAACAATATTTTGTACATAACAATATCTTTAGTAAATAAATTTAAAACAAATATTTATTAGAATACATTTAAACGAATAAGTCAACAAACAGTTTTATTCTTGGTACAGTTTCTGAAAGAGACACCTCTCATATCATGTTAGACTCCAGTTTGTTTGTTTGTTTTCTTGCTCGTGATTAGATTAAGAACTCGTCGCTCTCTCTTCATTCCACAACTTTGTTTCTCACTTATACTACTACTACTTTTGGAATATTTCAGTTGGATTAAATACAGTGTGGCCCAAAAGTCTGGATTTATAGAGAATTTGGCAGCTACTTCTATTTGTGAGGATCCCTGTCTTGCGTACATGAGAACAATCACTGTGCGTTCATCTGCTGCTAATGTCGAATCCACATTGGCACTGAAAAAACTTATTACGAAAGTTGGAAGAGAGAAACAATTTATATATGACAATTGCTTATATTTCCAGACGTTTGGCCCACCCCATAGTTATTTACCAAATACTCTGCGTAACCCTGAGAAATGTTTCTTTATCCCCATGTGGTAGTCATATCCCAGGCTCTATCCAAGGAACACCTGCTCCACAGGTACTTAAAATCCCATATGTCCGATACGTAAGTCTATGCTATCTATTCTGACGTCTATTTATTACATTAACTGTGACTTTTTGGCGTAAAGTTTGTAGAGCTAGGTAGAACATTCCACCAGTTCTAGAGAACAAATAATATGCTTGTATGCAGCATTGTCACCTTAATGAAAATGGGCTACTTTCTAAGTCATGTAAGTAGAGAATCACCTTCTCCAAGTTAGAACAACACAGTATCGTAGAAGACATGAATGTTGTAGCTGTCAGGTTAAACATCTCTTGGTGTTTGGAGGATCCACCTGTAAATAATGAAAGTCACTAAATAAAGGTGTCATATATCCAAAAACAAAAACTTCATTACCAATGTGTTTTTCTGTAACTGATGTTTCTCTTCATTGTCAAATTTATGTCTGTGCGTATTTACAATAGAGCTTGTCGTAGATCCGTTTTCTAAGGTGTTTTGTAATACAGTTTGTTCAGACCCGAGTGGAACAGTCCCAGTTACGACAGTTTGGTCACGTCTGCAGATTTGGAGAAGAACGAGTATAGTGACAAAACGTGTGTACATGTACTTTTGAGCCCCTCTCTCACTCCTTCATCCGCGTTTAATTTGGCATATTTTATGCACCTTCATTCATATTTTTGCTCTAACGCCGTTCTAAGACTTGTTTACGTTTCGCCAGGTGCACCGTAATAATACCAAGTTTATTACACAGGTCTGTGGTAATACGTTTATCACTTGAGTCGCCTAGCCACCGTTGATAGGAATCGATCTCTGTGGACACAATATGGTCTTGTACGATAGATGTACAGAACGCCATATTGTCTGCAAGAGAAAACCGTCTGAGGAAGACACAGGTGATAATTGGATAATCGCTTCCGCGGGAACGTCACTGTGTACTTATTACAGATGACCTGGCAGAGGAGACAATCTGGGAGGAAATAGCGGACAAATGATTTTAAAATTATAAGTGAGAGATCAGAGTTTTTGGGCAACTTTAAAACATAAACGTAAACCCGCATTTATAAATACAAAGACTGGAAACTTAAAGGACCAGGTTCAAAGTATCTGGGCAACTTTAAAACTTATAAAATTAAACCCACATTTTTAAATACCTAGACTTGGCGACCTAAGGAATCAGATCACCCATAATATAAGGAATATAACATTTCCAGACCAATTGATTCGAAAGCATATAATCTAAGTTTCTAGTGTCCATTCTAAACTGTGCCAGGAGATTGTGTTTCCAAAAGGTACTATGGGTTAGTGGAACGAAGCTATTAGACGGTTCAAAGAACGAAGCTATCAGACTGTTCGTAGAACAAAGCTATCAGACTTTGAAGTGTCATTATCACAGAAGAACTTACGAAACCACGGCTGCAGCAGTCATCGATGATAAGCTTAACAAAAGGCAACAGCAAAGAACATTAACATTCCTCTATCCAGTCTCTATGAAGATAAAACAATCATCTAAAACTCACCATCATTTCATCTCATGTTAACCAGTGAAAACTAATTAATTATTAAATTTGTTACATGTTATTTTAAAACATAACAATCATAGTTGATCTGATTATTATATGTATGAACAAACGTATGTGCATATATATATATATATATATATATATATATATATATATATATATATATATAATATATATATATATATATATATATATATATATATATATATATATATATATATATATATATATTATATATATATATATATATATATATTATATATATATATATATATACTATTATATATATTTATATATATATATATATATACATATACATATATATATATATATATATATATATATATATATATATATATATATATATATATAAATATATATATATATATATATATATATATATATATATATATATATATATATATATATATATATATATATATATATATATATATATATATATATATATATATATCTATATATATATATATATATATATATATATATATATATATATATATATATATATATATATATATATATATATATATATATATATATATATATATATATATATATATATATATATATATATATATATATTTATATATTATATATATTTATATATATATATATATATATATATATTTATATATATATATATATATATATATATTTATATATTTATATATTTATATATTTATATATTTATATATATATATATATTTATATATTTATATATATATTTATTTATATATATATATTTATATATTTATATATTTATATTTATATATTTATATATTTATATATTTATATATTTATATATTTATATATTTATATATATACACCTAGAGATATATTTACATATATAGAGCTAGTCCTTTGAACACAATTTCGCTGGATTTACACCAGAGGGAAAGGGGGAGGGGGGGGGGATGAACGGGCTAAAACCATTGCGTAACTCTTCATAAAATGCGGCGAACTGATATAAGTTAACGATTGCACCTGCCAATACAGCTTTGTTCTTGACTTCAGAAATATCTTATGGAAACTCCCTCTGGATAGAAGCGACATTACCCTTCTATCTACAGCTCTGCCAAGAGTAATCTTGTGCGAAGGTAGACACCTTTGACAACCCATTTTAGATACTCTTGAGTTTTGGCCCCTCTTGGACCACTACTGCAGAGCTAAGGGGAGACTATCCGTCACAGGCTACCATGTACATGTGGGAAACCAATAGCCAGGGATCAAGATCTCCAGGACGACCCAGAATTCGCTGGGAGAACAACATTAGACAATCCCTGATGGACCGAGGACTAGACTGAAACCAGGCCAAAAGATATACAGCTTAACATGGCGCTCTCTCTGTCTAACCTCTACACACCAAAGTAGAAGAGGTTTGTTTGTTTGGTTTTAAGGACCATCTACATTGTACACGTAAAACTCTATCAGTGCTGCGATCTCCTCCTTTAGCTCACAAGGAGAACCTCGGCACAGTGCACGAACTCCAAAGCATCGGCGAGCATCCCATTGTGTGTATACAGAAACCACACATTCTATAAATATGTTTGTATCGGGTAGGTTTTCTTAATTGTTTAAACTCTGCCGCGGCAGCAGCCGTATGACCTTCTCTTTATGATTTTCAACTGCCGAGTTATTTTTAACGTGCAAAAGGTGTACACGGGACCTACTATTTTTCGCTCTTATCCAAGAAGGCTAGGCATCCGATCTCACTACTCAGAAAATCAGGGGGAAGTAAGACGTTATTAGTACAAAGTGGTTCTGGAAAAATTCCATCACGAATATTCCCTGTACTGGGAACCGACCCTAGTTCCTTTAGAATTTGATGTGGACGCCATGTCTCTTAGCCACTCTTGCCCCCGGGATAGGAGAGAACCGACCAAGTCAGTAAATGTTTTTAAAGGATTGTCGAAGCGCGTTTTTTGGCGACGATGCAACATTTCGGTGTGCACATCTGCAACTGCAACCATAAAAATGGAAAGTAAGTTATCATTGAAAGTGGCAGAGGAAATAAGTTTCACATCTTTTACATGCGCATCAACCTCCATATTATTTAAAGTACTTTTATTCTAAACATGGTAAACACCATTTTTATAACAATTTAAAAAATGTACTAATAAATGTAAAAAACTCTTCTGTGCCTTACATAAATTTGTATAACGAATTGATCAAAAATAAATAGAAAATGAAAATCTGTTATTTAGTTTGATATTTTATTAATATTTAAATTGTTCCCCTTTGGAAGTAATTTGGATGCTTTCCCCTAACTTCTTTATATTTGCTGCTTTAGAGTATCACATGGTTATGTTTTTGTTTTGTTTTTCCACTTATTTCCGAGATTTAAATTAAATCAAAACCTGACAAGAGGTGTGATCTCTCGGTTATAAGTCGGGTATATTGTGTACATATAAAATGTTGACCGCTGGACAGTTATCTCTGTCCTTTTCTTTTTAAATTTAGCGGGGGGTGGGGGGGGGGGAGGGAGGGCACTTTTATTTGCTATGAAGAGGTTTATTTCTGCGAAGGACTGCTAGCTGGATGTTTGGCCGTCACGTCGTAAGTTTATTCGGGTGTTGCTGCTTATTCAATCGATATACTTATTTGTAATGATTTTACCTCTAAATCTATTATTGCTAGTGTGACGACGTGTCGTTATAAGTACTACTAGCTGAAATGAAGATCCATGTGTGTTATTTGTTTCCTCTTGTGTCTGCCGAGAGTGTGGTTTTCCTTAACTCCAGCTGATTTATGACTTAATCAATGACGATTTGACGTATGGTGTCTAAAATAGCAATAAGTAATTCTTCTATTGGAATGTTTATTGTTTGACTGTGTTGATTTATTTCATATGGCAGTGGTAAACTGTCTATCTTGTTCTGGGGTTTTGGTTCGTTGTTGGTGGTCTGCTTTCTGTTTCTACCCGTAGTTATATAAGTGTAATCTCTGTAATCTTTTGTTGTAGTTGGGGTTTGATGTATAGTTTTTGCTTACTTGACAGCGTATTTGTTGTCAATTTATTTATTGTCTTAGTTAAAGGTTTAAACAATCATTCTCATACCACTATGACACATATAAATAATTTCACAAAACATTTCTGAAAGCGTTGCAATTCTCCAGTCAAACCATCAGTAGTTATGTCAGTATTACTAATCTATCCCAGTTAGATCGTCTGTAGCTCTGTCAAAATTGCAAACCTGTCCCAGGCATTGATCTGTAGTTCTGTAAACATTAGAAAATCTGTTCCAGTTATCTCATTCAATCTGTAGTTCTGACAACAATATAAGTATGTCCCAGTTAGCTCAGCTTAACTGCAGTTCTGTCAACATTACAAATCTGTCCCAGTTAGCTCAGCTCATCTGTAGTTCAGTTAAAATTGTGACGAATCAGTTGTGCACTTTTATAACTTTCATCCTCTCCGGTGGTATAAATTCGTTTCTTCATTTTCTTCTTCTTCTTCTTCTTCTTCTTCTTCTTCTTCTTCTTCTTCTTCTTCTTCTTCTTCTTCTTCTTCTTCTTCTTCTTCTTCGTACACTATCAGACGTCCACTTGAATGTTCTCAAAGAAAGCAGTAGTCAGTTTGAGGCTATTTGAATCCCCGTAAAGCTTTTCCACGAAAGGAGCTGGCATCGGCCATAGGCACTTTCTCTGTACCACATATAAGGGGCAACTTTGAAGCAGATGTTCAGCAGTCATTTTATCAGTGCCACAGTTACACTAATCGGTAGTTCCTATCTTTAGCTTGTTGAATAGATGGTATCTCAATCTGTTATGGCCAGTGCGGAGTCTGAAGATTACCACTTGTTCTCTTCTGTGGAGCTGGTAGTAAGCATCATTCTGTGTGTGCCCTGGATGTTCTACATTCCATTTGTTTCTGTATCTGATTCTAATAAAACTCTTTGCCTCCTCAAAAGTTATGCTTGCATCAGGCTGAGGTAGATGTGAACCTTCTTTTGCCATTCTGTCAGCCTCTTCATTGCCGGTGATGTTACAATGAGATGGTGTCGTGAGAAATTCTAATCCACATATATAAATTATCAGGTAAATGTAAAGCCTAACGCATTAATTCAATAAAAGGAAAGAGAAATGGTAAAAGTACAGTGCTGTCACAATGGCGTATAAAAATCCCCCTTTTTTCTACTTCGTCTGCAAATTGTAACGTTTCCACGTTGATAGTAAAGCCTATAGCAGCATACACGCGTTTCCACAACACAATAAAACGTGTACTGTATTTCTAAGAAAACCTTGAGATACGCAGGCTGATTAATGACCTAGATTAATACTAGCCTTAATTTCATTTTATACCCTACGTTAACATAAACGAAAGGACAGATGAACTTAGGATAGAGAGAGAGAGGGCTGATCGGAGGAATGCCGGCAACACTAACACGCGTCTCGCGATATACAATTAATGCCACCCTCCCCGCGCGAAAGGCATGAAGCACTAACTTTTTTTCAGATAGACAGTGATAAAAAGCACTACAACTACGAGGGTTAGGTTTAAAAACCTGTTAAATGCTTATAAGGAAACATGACATTATACTGGTTTACGTTTGAAAGCCTGACAGTGCAGCAGACACCCTAAAGTTTGGAAGTGAGGAGGTGGCAACAGCACGACTATCCTAGAAGAAAATACATATTTTGAACGCAGCCACTTAGCTCCCTTAAAACTTATATATTTGGGTTCCTTAGGACTTGCTGACAAAGAATATGTTAAGTGTTACGCAAATAGTCTAGGAATTAACAAATTATAGCCAAAAGAAAATAGTGAGGCACAGTGGCATGTTTTGAAACCACCATTTTACGGGAAATAGGCCACCATGTTAAATCCTATTTCATTGGATAGAAGTAAATGTAAGGCGAAACACGATTAGTCGGACTACAAATACTAATTTTTTGTTGTTAGGGGAAACGGTAGTAGGGGTACTTTTTTTGAAAAGCTGTGTAAACATGGCCCGATTGGTTAGACCCGCCAATATAGTCAATTAGGAGCGTCAGTTCAGTACCACATTTTGAAATAAACTTACTAAGAAACAGTGCGTTGAGTCCAGCGCATATTTTTTCTAAATAAAAGCCTGGGACAGCGGCAGATTGAAATTGTGCCATATTCATCGCCAGTAAACGTATTTGTGTATTATTTCCATGATTTGTGGTAAGCTTGATATATTTGATATCTTTTTGATGAAAATTGAATGTGACTTGATAATTTATGTCTGTATATGTGTATGGTTCAGTAGCAAACATGAGGCAAAGCCTAGATATTGCTCAAACCTGAACAGAACTTGTCGGAGGAAAGTAAAACTGCATGGAATTGCCAAATTGTAGTGGTGTTTGATGGTATTGTATGATGGTGTTATTACTAAATGTAAATTGTATGAGGCCAGCTGTGAAGGCTCCTGAGATAAAATGTAGTGGTGAATTGTCAGAAGGCCTTTCTTGCTACCACTAAGACCTCACACTTAATTTTTTTTAATGAATGTGGCTACGTAAAGTGTCTAGGGTTATGATATGTAGTGTGGTGTAATGGATTATAAATATACCCACAGATATTAACAAGACTAATAATATTAATAAATGTTAAAATACACTGAACTAACTCACGTGTGTAAAATTTTTTGATATAAGTATATTACATTTATTTTGTTCTGTGTCAATTTTTTAGGTTGACCAGAACTTAAAAGGATTTAGAGATTATGAAAAGAAATGCATAGAATATTATATCATAAATGCAATAGTGTACATATATATGTACTATACTAGTTAGTTTTATTAAAATGTTCTAGTATTCATCTACTTGGGAGGATAGTACTGTTTGTGCTGTTGGGGTGGCCTCATCACACCTGTCTATATTGACTACACAGTGTCCAGAAAATGGTGGGAATCTTTATGGGGTTCTTAGTAACTAAAGGGCGTTGGTGAAAGTCCAGCAGACCAGAGGCTCACTCATCTGGTAGTTGTCGCTCTGGTGCTGAAATCAGGTGGTCCCACCTCTCCGTGCTGGCGGGCAATAATGGTGGTCTCTGTCACAAATACTGCACAGATACACTCGAGTAAAGTCACCAACTGAATAGACCCTGCTTTGTTGACGACAGAAACTCGCAGCTCTGCAATCAAAGTATGGGCCATGTGTCAAAATCTATTCTCTACCCACGTCTGGACACAACAGTACACAACAACCACATCATACAGACAGGTCAGATCTCTCTGACCAAACAGCACATTTACCATGGTGGTTTTACATCAGATAGATCCTCCCAGACCATAGATCCTGAAAAATGTTTATTAGTTTTCGGCCCTAAAAGAGGATAGGTAATATGTATCATTATTCTCAACACTTGATCTGTCTTGCATAATCCTTGCTGGAGTTTATGTACATTGTTGGTCCCTAGACCCTGACTAGGGCGGGGGGTCTAGAGCAAATCCCTACTTGTTTGTAAGGCTAGATTTCGATATGGCAGTATCAAATCACTCAAACATGAAACAATATTCAAAATATATAAGGAAATAATTTCAATCTTACCAGATTATGAATAAATAACACAGAATTGCTAGCAAAACTCAGCTGAGCTGCTGGCTATAGTATGGCGTCCCTAAATTTATTTCACTTGCTTTCATATGGAATCACCACACTTTAAAATCTGTGTCTATCACTGAACAACTATTGAAGAATGGCCCCACTTTCGCGTCTGAGCGCTAATGATATGATTGTCTGTGGCCAATCACTGCCTCGGTTTATTTTAAATTTCAAATTTCCTACCATAAAGTCATTTCAGTCATGCTTCAGTCAAGTATGGATGTTTATCTGTTAGTCTGTCCGTCTCTACTTGTGTTTCTAAAAAAAAATGTGCTTGATTTTTGAACCAACCTTTCTCTCCCCTCCAAAATTTTGTCGTTAAAAGTTATTTTTAGACACATCCACCACAATATCCCCTTTCCTCCATACCACGTAGATTTGAACACCTGCGTCCAAGGTCGTGTTTTTGTGTGCAAATTGCGACACTTTTTTTATTCAACACAGTCTGTCGATGATGTGAACTACACTGTCTTTTGTCATTATCTTCAATATTATCTATCCGTTTGTAAAATTAAGACCATCTTAGTTCACTGCTCAGAATAGGCCATCCGGCCAGCTAATTTTTATATTCCTAACATTAATATTAAGAAAAAATTACTTTTTAATTTTTGTAATATTCCTAACATCTGCGTTTTACCGCTCCATTCAAATCAAAAGCTTGGTATCGCAAAAGCGTCCAATAAATGACTGTGGCGTAACATATCTAGGGTCCCTTCTGTGGAGTTGCTTACTTTTTATGTCAACTTGGGAAACGTGACTTTTCTCCGTTTCCCCCCAATTGCGTCTCCTTAGCCTTTCCAGTCATATTTTTTTTTCTTTTTGATCCGCCGTTCCCCTCCTGTCTAGCAAGTCAATTATTATGGAGGATGATGACCCGCGGTCTAGGCGATCATGTACATCAGCAGCCTACGCATTATGTTTTTATCCTTAAATGTTATCTTTGGAGGAATTTTACCGTTGTATCTCTGTCAATTTCACTACACATCTCCCCACTTGAAAACATGCCTATGGCAAGTTCCAAAACCAGCGATACACATAGGTAAAATTACTCCTCACGTCTGCCACTACTCTAATTTTGATCACAGGGGTGCCGACTGAGGAAATCTGCACCGACATTCAATTTGCCTGGGATATATTGGATACTAAACTGATAAGGTTGAAGCAATAAAGACCACCTCAGCAATCTTGCGTTTTCATGCTTAGCCTGAGACAAGAACACGAGAGGCTGATGGTCCGTCTCCACCACAAATGTCCTACCATACAGATAGATTTGAAACTTCTTTATTGCCCAGATTAATGCTAAACATTCTTTTTCGCTTGTGGAGTATCCTTGTTCCGCCTTATTCAATTTGCGGCTTGCATAAGCGACTGGTTTAAGTTCCCCATCAGGTGAAGATGATCTTTGCAACAAAGCCCCTCCGAGTCCTACATTACTTGCATCGGTTCTTAAGACAAAGTCCTGTGTCAAATCAGGCAGTTTGAGAATAGGCTTGCTAGTGAGTTTTTCCTTTAACTCTTGAAATGCTAGTTCACATTGTGCAGTCCAAATAATTTTATCTGGAAGTCCCTTGCGAGTCAGATCAGTCAGAGGAGCACATATAGCGTTAAAATTCTTGATGTATTTCTGATAAAATCCGCATAACGACACAAATGATCGCACGTCCTTTTTTGTTTGCGGCCTAGGTGCTCTCTGCAGTTTTTCCAAGTTCTTAGGATCAGGGGTCATATTACCCTGATATACAGTGTGTCCCAAGAATTCCAACTCTTTGCATCCAATACAACATTTTGTTGGCCTAGCAGTTAAGTTCGCCTCCCGAAGTCTATCAAACAACATCTCCAGAGCTTCAATGTGTTCTTCAAATGTCTCGGTGGCGACGAGAATATCATCCATGAAATTTGTGATACATGGGTTATTCAGGGGATCCAACAATTTTCGCATCATCCTTGAAAACACACTCGGAGCATTTTTCAGTCCGAATGGTAGCATATTGAATTCATAATGTCCATCCGAAGTGCTAAAAGCCAAATAAGGTCTCACTTCAGGCTTCACTGGGATCTGGTAATAGCCTTTACTAAGATCCACCTTTGAAAAAGTATTTTGCCTTGTTCAGTCTGGCAAATAACTGTTTTGTGTCTGGTAATGGATCCACTTGTCCTTCTGTGACAGCATTCAGTTTCCTGTAATCTATGCACAGTCTGTGTTCCCCAGACGGTTTTCTCAACAAAACGACACTAGAACTAAAAGATGATTCACTGTGCGAAATAATCCCCTCCTTCAACAAATACTCTATTTCTTCCTTCAATGCCTTCTCCTTCGCGAACGGAATAGATAGGCTCTCATACAGATTGGGTTTGAGTCTACCAGTTTCATGTCATACTGTAGCAAATTTGTATGGCCTGGTTTATCTGTTAATACATCTGTATGTTCCTCCAGAACTTGTTGAACTCTCTCCCTCTGGTTTTTAGTCAGGTGCTTACTGACTTTTACCTGTGCTGCTGTTTCACAAGGATGTAATGGGTATTCATGTGAGGTGAGTGGTTCTTTTTGCATCTGGGTTGCAATAGCCAAGGTCAATAAAGGGGTGCTTTCCTGGAGTGGTCTGTCCAGATACTTCTTTAACAGGTTTACATGATAAACTTTTTCCTTCCCCTTTTTGTCAATTTTATAGTTTGTTCTAGACACCTTCTCTAGAACCGTATATGGACCTTGCCAACCAATTTGTAATTTATTCTGGCTTCCGGGTAGTAGAAGCAGCACCTTCTCTCCGACTGCCAGTTCCCTGTCCTTTGCCTTCCTATTAAAATATGCTGCATGTTTCTTCCTGGCTTGTTTCAAATTATCATTTGCCAGTTTCCATCCAGCTTTCAAACGAGTGGTCAGTTCGTTCACATATTGATACGATGAGGTAACAGTCTCTTCCGCCTTCTCATCTGTCCAGGTCCTTATTAAAGTTACATCTGGATCTTTAATTTATCATACGTATTTTTCCTGGAACTCATAGGTCCCGTCCCTTAGAAGCTTTATAATGAGGACTTTTCTTCCTAGAATCATCACTCACAAATCGACCACTACCAATTTTTTTCTGGGGTTTGTCTCCCCACTTGAGATTGCTTATGAGAGATCTTCGCTCTCTTGTCTGTTCTTCCAGTTTATATAAGTCTGACCGAGGGATTGTCATCTTATCCTGGGTAAAATTTCTTCTTTGTACTCTTCGCATAGTGGCCATGTTAATCCATTCAAGTGAAGACTGGGTGTGAAAAGGGGGCTCCCATTCCACTTTGTCTACCCGAGTATAATTAGTTTTCCTTTCAGGCCTAAAGTTGCCCCGTGGCGTTTCTAGGTCCTGCACATATTTTCCCTTTGTGGGTGTTCCCTCATGAAATACGCCACATGCTTCTACAAAGTTTTCAACATCGACAGTTACGTCGGGCCAATAGTATCTTCGAGCAATCTTTTGGCAGATGGTACCGACTTTCTCATGGTCACCATCTGTTCCAACATGTAAGCTCCTTATTAAGTTTGCCCTATATATCTTGGGAAGAACTAACTGTCCGTGACCAGTGGATCTAGTTCCTGTCTTCCTGTATAAGAGTTTGTTCTTCATGAAATATTCCCCCTTGCTCGGAGGTGTGTGGCATTTGGGCAATTTTTTTAAAACAGGGCTTGAGTGTCCTATCCTCAGCCTGCGCCTTCCTCATCTCCTCTGGATGAGCATTTATAGGTTCACCTTCTTCCTCCTTCTTCTGTGACCTGGTCTGCACTGTCGCCATTATCACAGGTTTCTCGGGATTCCCCAAGAAGACGTATCTACACCCCAATATCAGAGGGTAGATTGGTTCATCTATCACTGCTGCTCTGATTTCTCCTTCCACATAGCGAGTTTTCACCATTATCCTTGCGATGGGAAGTGTCATGAGTGGTATGTCCTTAGTCGCCCCTTGTATTTCCACTGTTTCTGTGGTATACTGACTTGGGTCCACTAGGCTAGACTTCACAACTGAATCATAATCCAAACCTGTATCATAAAGGCACCTTATGGTGACCCCATTACAAATAACATCCTCCCAAACTGGGGGGTGATAAGGTTCCTGTTGTCCCTTAGGATTAACCTTTAATCTTTGCGTCCCCGACTTCATTGCAGCAATGTTTGAAGGTTTCCTTCTACAAAATTCGGTGTTATGGTTATCCTTCTTGCACCATTTACACCATCTTTTTCCTTGGTTCAACGGTTTTCTTTCATTGAACTTTTGGTCATTGAACTGTGAGTTTCTGTCGCGATAGTCATTTCTTGGCCGCTCAAAGTTTGTCCTACCTTTATTTCCCTGCTCTCTATTATCAAATTTATTAAATTGCTGTGGAGCTTTAAAATTGTCTATGTGCTTCTTCTTAGCACCACTTACCTCTGCCTGAGCTGCCTGATACCTCTCAGCAACATTTAAAATTTCCCCCAACTTCTCTGCACCTTGTTCCATGAGAAATTTTCTCATGTCTGGAGCCATGGACTCTCTCAATTGCTCAATCATGATCATTTCTTTAAGATCTTGGGTCTTCCCCAGAGCCGTCCATTTCTCCAAATAGGTTTCTAGTCTAGCAGAGAATTGGTGGTATGTCTCCCCAGACAACAGTTTGGCATTTCTAAATTTCTTACGATAAAATTCACCATTCTTCTCGTACCTTAATAACAAAGCCTGCTTTAACATGTCATAATTGTCTTGGTCTTCCCTGTTCATTTTAGCAAATACTTCATAAGAAGTACCCCTCAATCCCTGTGATAGCTTTAAACTCCACCTCTCTCTCTCTAACCCATATGTAGTAGCTAATAACTCAAAACGTCCTAGGTACCCCTCTATGTCATCGTCTTTTTCAACAAAATGGTCTAAATGAAACCCCATAGCTGAGTTTGAGGCTCCCAGACTAGGCGTAGCATCTGAGGCAAAAGGGCTGGCACCATTTTCAGGAGCCGGGCCTTGTAATTCCAGCTCCCTTAGTCGTAATTCGTGCTCCCTCTGCAACCTTCTATCTTCTGCCTCCCTTTCGGCCTTTTTATCTTCTGCCTCCCTTTCGGCCTTTTTATCTTCTGCCTCCCTTTGCTGTCGTTTTTCTTCTGCCTCCCTTTCGGCAGTCAACCTTTTTTCTTCTGCCTCAATCTGCAGCCTCTTAATTTCTCTATCAGCCTCAATTTGTAACCTCTTCTCTTCAGCTACCTTTCTATCTTCCCTTTCAATATATTTATCACATTCAGTCGTTACGTATTGAATTAAAATTTGACCATCCATTCCCATCTCCTTCGCGGTGAGCACAGCAGCTGATCTAAATTTTGCCAGCTCCGCCATACTTTTTAGACAATATAATAATATACAAGATAAATCTCTAACCAGTAAATACACTAAGTACTTCTTATGACTATAGTCTAACTAATTCTAACTAACCAGTTAACTAATTAATTATTACTGGCTGTGAAGATTCACCAACTTTTATCTGCAGGGACACTTTTAATTTTAAGGGAAATTTTACAATTTATTTCCCTACTTTTATTTCTCCCACCAGGAGATCCTAATATTACTGTTGGGCTAATTATCCCTGGACAAGACCCCAATATTGTAGTGGTGTTTGATGGTATTGTATGATGGTGTTATTACTAAATGTAAATTGTATGAGGCCAGCTGTGAAGGCTCCTGAGATAAAATGTAGTGGTGAATTGTCAGAAGGCCTTTCTTGCTACCACTACGACCTCACACTTAATTTTTTTTTAATGAATGTGGCTACGTAAAGTGTCTAGGGTTATGATATGTAGTGTGGTGTAATGGATTATAAATATACCCACAGATATTAACAAGACTAATAATATTAATAAATGTTAAAATACACTGAACTAACTCACGTGTGTAAAATTTTTTGATATAAGTATATTACATTTATTTTGTTCTGTGTCAATTTTTTAGGTTGACCAGAACTTAAAAGGATTTAGAGATTATGAAAAGAAATGCATAGAATATTATATCATAAATGCAATAGTGTACATATATATGTACTATACTAGTTAGTTTTATTAAAATGTTCTAGTATTCATCTACTTGGGAGGATAGTACTGTTTGTGCTGTTGGGGTGGCCTCATCACACCTGTCTATATTGACTACACAGTGTCCAGAAAATGGTGGGAATCTTTATGGGGTTCTTAGTAACTAAAGGGCGTTGGTGAAAGTCCAGCAGACCAGAGGCTCACTCATCTGGTAGTTGTCGCTCTGGTGCTGAAATCAGGTGGTCCCACCTCTCCGTGCTGGCGGGCAATAATGGTGGTCTCTGTCACAAATACTGCACAGATACACTCGAGTAAAGTCACCAACTGAATAGACCCTGCTTTGTTGACGACAGAAACTCGCAGCTCTGCAATCAAAGTATGGGCCATGTGTCAAAATCTATTCTCTACCCACGTCTGGACACAACAGTGACACAACAACCACATCATACAGACAGGTCAGATCTCTCTGACCAAACAGCACATTTACCATGGTGGTTTTACATCAGATAGATCCTCCCAGACCATAGATCCTGAAAAATGTTTATTAGTTTTCGGCCCTAAAAGAGGATAGGTAATATGTATCATTATTCTCAACACTTGATCTGTCTTGCATAATCCTTGCTGGAGTTTATGTACATTGTTGGTCCCTAGACCCTGACTAGGGCGGGGGGTCTAGAGCAAATCCCTACTTGTTTGTAAGGCTAGATTTCGATATGGCAGTATCAAATCACTCAAACATGAAACAATATTCAAAATATATAAGGAAATAATTTCAATCTTACCAGATTATGAATAAATAACACAGAATTGCTAGCAAAACTCAGCTGAGCTGCTGGCTATAGTATGGCGTCCCTAAATTTATTTCACTTGCTTTCATATGGAATCACCACACTTTAAAATCTGTGTCTATCACTGAACAACTATTGAAGAATGGCCCCACTTTCGCGTCTGAGCGCTAATGATATGATTGTCTGTGGCCAATCACTGCCTCGGTTTATTTTAAATTTCAAATTTCCTACCATAAAGTCATTTCAGTCATGCTTCAGTCAAGTATGGATGTTTATCTGTTAGTCTGTCCGTCTCTACTTGTGTTTCTAAAAAAAAATGTGCTTGATTTTTGAACCAACCTTTCTCTCCCCTCCAAAATTTTGTCGTTAAAAGTTATTTTTAGACACAGCCACCACAATATCCCCTTTCCTCCATACCACGTAGATTTGAACACCTGCGTCCAAGGTCGTGTTTTTGTGTGCAAATTGCGACACTTTTTTATTCAACACAGTCTGTCGATGATGTGAACTACACTGTCTTTTGTCATTATCTTCAATATTATCTATCCGTTTGTAAAATTAAGACCATCTTAGTTCACTGCTCAGAATAGGCCATCCGGCCAGCTAATTTTTATATTCCTAACATTAATATTAAGAAAAAATTACTTTTTAATTTTTGTAATATTCCTAACATCTGCGTTTTACCGCTCCATTCAAATCAAAAGCTTGGTATCGCAAAAGCGTCCAATAAATGACTGTGGCGTAACATATCTAGGGTCCCTTCTGTGGAGTTGCTTACTTTTTATGTCAACTTGGGAAACGTGACTTTTCTCCGTTTCCCCCCCCAATTGCGTCTCCTTAGCCTTTCCAGTCATATTTTTTTTTCTTTTTGATCCGCCGTTCCCCTCCTGTCTAGCAAGTCAATTATTATGGAGGATGATGACCCGCGGTCTAGGCGATCATGTAAAATACTGGTGTAAATTATTTCAGATGAAGCTAGCAGTTGGCCTACCGCTCTGAACTCAGTGTTTGTTATGTATTGTGCTCAGTGTGGAAATAGAGTATAAATTAGTTCTAAGGTAGGAGGTACAACCTTCTTGTTTCAGGGACCGTGGTCCAAACTTATTGAAGCAGCATCTGGTCTGAGTTTTGCTGAATCCAGAGGCTGACAGCTTACTCCTTGGTCCAGATAGCGACCAGTGTGGATTCTCAAATATACGGTGAAGCAAGCGAGCAGAAGAGACTATTTCCTGCCGCCCTCACATGAGATAAGAGTCTGTGGCCAGAGCAGCTCAATTTTATATGTAACCCCTCAAAAATTGACAATATCTTAAATAACGAGGGACAATAAATTGTTTTAAATGACAGGAACTGTGAACTTTTCCCAATACTCTACCCACCATAAGCAAACAATTGAAGTCATGATGACAAACATTAACTTAGCTTGAAAAAGCCAGTATTCCTTCATAGTACTACTTCACAACTTACACACATAGGATAATAATGATAAAATATGTCAATACAAAGATCATAGTTATAAATTGTGTACATACAAATTTTAATTACATTGGATTGTGATTCCTGGTTCACTGTGTAGTTGAATCAGGATATCTATTATTGAAAGGAATTAATACATATATTTTTAAACTTTGACACTGGACTCCTTTAAGATAGTCTTATAGAGTGTTATATGTGTGTGAGTGTCACAGTGTTGTCAAGTGTGGTGGAAAAAATTAAATTGTTTATCTGTCTGTTGTTGTTGTGACTTACACTTCATCATTATCATAACCCTAGACATTCAACGTAGTCATCACAATATTACAGAATAATTATGACTGAGGTATAAATGTGGTAGCAAGTAAGGTTATCTGTAAAACACTACACTTATTAGATACAGATACCTTCACAGCTGATCTCAGTCATTACACTAAGCCCCCTATAACTATTTATATCATCCCACTTTACCACAGATGGGATCCACTGGATCACAACACTTTTGAATCGTTGACAAAGTTTGTGGAGCACTACTCTGAGATCATCCAGGTCTGTAATTATTTGGCTTTTCAACGTTGCAATTACTGACTGTGCATCAGTAAAGAAAGCAACTTGTCTCTCTGCCCTTTCTTCTGTCAATATAACCTCTGCTGCAGTTTTCAAGGCCTCTGCCTCTGCTTTGAAGTTGCTGGAAAATCGTCCTGTCGCCACTGACAGCCTTTTTTCTGCACCAGTGCTTAAGGTCAGAAAGACACCCCCACCTCCATTTTCTGTTGCATTTGTTTCTGATCCATCTGTGTATGCACGGGTCCAGGTGTTGCGTGGATAATGTTTCTCTATGTATTTTATCGCTATGGATTTTCTATCTGTTGCAGCTTGGCTCTTTTTACTTTCAATTCCAGGAATGTGTTCTATCATTTTAGGGAAACGATTTTGTTTCCAAACTGGAAGCTAGTGTGCAGTGTAGATGGGTTTAACAGTGCATATTTCATCTATGGATACTGCTCTCATTTGTGGTTTGGTTGATTCTACAAAATTACTTCGTTTGAGTGTTTGCCTTCTAAGAGCATTTATTCTATGGCACATTGGGTGGTCTGTTAGTCTTTTGAATTTTTCGGCCTGTTGCTGAGCCCTGCAGTCTCTTCTATCCTCAATTTGCTGGAGGCATGTATACTTTTTGAGTTCTTTTATAGGTGTTGACTTCATGCCTCCCGTTATAATTCTCATTGCTTGATTTTGGAGTCTGCTAATTTTATCGAAGTTTGTCTTAGCTGCTGTTGCCCATGCTGCCATGCCATATTCAAGAACTGGCCTCACTCGACCTGTGTACAACGTCTTAAGCACTTTTTCATCTGCACCCCAAGTTGTTTCAGCAAGTTTTTTCATAATTGCCAGTCTTTGTCTTGCTCTCATTTTCCTCACCGATCGTCCTATTGTTTGACATATTTTATGCACCTAAATTCAGCTCTAGCCGCTCCCAGACTTGTGTACGTTTTGCCATGTGAATCGTCGTAAGCTAAGTAGGCAGGTCAGCGAATAATTTATCACCTCAGTTGTCTAGCCACCTTTAAAAAGTCAAAAAGTCTTTATAAATACAAGGTGGTAGGGCACGATCGATGAAAAGAAAGCCATATTGTCTGTCTGAGAAATCCGTATGAGGGATTTATGCAAACACAGGTGATAAGACAGACGTAATCGTTTCCACTGGAGCATCTTTGTACCAATATTACTGATAATCTGTTTGGAAAGACAATATTACAGGAAAGCATCTAGACGGGAGATACGTTCACATATTTGTTTGTGAGTTTGCATAAAGATGCAATCGGAAGTATTACTGCCTTATTAGAAAGATGTCACGCGTTGGAATTTTAAAATTTAAAATTTCGAAACATGCGGGGGATATTATAATTTAACACCGCGACCCATTTAGTTCTAAAGAGTTTACCATTGGCTTAATGTGAGAACCGGAATAGACGTTGACTTTAATTGGCAAATTCGTCGGGAGTACTATTTGGGATGTGAACTGAGAAATATAAATATAATCTATCGAAATCGGAGTCACAAATTAGACTGCATCATCACGTCAAGCTATCAATTCACCAGAGCCAGAGAGAAGATCGGACACAGGATTCCAAAATTATAATTGACAGATCAAAATATTTTGGCAACTTTTAAATCCGCATTTTTTAAATACAAGACTGAAAATTAAAGGACCAGGACAGAGTATTTGATCAACTTTGAAACTTAAAAGTAAACCCACATTTTTTAAAAAGAAAGACTGGAGACATAAGGAATCAAATCACCCTTCATAGGAGGAATACTAAAATTTCACAGACCAAGCGATTCGAAAGCATCAACATGATGTGTCTATTCTAACTGTGCCATGGGATTGTGTTCCCAAAAGATTACTTTGGGGTAAGTGTGAAAATTTATTTTACCATGTGACTTTGACATGTTTTCCTTGCTAAGTAGTGTTACGACTGGAATTCTTTGGGATGTGTGGCCATATTTATGTTAAAGAGTTCATTGTGCTATGTTATCGAATGCACTAGGGTTTGGTCATGCAGGACACGAAACTGGCAGAATAACTCAAGTCGTCAGGTAGTAGGTCCACAATACACATGTAGTACATATTTATTAGGTTTTTTCACAATACAATAGCAATGTAGAATCTTCAAGATCTGTCTCCTCATAAATAAGGCAATAAGAATGCATGTTGAAATAATACATATATTCGTCTTCTCTATTCAGTTCTAGCCGTTCTAAGACGTGCGTGTCATTCACAGACACCCAAGTAATGCGAACCAGAAACGTGAATTTATGTTTCTTCTTGTATAAATTACAACGCAATCCTGATGGTCCAGAACTGACAAGATTAAAATTGGAGCTAGCTAATTGCAAGGCATTGCTTGAATTGGGTAATATAGAACTTTATGATCTTAGTTCTCGCCAGACAGAGGATGAGGTAAGCTCATTAAGGGGAGGAGCTGCAGGCATTTTTCGGTCGAAATAAAAAAAATTAAGAATTTGGGATTTGTTCATTTTCTGATACTTTAGCATCTCCTGAATCTAAATATAACAGAATTAAATGTCGAAATGCACTCCAACAATACGTATTTTGACTTTGGAAAAGGTATGGTACAGAGAGATTTTCTCAAACTCGAGAACATATGTCTAATTGGACCTAATTTCTTCCATAGCAACCAAGCCTGCACCCCTACGTATTATACATCATTGGATTCGCCTAGATCTGGGCAATCCTGTGATGTAGTTCATTTATTTCGGTAACAAAATTATACCTGCCAGATCGAGAATTTCTAGATCGCGTTTTTTTACCGATTACTTCCATATATGGAAATCGTCGGACATTCGCTGACATCGGCTTTTTCTGCTCACTATTCTAAACTGTTTGTTGGCTGCGTGAATCCACGTGACTTGTAACCGCCGTGTTGACATTATGGCGTCGAATTGATAAATTCTGTATCCATATTTAGTTAGACTCATTTTTCGGAACTTTTTGTGTGAAAATGCCTCGAAAAAAGAATAGCTTTCGTCATCTAAACCTGGAAACGGCCAGGGAGTAAAGATGGAACCAAGATAGTGCAGGTAAATGTCGCTAGTTTTGTTATGGTAATGGTACAAAATGAATCACTGTAGAAAGCGAGGCAGATCACATGAGGTGGGGCCACGCACAACAACATTTAGGCTACACAAATTTAGTTTTGATTTACTTTGTTAGGACTGAGTGGAAGGGGAAGAAGGTACTATATTTGGATATTGGAAATCTGACGTAATTTTCTTGAATTAATACACAATAAGTCCTAATTATAACCCATAAAGGGTTCAACCATATACTTTTACAAAAAATGTCACATGTGAATAAGCTATTATTTTTTTAATTTATGTATTTGCATGCTTTTAGTAAACGCGTTGGCAGTAAACAGTGATCACATTTTTCTGGTTTGACAAAATGACATGATTCTACATTATACGATAAATTATCATGGTATTTATAAGCATGTGACATGTTTCTTGAGCTGTGATTATTTCTTATGTACTTTTTTCAGAACTAAATGGTCCCCGTAATGAGCCTAGTCTGCCTGATGTTATACTGTCAGCTTCAGCTGTAAATGAAGGAGCCAGCACAAGCTCCTCTACAACTTCTACCTCTTCACCCCACAGCACACCACGGTTCTGTAAAAAGCTGGAACTAAGTGCCTCCTCGGTGCAAGAAGCTTCAACGCCTAACAATACGGTCTCCAGAACTATAGTTGATTTGTCTGAAATATGCAACCTTGTTAGTCAGCTTGCATGTCCAGAATGCTATGGGAAGCTGTCTGCAGAAATTAATAATCAGGCCACGAGAGATCTTGTTCAATACATCAAAGTGAATTGTGGTGTTTTTGCAACAAAATCGTTGCATCAACGTACACATCATCGGTTGATGAACATAATTCATTCAGTGTGAACAAAGTTGCAGTTCTATCATCATTGTTATCAGGAATGGGACCCTATAAATTTAACTACTTTGCACAGAACATGGATATGCCTGGCCTGCATAAAAAAACTTTCAACACAATTGCAAAAAATTTTTATTTGCAAACACCAGATCTCGCAAAATTAATATTTGATCATGCTGCTAAGCTAGCACGCAGCGTAAACTGTGCTCAGAGCAATCAACCATATCATGAATATATTATGGATATTGGAGTCAGTTTTGATGGCAGCTGGCTCACAAGGGGCCACAGTTCAAAAATTGGTATTGGTTGTGTTGTGGAGATCTTGACAGGTCTTGTTATAGATGCCCTTCTGGTTTCTCCTTCTCCTTGTCTAAACATTTAAAGTGATCTAATTTTAATTTCTCCATAAGTATCAGTTTTGGTAACATAATTTATTACTTACATGTGTTTGCTTTGCTTCCATTGTACTACATTTGCTTCTATATTGTAAAAGAATGTGTTCAATGTTTGCTTACATCATTATTTTAAGTGTTACTAATTCATACCTTTTCTTCTTTCTAGGAAGTTCAGGTGTGATGGAGGCTGAGGCAGCTAGTGTTTTATGGAGCCGGTCTGTGACACGACACAAATTTCGCTACACCACCATGTTAAGGGATGGTGATAGCAAAGCCTTCAATAGGGTCATGGAAATTAAACCATATGGCCCTAATGTTGAAATCATCAAAGAAGAATGTATCAATCATGTAGGAAAAAGAATACAGCTCATCGTAATTTAGTTGCTGATTGCCGCAAGCAAAACGTTACGCTTGGAGGACGTGGCCGTGGCCGTCTGACAGATACAGCCATCCGAAAGCTTGGCATTTATTATTCCAGGGCTATCAGGCAACATGCTACTGCAGCTGATATGAAGAACGCTATTATGGCTAGCCTACATCATTGCTATTCAACTGATGATTATCCCCAACATCAGTTTTGTCCTACTGGCCAAGACTCTTGGTGTTTCTATTAAGCTGCCTTATCTAGGAATGAGTATGCTTTTGGGCATCAAAAACGTATACATACGCCCCTGGACTTTAAGCTGTTAACAGACATTTGACACCAGTGTATGACAGGCTGACAAATCTGAAACTGTTGAGTCGCTGTGAAAGAAAGGCTACCCAAAACTCCAATGAGAGCCTTCATTCAGTTATTTGGAGTAAAGTGCCAAAGCATATCTTCAATTCAAGAAAGCGCGTTGAATTCGCCTTCTAAGTGCAGTTGCTGAATTTAATGAAAGACCTGAGGCTGCTATATTTTTCAAGAAAGTCATAGGGCTGAACAGTGGAAAAGAGGCTTATCGACTGGCAGGAGCAAGTAAGCGTAAACGTCTCGTGCTCAGCTCTAAAACGGCAGAAAACTGCACTAAGAAAAGGAACCAAATTAGGCACAAATCTCAACAGAAAGCCAGACAAGAAGCTGCAGAGGAAGCTGGATATATGGCCGGTATTTTCCGAATGACAAGTAAGTTATTTTTTTTTGCTGTAGTATTACATACTTATTTAATTGTTGTCTACTTATAGAGAAAAATGCGGTTTTCTCATAATTTTTTTTTTCATCCTAATTTTCGTATAACTTCCACACTTATGTATTAATTGACATAAGAATAGGAACATATATTGCCCATAATCTTTTAAAACTTTTTGTGTGATGGATTTTGAGTATCTGATCAAACTTTTGATTAATTGACAAAGGTAATGTACAATTTAGTAAAATTTGTTACTGTTTTTAGACACTATTTTCAAAGTCGTACAACTTTTTTTGTATAACAGTTATCAAAAATCCATATCAGCAACAGTTTTAACATATAATGATAAACGTTGTGTTCATATTTGGTATTCATAGCTTAATAAATAAAAAAGCGTTAGCAAATTGAAATAGAACAAAGAATCCAATATTGCTCAGCTCTAAAACTTCAGAAAACTGCACTAAGACAAAGAAGGAAATTAGGCACAAATCTCAACAGAAAGCCAAATAGGAAGCTGCAGAGGAAGCTGGCTATGCTACCAGTATGTTCTAAATGACAAGTAAGCAATTTTTAGGGGCAATATTACATACTTTTTTAATTGTAGTCTATTTATGGAGAAAAATGCGATTTTATCAAAATATAATTTTCTCATCCTAATTTCCTTAAAACTTCCACACTTATGTGTTAATTGACATAAGAATTGGCACATATGTTGCTCATAATTTTTTTAAATTTTTTGTAGTGATGGATTTTGAGTATCTGATCAAACTTTTGATTTATTGCAAAAAGTAATGTAAAATTTATCAAAATTTGTTACTAATTTTAGACCCTATATTCAAAGTCCTACAACTTTGTTTGTATTAAAGTTATCAAAAATTATCACATTAAAAGTTTCAAAATATAATGATAAACGTTGTGTTTTGAAAAGCTTAATGCAGCTTTAAAGTTGGATTGTCATGCACAGGTGGCTCAGATTCAAGAACTGACATCTGAGGTTTCTCGATTGAGATTAAAGATTGGAATGACAAAAGTGGCTAGAGATCAAAAAGAATTAGCTGAGAAGAGAAGAATTGCATTTAGCTGAGAAGACGAGAATGAAAGAATTAGCTGTTCAACAAGAGACATTGACTCGTGATAAGTTGACTAACTTTGAGGCATTACTCAGTGAGTAGAGGTGTAGAAATGTAAACCTTGAGGAGGTAAATAAGAGGCAGAGTGAAGAGATTTCACTCAAAGATTTGGAAATTGCGAAATTAAGAAAAAAGTGTTGATGGTTATCTGGATTTGGGAGCCGCGCTAGCGTAGTGGTTACAACACCGCTCTGGCGACCGGGTTGATACAGGATCAAACACGGGCGACGGCATTTGAGGATTTTTCGTCGACCGGGATTTGGACTGGATTAACTCGAGACCTGGCGAGGACATTTGAAGGAGTGTCGTCGATTAGGGACTGGCGGCTCCTGAGCCTACCCAGCTGCAATGGGTACCTCCGAAATCGGCGAGTATTTGCCTGAATGGCGAGGGACATTTGTCTCTGTACAAGAAATAAAGATATACTCACGTAAAATCAATGTCAGGTTAGACATAAAATGATAACCTGAGATTTCGCCTCGAGTATTAGCGGGCGAACGCAAAAAAATAAAAAATAAAATAAAAATAAAAAATCTGGATGTTGTGTTAAACAGGCATTTATTGTCCAACATTGGTTATGAAAAACCTGTTTTGCAACATGCCAGTGGTACTAAGTGTGATACAAACAGGTCATCACAACCTGAAAAAAATAAAAATATCATGTCGAGGCAGATACAACTTCCCTCGACATCACTCTGATGCCAGTGTTTCTTCTTCTTTGATCCTTAGCCGCCAGTGTTTCTGGTCGAAACAACACTGCCTCTTCTAAGAGTAAGTCATGGAGACAGGCTTACAGTACATCTACTCTTCAGAGTGTAGATGAGGTTGTCAATGATGACACAAAAGGTACTAATAAGAGTCATGGTGATGCACGTAAGGTTGATGTTAAAGATAGTAAAAACTTACCTGTTCAAACTATTACCAGTACATCTGAGACGAAACGTTTGGCTATGCCTATTAAGCTGTCTTCAACGACATGCTCCAAACCTACAGGCTCGTTTGAGGATAGGTATAATACTCAGTTCAAACAGTATGACACATCATACAATAAAGATATATCATCCAAGAGAAAGAAAAATGACCATATTTCTCACGTAAATAAAAGTGCTTACCACCCCCGCTCACAGTTTCGTAAAAATGAGAAACCTTATCGAGAAAATAGAGCATACTCACGCACCTTACTAGTGCGAAATCTGCCACGAGGCACTACATGGCAGTCACTGGGTGATTATTTCCAGTTCACTGCTGACGTAAAATGTGTACGTTTTTTGCCTGTCAACAGTTTCGAGGATAGGGAAGCATTTATTTATTTTGACTCAGATGTAGATGCACGCAAGGTTGTCAAGCATGACAACGGATCTTACTTTCGAGATTATTGTCTTGATGTGCAATTGGTGCATCATTCAGCAACACACATATGTTAATGGTCAGTTCTGTAGAATGCACTCATCTTGATATTATACTGCCACTATTTGAAGACAATTTTTTACACTGTTCTTTTGACTTTATTAGACTCTCTCCTGGATAGACTAGCTGCAGCTATGTTCTTCAGTAAATTTGACTTGTCAAAAGGCTGTTCGCAGGTTCCATTATCAGACAAAGCGAAACCTTATTTAGCTTTCGCTACACCTCTAGGGTTGTTTTAGTTTAATTTCATGTCTTTTGGTCTAGTTAACGCGCCTCCTACTTTTGTTCGCATGATGCGCAAAATTTTCTCTAACCGTGAGGATTTAATCACGTATATTGATGATATTTGTCTGTTTCATTAATCTTGGGAAGAACACGTTTTTGGAATTCAGTCGTTGTTGAATACCTTGCGTCTTCATAATCTAACTGCTAGACCTTCTAAAACAGGAATAGTGTTACCAACATATTACTGGTGGCAATGTATGTAGTTATTATAATATTTATTTGTCTGAGGGAAAGTATTTGTTTTTAGAATCAGGATGCTTTCCTGGCCAAAGATATATCACCCATGATTGATTGATACTTATGTTATATGGGTTATCTCCCCTGGATATCGAACTTGGCGTATGAATTCAGATTTTGTTGGTCGGTTCCTTGTTGGGCCAAAAACAGGTTGTTCTTGCTTAGGTTTATGCAGGAATGTTTATGGTCCAAGTCTATGTTTACTCTGTGTCTATTTCAGACGATTCGGTCTTATATCGTGATATCTTTGTATGTCTAAGTGGGACTATTTATCCTTGTACTGAACTTTGGGGTCAGGCAGTTTCTGCGCATGCGGAGACGAAAAAGGGTCTTCCGTGATGATGGAGCCTGGTGAATGCCATGTCGGAGACCAGTCCGAAGTTTGTTGATCGCTGTGATCTATTATGGGGAAGAAGATAGTTTCTGATATGATTATTAAGTCTATGAGTTCCCCAGTGTTTATTCTGTAACGCCAGGAGAGGGCGTATGTATTCTGCTAGGGTATTTCCCATGCCCAGGTAAAATAACTTTTTTTTGCTGAACTTTTCCTTGCTAGGCTTAGATGGGCAGACGTCTACATGATGATTATCTATATCAATATGTCGGGATGACATGTTACCTAGCAGCACTGAATATGATTGTATGCAGCAGTTATGATGAAAGAATATGCTGATTCTTGTAGAAACATTTGTGTTCATGAACAATGCCTTTATTGAAGCTTTGCTATGCATCTGTATAGTGAGCAATGCTCACTGGAACCAGAAGCCATTTTGGATCCTATTTTTTGTCGATCATCGATCAGAGAACAGGGATGCCCTTATTATCAGGTGATGATTAAGAGATCACAGTTATAAAGAAAACCCAATACTGGTGGGTTAACATTGTCTTCAGAAATATTTGCTGAACTTTACCTAAAGGAATCTTCGCTAGAAAAGAGGTTCTGTCTAGGAGTCATGCTTGAACATTATTTATTAACTGACATGATCGGTCAGTAAGGCCTGATGGTTATATTTAATAACAGTGGAAATCTAAGTGCTTGTCTACGGACGTTCCATTGTAATGTTCTTCAACATGAACGCCAACTTAAGATTGTAGACCATTGATCAACAGTATGATGATATATGTCGACCTGTTTTCCTGTAACTATACCCGTACTGTCCAAGTGTGTGCGTCCAATTAAACAGTATGAAACGACCACAGTAGTCGGCATCATTAACTTCTAGCTACGTGTGAGTGAGTGTTTGATCCTCTAGTCAACTCTTCAGAACAATCTATGCATTCGCGTATTGACACTCACATTAACACTCATAGTCAACATTACATCATTGTCGGGGACTCATTATGTTTTTGGACAAGGTGATCTGTATGCCCAACACTGTGCCGGTTTTGAGTTGACCATCTACACCAATACCAGCTTCATTAACGTGGTGACCTGAAAAAAAACCTTATCAAAAAGGATTCACTGAAATTTCTTTTCTTGGTCATAAGGTAGGAGTTGGTTTACTTAAACCTGAAGATTTAACTATCTCTAAAATCTTGAATCTTAAAATTCCTAGAACTAAGAAACACGTTCGCAGTCTGTTAGTCTTAGTGAATATCTATATAAAATTTTTGCCTAATTTTTCAGAAATTACCTCAGTTCTGTCTTCGTTATTGAATAAGAACTCGCCAAACAAAATTGTCTCGTCCCATGTTTGTGATGTTGCTTTAAATGTATTGAAAATATGCTTCTCCAAATCACCAATTTTGAGATTACCTGACGCTCGATTTCCATTTACCCTCAGTGTAGACGACTATTGAACAGGAATCGGTGGAACGCTTATGCAGGACGTTGAAGGTTGCATGCATCCAATTCTATACGTCATTAGGAAATTTACGCCTACTGAGCAAAAGTATCCCATTGTCGAGAGTGAGCTGTCGCGATTGTGTTTTGCTTCGCCAAACTTCAACGTTATTAATGGGAACACACGATTTACCTTAGAAACCGATCAAAAAGCGTTGTCCTATCTCAAGACAGCGAGATTCCGAAATGAGAGAGCTGCCAGGGCTTCGCTTGCACTTCAGCAATATGACTACGACATCAGAGCTATCAAAGGAAGCCAGAATGTTGTGACTGATGTCCCTTTGCGATGTATCAAGGACCCTATATCACCAATCACCTCTACAAATACAAGTGACTCACAATGTTTAAACTAACCTACGAAATGACTTCATGATATGTTGATTCGTGAAATATTACAGTGATAATGACGTGTTGTTTTGACACTACTAAATTTGAACAATAAGTCCAAGAATGGAGACTTCTATGACATTCTGCAAGCTACCAATGCTGAAGACTAATCTACAAGTTCGCATTTTGAAAGAAAGGTTTTACAGTGACTTATGTTACAATGATGAAACGATTAATCGGATCACACGGCACCTGATGCTGATGCATACTTCAATGCTCCATGTCGTGTAATAACTCTTTCAACTCAGTGCATTACGTGCATATATTATGCCTTATTAACAGTGATCATATTCTGTCTACAGACTTACAAACGCACAGTCAGTGAGATAATGCAAATGCTGTGAAATGAGTATACTTTCTGCAGACATTTCGGTGTATTTCAATATAAAGGACTGCAACTACAGATGAAGGGGTGTAACTCTTAAATAACTCGCAGGATCAAGGGATATTATAAAGATATTTCCTGCCTGACTATTTTGCGATTTTCAATTGGTTTCGACTTAAACATTGTTAAATAAGATAACGAGAATATTCTAGGGAGGAGAATCTAGAACATTGGCAAGGGGTTATGTGATCATATGTTCACTGGATGTGGTATGCTAGACATTTTATTATGGAACTCAAGTTTAATATATCATGACGACAGTATCATGACACTACGTATGTTAACTACTGTGCTTAACTTGATGGTTAATTAACTACTGTGCTTAAATTGAGTGTTAATTATTGTGAAGTCGCCAGACTTGGCTTGCTCTTTAAGCCCCAAGAGCCAGTATACTGTACTTCCCGCTAGACCCATTTGGCTCAAGAGCCAGTATACTGGCTTTCGTATCTCTTGATCCTTTCTAGGGCTGTTTTCTAATTTTGACAACTCAAAAACGCTATCTTCTTAAAGTATAGCCATCCATTATGGACTTTTGTTATTTATGAATATGAACATTTAAAAAAAATTATTTCCAAACAAAAACAATAAAAACATACTGGTATGGCCATTTTTGTTTGGGCCAAACCCACCTTTTTGCTTGGGACTGAAAGAGTTAACACAAATCTATTTCACACTTACACTGGACTTTGCAACAATATTTGGCTAGCATGCCACACTATTTTCAATTTGTACAACATATAAGCGTAGTCTTATCTATTGCTCACTGTAGTGATTTCTAAATACAATATCTAAATTAATATATAACAATATAGGGCATAACGGCAAAAATAAGAAAGTACAAAAGAATTTTCTGCTAGAACGGTTGGTATCGCCTACGCCTTCAGATTATTATTTGCTAACAAATAGCCGAACAAAATGGTACCCAAATTTTCAAATTTGTCCTTGACATAAATGCATACTTTTCCTAGTTCTAAGAAATATGTGCTTAAAATGCATTGTGAAACTAGGAGGGGCAAGGCTCGATAACACGCAAAGCACGTCTCAATTGGTTCTAAGTCTACAACCAACTTGCACGCTTTGCCTTAGGGGTTTCCCCAAAATACGAGGAAAAAGTTAGAACATGTAGACAACTCTTGTCACAAAAACAACCTTAGCTCTTATTTCAAAGGACGTAATTATCACGTAAATAGAGAGGACAGCACATGGAAAAGAATTGAACGGGTAGTAGACTAAAAATAAAAATAAACTAACATAGAAAAAATACTGTATACTTCTGAACCAAGCCAACTAGTCCCATATAAATTGTATATTCGTGTACCTTAGGACTTGCTGACAAAGAATATGGTAGTAGTTACGCAAATAGTCCATTAATTAACTAATTATAGCCATAATACTATAGTGGATCCGACCAGGCTGTCAGGAAAGATCATGCCTGTTTATAAATTGTTATGGCATGTTTTGAAAAAACGACTTTGGGTAAATGAGGTTAAAAGGTACGGGATATTTGATTGGTTGGATTTTAAAGGAAGGCGAAGTATGATTGGTTGACCTAAAATTAAAAATGTATTTGCCTTGAAACATATTGAGAGTTGTTATTTGAAACGATAGATTCAAAATTAAATGTAAACATGGTCCCATTGGACAAAGCAGTAGATATTGGCACGAAACGGGGACTGTTCACTGCCATTTCAATAAAATTTTGTGTAAAGCAAGATCGATGAGAGCAGGCGGAGAATTTTCTAACATAGGAAAAGCCTGGACATATGGCAGATCGAAAGTGTGCCATATTTTATTGCCTAGTCATCTTTTACTTGTGTTATTTCCTTGCATCTGTGGTAAGATTGATTTTCTTAACATTTTATTTTTTTTTTAAATTTGAATGTGAGATACTAACATACGACTGTAAGTAAGTGAGTCTATGGCAGACTCAAAACAGAGTCTAGAGATTGATCCAGCATATGAAAGACTATCAGAGAGGTGTAGACCAACTAAATTATATATGATTATCATCAGGAGCATAATACCTATCCTATTGTATGGACAACAGATTATTGCTGGAATTGCAGAGGCGTTGTAACTATTAGGGGAGAGTGTGGCGTGAGGTTTTTAGTGGCTTTAAGATCCGTATAGTACTGACAATTACAGAAATAGAATTTCTGCAGAAAATGGTGAAGTCCCAGTGTCTGAGAGAACTACTGGTATCACAAATTAGTTACGGCTGTGAATGATCTGATCTCGAAACAATAGTAGAGAGGAGACCGACATAAAGTGCCACCTCCGCTGTGTAACTAACTGTGATATTAAAAAGCCAAGGAAACAGATTTTACTTAACACTGATAAAATTGACAAGTCGTTCAAATACAATGTCCTTATTATTTATTTAGTATATACACTATCTACTCTTGTGCTGAAGGGTGAATGTTGAAAAATGGAATGTAATGAATTTGTAAGTTTACATATGATTTACAAATATTTATATTTATATAGATATGTAAATAAATATTACAACAAGTTTTCCAATTATAGGAACACAAATTATATCAGCCGTGCTGTTATTCAATTATAGTACATGTATCAGCTGTGCTGTTAATTAAGGATATAACACTTATCAGCTATGCTGTTATTTTTGTCTCTTGCTATGCTAATTCACTTTCTCATCACTGACAGTTTCTATGCTCACAATGCTGACAGAAATGGTACTAATGTGTACTCATCTCTCTAAGGTCTGTTCTTCTTTGTTTGGTTCACACAACATCGGCTAAGTATCGTTCCTTTAGCCCACCCAAGACTGAGGGGAACCAAAGATGTAGAGTCAGGACAACCTCTATGCTCCTGCGGAGTTCCAGGCAGCTGGATTGACGACCCACGATCTCAGTTTTGATGACACGAATAAAACCTGTAACAAGGAAAAATAGGGGCTAATTTCTGTCCTCAAGCCCACCTATTTCTATTGTATATGATATGAGCGTGTCTCGGTGTCTGCATGTAGGATGAATGACAACATGGCTCAGTATGATTTAGCAATAGCGAGACAAGACAGGTGTCTACTTGCAAAACATTCTTTCTGATAAACTAATACATGGATATCATTCAATAATATAAATTCAATGCATGAATACATTCAATAATATAAATTCAATACATGAATACATTCAATACATGAATACATCCCATAATATAAGTTCAATACATGAATACATCCAATAATATGTACACCTAGGTGTGATACAACAATGTCCTTCCCCCTATAATATACCAGGCCCTCTCTGACAAGTGCTATAATATATCCTAACAATAACGTTATGTTCATATGATAGGAGTATGTGAGACGAGGACTGTTTGGTGATATATCAGGTGGGAGTTATAGGAGACAATAGATTGGAGTTAGATGAGACAAGAGATTGAGTCCTAACAAGGACTGTTTTGGTTATATTTCAGTTGGTTTTATCTGAGATAATAGACTGAAGTTATAGGAGACAATAGATTGAGTCCTAACAAGGACTGTTTTTATTATATTGCAGTTGGTCTGAGATAGCAGATTGAAGTATAGGAGACAATAGGTTGAGTCCTAACAAGGACTGTTTTGGTTATATTACAGTTGGTCTTATCTGAGATAATAGACTGAAGTCATGTGAGACAATAGATTGAGTTATAGGAGACAATAGATTGAGGTATGAGTCATATTAGTCTTTGTCTATTCAATCATAATAGGAAATACAATCATTATACTTAATTTCCCCAAGATACAATCAGTAACCTGATAGGTAGTATAAATGACACACAACAAATACCAACATTATAGACCTGCTGAAAGCCTATTTTCCTAAAGGTTATCGTAAATATATTTACCCTCTAAGATTCAAACAGGCCAGTTTTTGACTTGACTTAGCGAAGCAGGTGCAGGTCAATGCCCTCAGGTACGCTATAAATCAAAGTTGACAGCTCTTCTCACACAGTCGGTCGTCTCTGGCTTCGTGTTCGGTTGCGTGCTTAGCATAAAATTTCGCCCGATTATATAGGCAGGTAAATGCTTAAGCAAAGCTTCTGGTTGGTTCCTGGCGGAGCAAGCTAATTGGTTTCCTGCAGTTTAGTCCCAAGCGCTGTACAGCCTAATTTTATTCAGTTTTCCTCCGCCATATTGCGTGAACAAGATGGCCGTTAATTTATTCTGTCTCAGAGACTGGTGAACGTTGCTCGTTGATTGGTTGAAGCAAATCTGTATCTCGACATAGTGATTAACAAAGTAGTGCGTTACACTCGTTTCATAGCAGACTCAAAACAGAGTCTAGAGATTGATCCAGCATATGAAAGACTAGCAGAGAGGTGTAGACCAACTAAATTACATATGATTATCATCAGGAGCATAATACCTATCCTATTGTATGGACAACAGATTATTGCTGGAATTGCAGAGGCGTTGTAACTATTAGGGGAGAGGAATACTGGTATACCTGGTCACATCAAAAGAAACTGGTGAAAGGGATTGTCGTAAAGAGCTGATCTTACATGTTGGTTTGTAATGTGCCTGTACTGGTTGTTGAATATTACTGTAGGCGGTTGATTACGAAGGAGGCATATCCTTCTGATTTCAGAGGTTTTTGGTTGATGTCAATAACTGGTGCCAGACTACAGTGGGCCGATATATTCATGCCACAGTCTTGCCTTTTGCGGAGACAACTGTAGACCACCATCATTCTTGAAGAAGTGGGAGCTGAAGGTTGTCGTTCAACGAAGTGCAGGAAGATTCCTACATCGTATTACAAAGATAGGTGCATGTTTCGGCACCTGATCGCTCAACTAACATTATATTAAAAATAAGAGACTGGGAATAGTGATATAAACATTCAATCAGTGTCCACAGAAACTTACAAGCAACATGCAGAGATGATGATAATAAACAATCTACCAGTGTATACTAGAAATCACCTCAGTTAGAAAAAACACTACACCCTTATATAATAATAATATATGTATTATGGACAGAAGATCCATTGTATAAATTGATTGATGTAATTAATTTCTATGATTTCACTTTTTATTGTCAGTCCTGATTCCAAATCAATTAGATTCAGGACAATAAATTGAAAAAACATTACTTTACAAAACTTTCAACCACTGACTTACTAAAGATAGTCTTTTAAAGTGTAGTTCGTATGTGATTGTCGTGGTACTGTTGTGTTGTATTAGATAATAAAATAATTTGGGAGATATTTTCACGCCATAAATCGAGGATTCCTCAGCAAGAGAGAGGTTGGTAAGAAAACGAAGATGGCTGTATACCGCTCCACCTATGTCCCAGTCTTGACATACGGATGCGAGTCATGGGCAATGACTACAACCCATAAAAGCCAGATCCAAACCTCAGAAATGAGGTATCTGAGGAAGGTGGTTGAAGTAACAAGAAGAGACATGGTACGCAACCAAACGATACGTCAAGGCCTTAAATCCTACCCCCTGCAGACCCAAGTAGAACAGTCCCAATTAAGATATGTCTGCAGAATGGGAGAAGATCGGATACCACGACAAGCATGGGAAACAAAGAGCCAAGGATCCAGACCCCGAGGACGACCCAGAGACCGCTGGGAGGACAACATTAGACAATCTTTGAAGGATCGAGGACTAGAATGGAAGCAGGCCAGGAGGAAGACAGCCGATAGGATAGTCTGGCGCTCTCTCTTCCAAACCTCTACACCTCACGGTAGAAGGGGAACGACTAAGTAAGTAAGTAAGTTTATATGTTTAGTTGGTTAATGCAACCTTACACTAACATTTCATAACCCTAGACACCAAACGTAGTCATCTTACAGTCTATCTAGAATAAGTCTGAATGAGATCATAGTGGTGGTAGTAGAAAGGTCCCCTGAAAATTTACTCTAATATTTATTATGTTCAGGGACCTTCACAGCTGACCTCATTCAGTACACTAAGATTTCTTAACAACAAACTGTATTAACATCAAACCCACCACACTCACACAAGTGTGTTACATACAAGATTACATTGATTTTCCTAACATCTCTATGTTATGGTGATGACATGTACTTTACAGATACACATACTTTTAATCTTTTAACGGATACGTTTGCATTCATTTACTATAAAGTTGATTGTCTGCCTCATGTCATCTGTTGTCTCTATTACATAATTGTATTAATTTTAAAGCTTTGCATTATGACTGTTAATTAATATGAGATTAATTGATTACGGATACTGGACTTGACATATAGGTGTTTCGACGGTGTAAGGTATGAGATTGCATGGTTTGCTTCAATCATTTTTTTAATATGATGGGTGTTTTAGTGATAGTCACCTCACATTGGTGTTTAAATGATTTACGTCCTTTGTAGTCGATGGATTTAGTATTTTTTGCTAATGTCCACACATTGAATGTTTGTTTTGTTTACTCTGTGGCACAGCCTTGGGTGCTATACTAGTTCATACTAACAGTGAAATTTGATAATACCATCTTTCACTCTAGTGATGTTTATACTCACACTTCCGAAATAATGAAAACTTGGTTTTCGCGAGACAGGTGACTGGTGGGAGAGACGTAAAGAGAGCGATGGTGTTTTTTTCATGGCGAGTGACGTATTGTGTTTGAGCTCCTGAGATTTATATGATTTTGTGATTGATTCCTATATGAAACCAATTTCTGTACTTCAAGATCTTTTGTGAGGGGTACTAGATATATGCATGTGAAAGGAAGTATGTATTTCTTTGAACTGATTAAATAAATACGAGGAAAACTGTCGGGGACAGTGTACTATCTACTGACGCTACATATCGATACTGAGGACGATATATTTATATAAATATATATATAAATATATATATATATAAATATATATATATATATAAATATATATATATATAAATATATATATAAATATATAAATATATAAATATATAAATATATAAATATATAAATATATAAATATATAAATATATATATATATATATATATATATATATATATTATCGATACTGAGGATGATATATTTATATAAATATATATATAAATATATATATAAATATATATATATATATATATACAATGCCACACGATATAATCGCTTCCAAGTTGATACCTATGGAGCTATGTTTATGGTAATAAACGTCGCTTAACTGTCCGCTCGGCCTTGGTGGTGCTCTGGATGTTTTTGGTGTATTGCTGTGTGCGTTGTTCAGCTGTATGTCCCTACACTAACTTGGCCAGAGTAACTCAGGAAGTTACAGATTACATAATATAAATGACAACAATACAATAAGTTAATAGTGCCCTGCCCTACGCAGCATTGTTCTTGACTTCTGAAAACATCATGTGAACATGCCCTTGAGATAGAAGCGTCATTATCCTTCTATCTACAACTCTGCCAAGAGTAATCTTGTGCGAAGGTAGACACATTTGAAGACTAATATTAGATACTCTTGTGTGTTGACCGCTGGTGAACCACTACTCCAGAGCTAAGGGGAGACAATCCGTGACAAACATTACACATCTGTTATTGTTATTGTTAATCAGAATCGACTTCACTGCACTCCGGGCAAATCCATAGGTGCTCAGTCTCCCTCAGCAAATGTCGAAGTGTAAGAATGCTAATTGTACCTGTAGCACGCTGGTTGTACATACGACGGATGTATCCTCTCTTACGACCATTTCTCCTAGTCTCACGTTTGATGCCAAACTCAAACAGCCTCAGCCGTGTTGATTCATTCATTGCAGTGTCATTATACAGCAGGCGATCATTAATAGCCCTTAGTATCTCTCCATTATCCATGTCCTATGTCCCCACCATGGGTGCTCTCGAGGCCAGTCTGCCAGCTCTCTCGTTGCATGACCAGAACAGTATATCCACACTAGTTCTTCAAGATGTGAGATTTCTATTGATGTTTTCCATTCCTACCGCAGCCATCCATTCTGAACTTTCCGAAGCATGGCTTGAGAGTCTGACAATATAACTGTCCCGGTTGATGGAGATTCAGATAGCCACCTCAGTACTGCAGTAACTGCCTTTACCTCCATTCTCATGCTGGAGGTTGTTGTCATGGAGGCTCCACTCTGTTCAGCGACGACCCTGTCCTATATTCTTGCAGAGAAGCCCTGTCCTGATTTCTCCCCACGCACTACAGACCCATCAGTGTAAACAATGGCGTCATCATCCCCAGCTTGATCACTTACCAGCTGATTAATCTCTAGCTCTGCTTTTCAATTGCCGCAAGATCTGTACTCTCTGCGAGGACCACTGATGACCTGGTGGTAGTTTGTCCAGTTTTCCCCTGACTTACTTCACTCTTCTCTTTGGATACATTTTAAACCCTGGTCACCTGACCAATCGTAGCCTCTGTCTGCGCCATCCTTGATATCCCCCTCTTGATTCTTGATTCTTGCTCCTTTGATGCCAGTTATATGCACCTGTAGGTGATGTCTTTTGTCGGTGGTTACCCGTATAAATGCTTTTGCCTGGGCCGTCGCATATCTGGATCTAATCCACAGCAATCCTAGAATGTATCTCATTATCACAATGAGGTATCACGTGTACAGCTCAAAACTACTCGCATCCTTTCAATTTGAATGCGTTCCAGTCGTTCTTGCCATAAGTTTTTCATCTGTATTAGTTTGTGTGAGGCAATTGCAACCGTCCATTTCAGGACGAACGCAGAAGAAGAAAAGAAGAACTGCATGAACAAAAAAATGGAATACCCCAAGGATCAGTAATATCTCCATCAATTTTGACAATAATGGTAAATGATTTAGGTGAAGAATTTAATGCTGTGAAAAATAAACTGTCACATTATGCAGATGATGCTACTGAATGGAGAACTGGGAAAAATATGTCAACATTAAATACACAAAAGCAAACAAATAAAGTTTGTAAATGGATGACACAATGGGTATTTCAGATAATTACACAAAAAAAAACAACGTGGAAGATCTTCAATAAAAGTGGGGTTGTTAAAAAAAACAATTATATACACAAATATCCAAGGGCAAAACATTAATACAGTGCACATTTCTCGATATCTAGGAATGACACTGGACCAACAGCTAAATAGGAATAAAAACCTAGATAAACTAGTAGAGTCCTGCAGAGGATTTACTAACTTGTTAAGATATTTGAAACGCAATGGAAGGAGTGTAAGCACTAAGACAATGCTAACTTTTTACATAGCTTTTGTTAGAAAACAAATAGATTATGGAAGTACAATATATGACTCTACTGCACACACTAATACGATTAAATTAGACACAATTCAGCATCACGCTTTATGAACAGGTGTATCAGATCAACATCAATGGAAGCTCTAGAGGTGTCTTTAGAAATTATACCATTGGAATTACGGAGAAAGGAGTTAAGACTAAATTACATGAACACAGTTATGTTAGGTAAGTCTCACCAAGCATATGCATCTTTTACCACAACAAATAACAGCTCAGGTCAATCCAATAAATACCAATAGATACCCTACAGGATGGAAGTGTATGGAATAAATTGTTCACATGGGTATTTTAATTACATCAAACAATAACAGTTGTGAATACATGCCGGTAGTTCCACCCTCGGAGATCAAGAAACCAGACATGGACTACCACCTAGCAGAAATACTTAAGAAAGCAAATGGCACGGGTTGCCTCCCCTTAGCTGTGCAGTAGTGGTCCAACAGTGTCCAAAACTCAAGAATAACTATTGTGGGTCGTCAAAGGTGTCTAACTTCGCACAAGATTACTTTTGGCAGAGTTGTAGATAGAAGGATAATGATGCTTCTAACTCAATGGGGTATCCACAAGATGTGCAGAATGAATGCGAGAACAATGCTGCGTGAGGCTGAGCAAATGTTAACTCTAGTATCTGCCGTCATCTTTTGGGAAGGATAGGGTTGTCTTATAATTCGTTAGCCCGTTAAAGCCCCCAGCTAAGTTAATTCAGCGAATTTCCTCTTATTATTATTTACTTCTGTTTAAGTGTATTTAAGAAAGTGTCTGAGACATACGGATGTAATACATTTAAAATGATTAAATCAACTTGAGAGTTACCTTTAGGATTTCTGCTCCCGCTAATGTTTGGTTCTTTGCAGATAGATGACTGGATCACACTCGTCGCTGGTCAATAGTGTAGAGCGCAGCACGTTCCCAGAAGCGTCAGGAAGTGTCCACGAAGATGGTCCCACGTCTCTAACACCCATCTGATGATGGTGTCTAGAGTCGACATCAGGCTACGTGTACCCTCACCTCTTCCAGAGATAGTACCCTCAAATAGAACCACCAACTAGTGTCACAAAAGAAGAGAAACAAATACCCTCTGAATTTTGAATGTCCCGATACTATTTGTAAAACTCATAATGTTCAACGTACCTTTTTTTTACAAAATACACACATTTCTCTCATTGTTATCACTGACATCTCGTCCACAGAATAAATAAAACTGGCATACACAAATGTGGCAAATAAATACGAGATATACGTCTGGATATAGTCAATTTTATGCCACCGCAGAATCAACAAAACCATTGACTTATTAGCGCGATGACAGTTCTACTCGCTACCACTTCTAGAAGCTAAATATATTACTGCTGGGAGCAAACTGATGCTACTTCTATCACATCTCGGAGCAGAATGACGTAATCTAAAACGCCGATTTGCAACAACTATTTTCAATCACTCCAGTACACGTGTTCTGACAAACAATTCACCAGGCAATTTAAAACACGTGATTAGTTTCCTTCCCCCACCTTACCAAAAATAAAAAAAATAAACAAAGGCAAACATGCCTTTACAGTAAAGAAGAGATGTAAGCACTACTCTTGACACTCTTTTCGTTCTATCGATTATTCCCCTTAAACTATAAATTAAAATCAGCTAATCTCCATCATAAAACTTAACCTCATTTAACCAAATTTTCCATCTGAACCACCCTAACGGTTACAAAGTGAATGCTTTGTGCAGGCTTCGGCGAGAGAACCAGCTGCAGTATTGACTCCAGGCTGTATAGGGAGCCAAAAGGAAAATGAATGATACATAAAAGCAATTTAACGCTATTAAAAATAACAATTTAAACAATTTAACTACTTAGAGTTATTTTGTTAAAGGTCCATTCTGGAATCTGGTATCCTATTCTACACTCTTCCCCTCAGATACTAATTGTGTTCCAGTTGTGGTACGAAAGACTAAATGGAAGAATCGCCTTTTTCATCTCTTTCTATTTCTACTTCATGAACGTTTTGCTGGTCATCATTACCTTATACACATGGATTATTACAAAAGTGAGTAATAATAAGTCCTGGACAGTTTCCGATGGTCTCGGAAGAGACAAAGACAAAAATAGGAATACGGCTCCCTCTGGCATTTCGTAAAAGGTGGCTATTATGAGGTTTGCATGGGGTAGGGCATCGTCATCATGTGAAATAATTTGCCTCATTTCACCATCTCATCTACTTCACAACTTTTACCCTCGTTGATACTTAATATTAATTTCATTAAGCGAAAAGCATTCATTACATTTAAATTGAATAGATGCATATTTAACATTGCATTGTACTTTGGTTGAAAAGGTTATTAATAAAAATTGAATATGTTTTCCTTTACTCCTACCATGTTTGAAAATGTTAACATTATAGATTTAATATGTTTACATTTGCATTTCCCTGGTCGAAAATGTTAATAATATAGATTATGTACATCATTTCTTTCATCATTCACTCCCTGCTCCATATGGAACTTGGGACTACCTCTGCTTTTGGTTCACTGTAAGAAACTCGCTGTAAGGCAGTCATCAGCCCTGGCAGTGGTGGTTCATGAAATCATCATTCTATATGATGAGGTTGCCAGCCTCAAATGAATCGGACATCCACTGGCAATTTTCACACATTAATTTTCACATGTCACTTTATACATATTAGTTCACGTGTTAATAATGCAAAATGTAGAATTTAATATGTACAACTTACGCCAATGTTTAGACACATAGACTGCTGGCTCAGAGAAATAGTTTAACGCAGCTTGATGATGCCTCTCACACGTGGTCTGGGGTGTATTTTTTTAGCAATACGTTCCCACTTTTGATTGTGTGTTGCAGTTTCCTCAGATTCCGGCTTTCCGTGTTCAAATGGTAGCGTTTTCCTAGACTCAAGGTCCACAGTATTCTCCACCAATGTTCAGTCTGGTACTATTCTTAACTCTGGCAAGGTCTGGTTGTTTTCTTTGCGCAAGGTAAATTTTCACAGTGTTCTAGCCTGATTAAAGTGTCAGGTTATATTGCCCCTTTCGTTCCTGGCACGAGTCGTTTACTATTAGACCAGGCCCCAGTCAGAAATGTGGTTATTCCTACATCTCGAATGCGGCCAATAGTTTTAAAACCTGTGTATTTTGGTGGGGTAATTCAAAATATTTCCACTGGGAAATGTATGTGCGTAAAAAGATCATCTCTTCCAAATATGGAATACCAACATCCGATCACTCTCTCGGTAATGTTTACAAATAACTTCCTACTTGTATCTCAAGTAATATCTTCGTAATAACTCCGCAGGAAGCTTATTACGACATTCAGACTGTCAAGTGCGTGTCTGTAATATTGTCCACAGACGGGAAGTTTATCGCCCGGCACGCTTTAGCTAAACCCAACTCTAGTCGCTGTCCGCACCATTTGTGCCTAATCTTAGCAAAGCCGAGAAGCGCAAACATGACGAATTATCACCGAAGGGAGTGTCCGATTACTTGACAATACCCTATATCTGCTTGACAGCAGAGAAAACAAAATGACAACCACGGAAATGGCACATAATCAGTACTAACAACACACTTAACTGACTTTACCGGAGAGGAGAAGAGATAGACCTCATAATTTCATCACATTTCTAAGTCTTTTATTCTTCTATTTAAATACAGGTAAATACAAGCGTGGTCAAGTTGAAACAATTGAAAAAAAAAATACAGGTTTGTACTGTTCGATAATACCCCGGTCTGGTTTATGTTGGTTAGAGAATTTTAAAATTTATCTTTAGGAGGAGTTGGAGAATCACTGTTAGGATTACAAGGATTCTGAAGATGAAAACAATAGCTAACTATTTTCCCGTCGGTATTGTTTTTTTTTAAACCACGAAGTGTATACAGGGGGGTTGATTTTTAACTCAAATTACAACACGTCTTGTTGGGGTCTTTTACTTTCAAGCAGTGCTTCTTCAACTGGAAAATAGTTCACCCAATGGTGAATGAAACTAGAAGGGTGAATATGACAGAATTGTCCGTTCACTTGTTTCTGATTTTATTTTCTCTCCTGCATTATTAATCTACCTCTCATTTTATGTACTAAATCCTAAACGCCATTCATTGTTTACATTGTCTTCCTTTAATTCATGTGATGTCTGAGTTTAATTAGCTATCTCTTGTGAGGTTAGCCACAGGTGTTGCAATATTGGCCTTAAGTTATGATGATCAATTTTGTATAGTAATACCAGGTGTTTATTGGAAGATAACGACCGTGAATTGGAGCTCCCTGATTAATACGTAAAAGCCGAGATGAGTTTGTCTTATTGCTTATGTGACTATTGTTACCCTCGACTTTCTGTCTGGGTAGAGACGTTACAAACTGTGAGTTGAGGACATGGTCAGCCAAATAATGGATACAACCCACTTCTTTGTCTGATAAGTTTGTCTTATCGCTTATGCTGCTATTGTCACCCTCGACGTTCTGTCTGGGTAGAGACGTTACAAACTGTGAGTTGAGGACATGGTCAGCCAAATAATTGATACAACCCATTTCTTTGTCTGATAAGTTTGCAGATGCCGTGCCCAAAAATCACGCGGTAAATATCAATCTGGTGACAGATTAAAGACACGCACTTAAGATACTTAAGATTAATCATCAACAGCACTGATGACTTTGCAGTAGAAATAAAAGAAGACTTGCAATTGCCTCACACAAACTAATACAGATGAAAAGCCTACGGCAAGGCACAAGCAAAGAAACTAAGTTACAACTGATCAGAGTATGTATATTCCCAGTAGCAACATACGGCTGCGAGACATGGACACTCAATAAAACAGTTGCAAAAAAGATTACATCATTCGAAATGAAATGCTACAGAAAGATGTTGAGAATACCCTGGACAGAAAAAAGACCAACAGAGACGTACTGCACTCACTAAATGTAGAGGAAAATTGGCCCCCAAACACAATCGCAATAAGGAAGCTAAAATTGTTCGGTCATATAAAAAGACATAATACTATGGAAAAAATAGTAATGGAAGGGATAGTCCATGGATAAAGGGGCAGGACACGACCTAGACGACGGTGGATCCAGGACATCACAGAGAGTCTGAACATGTCTTTGGAAGATGCAGGTCGACTTGCCCAAAATCATGATGCATTCAGAGCAGACGTAATGGAGACAATGATCTGGAGAGAATACGTCACATGATGAGATGTCGATGTTTAAATAAAACAATCTATAGCTAGTAAGAAAAGAAATAGAGACAAGAGGCATCCCTGTCTCACTCCCGTTCTAATCCTAAACGGTTCTGTAAGTTGCCCTTCAATAAGAACTCTGCATGCCATATCTTCATAGGTCTTTCTTATCAGAGTAATGATCTTCATAAAATCATTGACTTAATAGATTGGATAGATTTGACTGGGATAGACCTGTAATATTTACAGAACTACGGATAAGCTGACTGGGAAAGTTTTGTAATGTTGACATAACTACAGGCGAGCTAACTGGGTCATATTTGTAATACTGACAGAACTATAGATGGGCTAGAGCAGACTTACAACGCTGTCACTTAGGTTTGTTTGAGATTATTAATATGTGTCATAGCGGTATGAGAATTATTATTGAAACCATTAACTAATACAATTAATAGGTTGACAACAAATACGCTGTCAAGTAAGCAGAAACTACACATCAAACACCAAAACCAACACCTGACTACAGCGATTACGGTTATATAACTACGGGTAGAAAAATAAAGCAGACAATCGACAAACAACGAACAAAAACGGTACAACAAGAGAGACAGTTTATCACTGACATATCAAATAAAACAACACAGTGAAACAATAAACAATCAAAGAAATAATTACTTATTGCAATTTTAGACACCGTTTCAAATCATCATTGACAAAGTCATAAATCAGCTGGAGTTAAGGAAGACAACACTATCGGTAGACAAGAGGAAACGAAAAACACACATGGATCTTTATTTCAGCTAGTAGTACTTTTAACGACACGTCGGTACACTAACAATAATAGATATAGAGGTAAAATCATTACTCTTAGAAAATATTAATAAATAAGTATATGGGTTGGGGTGAATAAGCAGCAACACTCGAATAAACGTACGACGTGACGCCATGCAACCAGCTATACACCTCTGGTATGTCACGGAAATCTATGTGTTCATACCAAAAACATGCCCCCCCCCTCCCCCCCAACCCACCCGCTAAGTTAAAGAAAAACGGACAGAGATAACTGTCCAGCGGTCAAAATGTTATAAAAATTTACACAATGAACCCAACTTATAATCGAGAGATCACACCTCTTGTCAGGTTTTGACGGGATGTCGAATCTCGGAAATAAGTAAAAAAAAAAAAATTAAAAAAAAACATATACAACATTTAACCTTACGATACTTTACCTCTTTGACTCCGTAATTATTTTTTGATGAATTCTAAACAGTGAAGTGTACTATCTTTTAGTGTAAATTTTGTGTTAATAATGTATGTGTACATGTACATATTATATACCAAACTGTAGTGAAATAGATAGAGAATTGTAATATATAGCGTCTTTGGTAGTATTAACACAAGTACGTTTGGTATACTTCAAACATTTTGTATGTAAAATTGAAAGACACTAAATAGTTAACTGTAGGATACGAGCTTACCAAAGACAACTTACTGTTGCAGACAATAAAAGAGATAAAAAAGTTAGGGGAATATATCCTATTTACTTTCAAAGTGGAACAATTTTCTTATACAAAACATATTAAATTAAATAACAGGTTTTCTTTACTTATTTAGTTTTATCAATTTGTTTTATAAAATTGTATAAGGTACAAAATATTATCTTATATTTATTAGTACAACTATTCAATTGTTACATTTTTATATTGTTTTCTTTGTTTAGAATAAAAACAACTTTAAATATTATGATTATGATGCACATGTTAAAGTAATGAGCACATATGTGCCTTGCTACTTTCAATGACGGTGCGTGACCTCCCTTTTCTGTAGACGCAGATGCGCACACTAAAATGTTTCATCGGCGCCAAATAGCGCACTTCCATAAACTTGTAATCACATTTTCTTACTTGGTGGTTTCTATTCTACCCTGGCTAAGAGGTTTGGTTGCCAGTACAAGCAATATTTTTCATGGAATATTTGTCAGAACCAATGGGCACTAATTGTCGTACAGATAGGTTGAGAGTTATTTTTAGCCCTGTCTGAGTAGAGTGGATGTTGGTAAGTACGTGAGAAAAAAAAGGTGTGAGAAATAGATTTCAGGGGTGATAGTTTAAGGAACAAAATATGTCTATGGAATGAGTAAGTTTCTCTATTCCAGCCTGTCTATACGACTATAATTTAGTACAAGACAACCTTGCCCTCCTCATAGATATAAGTATAAGTTTAACTACCCACACACACAGCTATGTGACAACTTTAAAGAAGATTATAATGTATTTTGCATGTTGACCACACTTAGTTTTATTAGCAGTTCAATATACGCGGTAATGATTCTATCTGTGGCTAACAAGATGTATTTTGCACCATTTTTATTTTAAGTGAACGCGATATAAGGTTTACGTGACTAGGTCATTATGACATAATACGTTCTGCACTAATTTATGCAGACCGTTAGTTCGAGGCCTTCTGTTAGAATTATTCGTCCAAGTCAGACGTGTTTTATGATCTCCTGTTTTCGGTAGAGGATTCAAGTACTTTTCTCAAGTGGCATACATATTGTTAGAGGCCGCCACTTTGTTTATGAAGACTCCGGACTTATGGAGAAGTTCCGTGATTTGTAGAAAGTAAGTCTACACTATTTTAAGCATCGTCATCTTTAATCCACATTACTTGGATGTTAACCGTTCGAGGTCATCTCCAGTACAGTGGCTAGATTTGTACAGATACAATGGACTGACTGAGACGTTCTATGCCTTAACCATGATTTATTGATGCTTGTTGCTTAGGAATGGAAACCGTATCGTCAAATTAAACATGTCGTTTTATGTGGACCCATCCACGAAGTTTTAATCAAATTTATATTTGATTGAATGCACTGTCTTGACACCCGTTGACATTCACTTCCGTTATCAGAACGATTATAACATCTGAATATACCAACACATCTCAACTCAAAGAAACCCCAACGTAACAACAACAAGACACACAAACGTAAAAAACTACGGTTAACTGGGTATGGGTCTGACCAACACACAAAATTTAGTTTCTTTTGTTGTTTATTATCATTTAAACTTGACAACATCGAATATCTAAAGAAAGATCAAATAAAATCAGATTTACATACATATGAAAATAACAATAAATGTGCCCTCCCCCTTTGGAGAAAAGAACCCAAAAAGTTAATAACACAAAGGTCAAAGGTTATCACTATGTTACAGAACAGACAGTAAAGAAATACGTTCCTACTATATACTACCCAGTAAAGTTAACAAGTTTAAGCAAAATCCAATGTTGGTAAAGTTCCAATAACAAAGAAAAATCTTCACTCTCTCTGTCATACAGTGGCCACTCAATCACGCTTACCTATTCTTGGTGATATCCCTTGGAAATACAATTATCCTGAACAAAAAAATGCCAGGTTTTATTTCTTAAATTGGCCCCAATCCATCCACTAACAAGTCAAGACTAGTGAGGTGAACGCTGAATCTGGTGAGGGTTTTTCCTGGATGAACAAAAGTCACTGCGAATAGTTAGTGTAGCAAAACGTGCTCTTGAAGTTCACAGTTAAAAAAGGAGGAAAATACTTCCAGTATTTGGATACATCTGGTTGTTAAAAATAATACGAATGATAATGATAATAATCCTATCGGCTGACTCTATGGGAGAGTGCCGATTCTGAAACAGCGTAACTTTCTTAATAAATCCGCTTGAATACGACTGTCAGGAGTATAAGTGTTCTTTTGTGTACCCCAGTGGGCTAGTAAAATTGGAAAAATAACGCTGAGTTTGGTAAGTCCAGCTACATTTACATGATAAAATGATGCTCATGTATCTTTGGCAAGTCCTTTCTCACAAATGAAATTGGTGACGCACAAGCCAAGAGAAGACAACAGTAACCAATCAGAAAATGAAGAAAACGACTCCTGGACGCCCTTGATCAGGTCTGCAAGGAATAAATAAACATTTATGGAAAGATTCTACTATTCTATATAGCTTTATATATATGTATATATGCACACATACGAGGACAAAACGATCTCTTATCCGCTTCGTCAGTCCTGATTAAAGTTACATGGCACATGTGTTTTTCTTCACGCCTGTACGGTAACCTTTCGTTAGCGCTGACATTAGGTCAGATGGAGTATGCAACTCTCCCACCCATCTCGCACCGGCAGTTAGCGTACAATGTTAATTATAACTCAATTACCCATTCGCGCACTTACATAGATATCGCTTGTCGTTAATAGCTATGAAATTGTCGGCGTAAGTATGTCATCGTATAGTATTAAACGATAGGCACTTATAATAAAACACAAAATGAAATATAACGTGATTTCTTTTTTTGTCACTGTACGTTGCATCTATCATATAAATCAGTCAACTGAAACCGTCTCTTCTTGTGTAAGAAAACGGGTAGTGAAAATTAACATTATAACTGAACATCTGGTATAAAATAGCCAGCTAGAAAATCTAAGTGAATTATAATGGTAAAGATAACACTTTTAATTGATAAAAGGTAACCTTTTTAACTACGTAAACTTCATATCTCATTGATGGAAATAGAGCTACTGTCATCCGTAGCTACCGAGTGATTGCTATCCTCAATTGCATCATTCTCCTCAATACTCCAATTTCGACTCATAAAATCTGATCCATCATTCTCTTTCCCTGTTGTGTGTTGTACTTTGAATGAGTACACGCTTAACAATAGAGCCCAACGCATAATTTTTGTGTTAAAATCCGAATTGGCTACTAGGAATGCCAATGGAGCATGGTCAGTTTGTACTGTCCATGAAACTCCATATAAATGTTCATGGTGTCTCCTGATTCCGTTCACGAGTGCCAAACAGTCTCTCTCCACGGTCGAATAGTTCCTTTCTGCTGCATTGAGTTTGCGGATGCCGTAAGCAACTGGAAAAAACAGGTTTGGATGTTGGTCGTCTGCCTGAAACAGTGTTGATCCAATTCCCTGTCCGCTGGCGTCCACTCGCAAGACGAAAGGTTTCTTAAGGACGGGTAACCTTAAAATAGGATATTTGGACAGCTGATCCTTCAGGTTGACCTAAGCGTTTTCGCACTCTGCGGTCCAAACCTTATCGGGTTTTCTCTTCCGCGTAAGGTCAGTGAGTGGTGCTGTGAGGCCATAGAAGTTTTTGATAAACTATTGGTAATATAAGCGAAGGCAATGGAATGAACGATTGTCTCTTTTTGTTTTTGGCCTTGTTGAACGTATTTTCTCGATGTTTTTGGCAACTGGCCACATGCAACATTGAGAAATGGTATGCCCTAGGAAGTCAAGCTTTTCAAAGCGGATTAATCATTTGCTAGATCGGGCGGTGAGGCCAGGATCCTGTAGTCTCCTGAGGAGCATAGCGACCGTAACAGTATGTTCTTCGTAGTTATCCGTTGCAATAAGTATGTCGTCCATGAAATTGTGAATGTTTGGACTTTGCAAAGATTCCAAAAGCTTTCTGATCATTCTGGTGAAGACTCCTGGTGCATTGTGTAAACCGACAGGCATAACATTGAAAGTATAATGTCCTTTGCTGGTGCTAAAGGCTAACAGGGGTTTAATTTACTCCTTGACTAGTATTTGGTAATAACCTTTATTCGGGTCAATCTTGGTGAAATGTTTGCCTTGCTTAGCTTGGTAAACAGTTCTGAGGTGCTTGGAAGTGGTTCGGGCTGAAATTATTTTACTGTGTTGAGTAATCGGTAGTCGATACACAGCCGAACTTCCTTATTCGGTTTCTGTAACAGTACTACGCTCGAGCTATAAGGAGATGTGGACTCGCTAATAATCTCAGTTTGTAGCAATTGCTCTATTTCTCCACGTAACGTGTCTGCTTTCGCATACAGAATCGGATAAACTCTGGTTCCTACAGGCGTCTCGTTTGTCAGCTTCTTATCAAACTCCACGAGATGTGTACGACCAGGTATGTCCGTTAAGACTGCGTCGCATATAAATCAGTCAACTAAAACCGTCTCTTCTTGTGTAAGAAAGCAGGTGGTAAAAATTAACATAACAACTGAAAATCTGATATAAAATAGCTACACTTTATTCTATTTCACTAGTTTTACCAGCTAGAAAATGTAAGTGAATTATAATGGTAAAGCTAACACTTTTAATTGGTAAAAGGTAACCCTTTTAACCACGTAAACACTAATTTCTGTTACCAGAATATCAGAAGGAAAGATCCCCACGAATGCTATTAACACATTTTCCACAATGGTTGTAAAACATTGTGCTTAGACTATCCACAAATTCTGAGTGACAACTGATAGCAGGTTTAAGAAAACACAGTTTATATATAATTATGTTTCTCTGATCTATAGATGATGTTACTTTTCACACTATTGTGTATACCGGAGAATCAGAAACATGAGTTCCCCAGATAATAGTTTACGGTCGGCCTTCCGTCGAGCGCTTTTGATCGTCATCAAAAGACGTTTACGAGTAACGAGGTTCTTGAAGATTTTCTCTGTACGAATGCCCGCTTCTGAGATCAAAGAGCCGATTAAGAACTTCAAAGGGTCTCTGTTAAGGTGGAATGTAATTGGACACCAGCTGTTAAAGACGCTTTTATGTGCTATGCTTGGATAACGTGCCACCACATTGGTAAAGCTCTCCCAGTCACAATTTACGGTACATAGGTCAGGTTACCGACTGTTGGGGCCCTGACAAGGTGTACTGTTAAGTGCGTGTATGCTGGTGCAATGGGTGAGTGTGAACATCAATAGTGACAAACGCGAATCGATGATAGTTCGACAGGTGCACAGATCCCTCACTCCAATCACAGGTGGAAGTCAAGGATGGCTGGACTACTGTAGACGTTTCAATAGTTTAATTTGACGCACACACTTGACAGAATGTGTACAGTTACAGGAACACAGGTCCACATCAATAGCATATTGTTGACTCACGGTGTACAATAATACATGGGCATACATGTTGATGAAAATTATAATGGAACATCAGTATACAAACGTTCAGGGTTCCATAGCTCATACAAATGTTCATCGGGCCTTACTGACTGATCATGTTGGCGAATGTTTAAAAACCCGTAAATTTTTTCCTTACATAAGTGTAATCTCTTCATAGATGACTGGACAAATTTAGGTTTCTAAGATGGCTCCTGTCCTGTAAAATTTACATATCAGTGCCATATATGATGTTTATTAGATATATGTCCTTCCTGATTTAGACAGTTAGATTTACTGTTAATGGGTTTACATGTCTGATAATATGTAATATTTAATGTTTAGCAAATCTTCATCAGGCCTTACTGACTAGTCATGTCAGTTAATCAATAATGTTTACGGTGACTCCTAGACAGAACCTCCTTTAGCATAAGTGTAGCTTGCACCCAAGCGGAGATTTCTTAAGCATAAATGTTTCCAGATGGTTGTCACACCAACGAATTTACTAATACTTTAAATAGCATTCAGCAAATATCTTCTGAGCGAATGTTAAATCACCCGTAATAGATTTCCCTTACATAAGTGTAATCTCTTGAACATCATCGGATAATAAGGGGCATCCCTGTTCTGGGATAGATGACTGACAATAGGTAGGATTCTAAGATGGCTCCTGTCCTGTAAACATCGCTCACCCGAACGATGCACGACTAAGCTGCCATAAAAGTTCAATTCATGAATATCAAAGTTTCCACAAGCATCAGCATAATCTGTCCTCATAGATGCTGTATAGAAACATAATCAGTGCTGCTAAATGATATGTCGTTCTGACATACTGACATAGGTAGATTCACGTAAACGTCTGCCCATCTTAAGCCTAAGAATGAACGAAGTCAGCAAAAGTACGTTTACCTTGACATAAGAATACACCAGCAAGCACAAACGCTCTCTCGGCGTTATAGAATCACCACTGGGGAACTCTAGACTAAGCAATCCTGGAAGAAACTATCTTCGTCCCCATGATAAATTGAAGAGATCACAAACTCTTGGGCAGCTCTACGACATGACTTTTCCGCCATAGGCATCGACAACCGAAGGACACCCTAACGTATCTTCATCCGCCGAAAACCACCTGACCCCAGAGTCCAGTACAAGGGAAAATAGTTCCACTTAAACATACTAAGATACCAAGATATAAGACATACTCGTCCTACATAGACAAGAACTACACATAGATTCGGGCCATAGATATTCTGAAGCAAGAACAATCTTTTCCTAACCAAACACAAAATAGATTCAAGTAAGTCTAAATCCCTCCGCTGAGTTCGATTTTCAGAACGATACAAAGAGCGATAACTCACAGAATGATCACTTATTGCCTAATCTGAGTTCCGTCCATCAAGACCAAAAACATGCATTCAAAGATGAATATATTTTGATCAGACAAATAAATACTTTTGTATGCGTAATCCGTGCCACCAAAGAATATGTGCGCAACAGATTACCACACCCCCCGGGAAAAAAAAAGAGAATCATTTTTTTTTCATCTGAGAGCAACATACAATAGGCTCCCAACGCATAAATACTGCGCAGATGAGAAATACCTGGAATTATTTAAGCCAGATTAATGCAAATTGAAATATAGATCTCTCAGAGAAAGCATTTCTCTTAAGCATAAATGTTTCCAGGGAGGTGTCACCAACGCATACTACTATACTTGCAATGACACAATGCATATAACAATTTCAGTTTAAGCATTCTAAGTACATGATTGACAAAAAGAAAAAAAACATCAACGAGTACCGTTGAATATATATCAATGAACGTAGTATCATTACGAATTACAACGTGTACCCATCTTGATATAGAAAAGAAAAATCTGTTGTCGAGTTGGAAGTGTTAAGAAGTCCAAGACTCAACAGTTAAGTGGAATCATGTGGGCATCTAGACAGAATGTCTGCCATCACATTATCTGATCCACGGATAGCTCGTACCGAAAAATGAAAAGGTTAAAGAGCAATTGCATATCGAGTAGACCTCGAACTCTTTAAATTCTTACTCTGTATAGCCGTAAGAGCTTTCTGATCGGTTTCTACTATGAAATGTGCGCCTAGAAGGAATCTTTGTAATTTGAGAATTGACCATACCATAGCCAATAGTTTACGGTCTAAAACCGAATAATTCCTTTCTGCAGCATTAAGCTTTCTGGAAATATACATTACATGATGCAGAGTTCCAGAGTACTCTTGCATTAGTGCCGCTACGAAGAACAAATGTCTTATCTTTAGTAGGTAACACTAAAATAGGTTCAGTAGAAAACATAGTTTTGATCTTATCCAAAGAGGATTGACATTCTTGAGTCCAATGGACTATATTAGGAGACCCTTTTTTTAGCAAGGAAGAAGGAGGTGCCATGATCGAAGAAAGATTCGGAATGAATCTTCCATAAAATTGTATGAGACCTAAGAGACCTCGCACTTGCTTTTTAGTCTTAGGAATAGAAATGTTAAGTATCTTACTTGTATTATGGTCCTCTGTCTTTAGGAAACCATGACCCACTCGATGGCTTAAAAAAGAAATTTCGCTAAAACCAATGCAGGCTTTAGATGGTTTCGCTGTCAGGTTATACTCGCGTAGAGTAGATAGTAATTCAACTAACCCTGAATAGTGATCTTCCCAAGTATCGCTGAAAAGACAGAAGTCGTCTACATACGCAATGACAACTGACCGATAAGATAGAATTCGACGCATCATGCGTACGAATGTAGCTGGTGCGTTCATAAGGCCGAAAGGCATGAAATTCCATTGATAAAGGCCTCTAGGTGTAAAAAAGCAGTAAAAGGTTTGGCGTGTTCAGATAGAAGAACTTGCCAATATCCTTTGGACAAATCTAGTTTAATGAAAAAATGAGATTTAGAAAGCCTAGTAAGTAGCTCTTCTAGTAAAGGCATAGGTTCAGCATCAAACTTCGTGACTTGATTCAATTTGCGATAGTTAACGCAAAGACGTATGTTATTGTCTTTTTTCGGACAATAACCATCGGCGAAGAATACGCAGAAGTGGATGGTTCAATAATTTTTAAATCTATCATCTCATCCAACTCCTTCTCAACCTGTGCTTGAAAATGTATAGGAATAGGATAAGGTCTGACTCTAATAGGATTATGGTCAGTTAGAATAATGTCATGTTCAATGACATGAGTTTGTCCAGGAATGTCAGTAAGGACATCCTGAAATGTTTGTAACATAGCCGAAACTTGTCGCTGTTCTCCAAGAAATAAATCCGGAGAAACAGTAACGTTTTTCCATGATTCACTAGAATGAAGTGGAATCATCGGAAGCGGAAGATTAACATCTGAAAAACTTGTTTCCTCATCCTGTATTACAGACAGTGATGAGTAATGACCATGTTGGACTGGTGAATCGTCCGTTGCCTGGAAAATAGGCTGTAAATAATCCGGACGTTCATGGAATTCCGTAAGCATATTGATGTGGAAGGTTTTATGCTTCCATCAATATCGACAATGTAGTCAACATCGGAAATTTTCGAGATTATATCGTACGGACCTTTCCAAGAAATAAGAAGTCTGTTTTCCCTACAAGGTAGCAAAACAAATGCTTTGTCACCAGGACAAAGTTGTCGTAAGGTTCTTTTCTTATTGGCAAATTGTCTTGCTTTCTGCTTAGCAAACTCAGAAGAAGAAGTTGCCAATTTGCATGCTTCGATAATCTTTTGTCTCAGTGCGATGACATATTCATAAGAAGATTTCGTGTCATCGGTAATATTATAAGCGGTTATGAGATCATGAAGCAAAGGCATAGGGCCGCGCGGTCGCGCGCCAAAGACAAGTTCAAAGGGTGAAAAACCTGTATGTTCATTGGGGACCTCTCTGTAAGCGAAGACGGCCGCGGGTAAAACCCTATCCCAATCTTGAGGATGATCCTCAGTTATCTTCCGTAATAAGTTTTTGAGAGTTCTATTTAGCCGTTCGACCATCCCATTGGACATAGGATGATAGATACTACTCAAAGATCTCTCTATCTGCAGAGTCGACGTCACTTGAGACATGGTATCCGATATTAGTTGGGTGCCATGGTCTGATAATATTTCTCCGGGGAATCCCAGACGAGAAAATATAAGCCACAGAGCATCTGCAATGTCAGCAGTAGTAATGCTCTTCAGAGGGATAGCCTCTGGCCAACGTGTGTGCATGTCCACACACGTTAAGATAAACTGATGTCCTCTAGCAGATTTGATCTTAAATGGACCGATTATGTCTATCGCCAATTTCTGAAATGGTCGAATAGGGATGTCTGCAGCCTGAATAGGTGCAGCATGGCGTGGACCTTTGGATTTGACTTCTTGACATACTATACAAGATTGACAATAAATCCGTATGTCTTTGTTCACAAAAGGCCAAAAGAAAGCCGCAAGAACTCTTGACTTTGTACGGGAAAAACCCATATGTCCAGCACACCGAGAGTCGTGTGCGTGTTGTAAGATTTTAACTCTCAAATTCTTGGGCACAAGAATCTGAGAATGACTTGACTTGTCGGAGTCTTGCACCATACGTACAAGTACGCCATTCTTCATTGTAATCCAAGATTTACGCTTCGTATCTTTATTCGGATCACCTTTCGTTGCAAGAGTAAAGAATTTCTTTACAGTCGGATCCTCTTCTTGCTGTTTTATAAACGAGTCACGAGAAATTACCAAGGGATCATCTTGGTTATGCACTTCATTTTTTTCAGTAGGTGAAGATTGAGGCATATTAAGAGCTTGAGCTCTAATGACTGCAGCATTAGCGGTTTGCATATTCTGTTTTTCCCAAACGGAAATTTGTTGTGGAGTGCATTCTTTGACTCCGTGAATACGACCGATGATAAGATCAGCGATCGGATTCGGCAGAAGACATGCGTGTACATCTCCTGTAAAGAAAGGATTAGCAATCCTAATGATAGCAGTAGAGTATTTTTCTAAGGTGCCGCCAAATGTTACACATTTGACGACTTTTCCAGTGGCACGAGAAGGATCTACGAGTGACTGCCTCACTCCAATGGTGGTGCAGCCCGAATCGAAAAGAACTGCGACGGGAGTACCATCAACTAAACCTCTATTCAAAACAAGAGAACCTCTTCCATCATGCGCGATTGACGCAGGAAGAGCGGGAAGAGGATGGCCACAACTTAAAGTGGACACCGTAGTTGGTTCAAATAATGTTTTGCATTGGGGGCACTGAGATGCTCTCCCAAAATCAAAAGCGGCACATGCCATATTATTAGCATCATCATTATCTTTAGTCTGGTTATAGGCTTCATGTGACTCTTGCTGTGCAGAGTTTGCATGATAATGAGATTTATGTTTTTTGTATTGGGATCTACCTAGATTATTATTGCCTCTGTAATCATTATTATTCCCTCTATTGTAACCCCTATTTGGGTTTGAGTCATAATTCTCACAATTACCATTATCATATTCATTATAATGAGTATCCCTATAGTCATGGTCTTGTTGTCTCCATGATGGATGACTTGGATAGTTCCTATAATTACTTCCTCTACGGAAATGTCTATAATTATGACCACTTCTGTATCGAGGGCTGTCAGCTTGTCTCCAGTTCTTCGCAGAAGAACCCTGAAATGATTGGTTTCCTTGGTTTTGATAACTATTATGGTTACCTTTTTTTCCAAACTTGTTTTGTTGTCCCTGAAATTTGTGTGAATAACTAGTGTTGTATTGTGTTGCTGATGCAACTGGCATACTCTCTTTAATCTTAGTGTTACTAAGAGTTATGTCAGGGTGTGAAGTGACGTATTGGTCACAATATTCTTGCATTTCTTTTAGTGTCTTGGGTTTACGCTCATGTAGGAATTCCAAGAAGGGTTTATTAACACATGACATAATCTTGTCCCTGAGCAACAAGTCCATAAGGGCTTCATATGTCTTTTCTGTTTTGGACAACTCAATCCAACGATTAAATGTAAGACGTTTCCTTGCAATGAATTCTGAAAATTCTACCCCTAATTCAGGTACCATTTTCTTAAACAAAATTCGGTAACCTTCCTCAGTTAACTGATATTTTTTTAACAAAGCAGCTCTAATAACATCATAATTATCTTTGTCAGACTCTTCAACCAAACTCAAACTAGTCAGTGAATCACCTTTCAAATTTTCTGACAATTGATTAGCATACTGTGATTTATCCACATTATGAGCTCGACAGGAGCGTTCAAATCTATCCAGCCAGAATGTTATATCATCACTGGAAGGATTGAACGCTGGTACTTTGACCTTATAAGTAAAGGGTTTACCACTGTTACCATTTGACTGATTAACATTACTCATATTTGTCAATTTCAATTTTTCTAATTCAAATGTTAACAGTTCTTTTTGATGTTCATGTTCTCTTATTGCCTTTCTCTCCTCAGCTTCAGCTTCTTTGTCTAATCTCTTTTGTTCAGCTTCTCTGTCTAATCTTTTTTGTTCAGCTTCAAATTTTTTTTGTTCAGCTTCAAATTTTTTTTCTTCCATTTGAAGCTTTCTCTCCTCAGCAGCAGCTTTTTTCTCCTCAGCAGCAGCTTTTCTCTCCTCAGCTTGCATCTGCAATCTTAAATTCTCAGCATCTATCTTCTTTTGTTCAACTTCTGCTTTCCATTTATTCTCCTCTTTTTCCTTCTTCTCTTCTGATTTTAATACCATTGCAAATTGAGCAGTTGCAAACTCCTCTAATTCTTTACCAGACTTATCAAGGGATTTCCCTTGTGCAATAAAGTATTCCAATGTAGACATGATTCCTAATAATGATAGCAATCAGTTGACACAAAAATGTAATCTATTTCCAAATAAACAGGAGCAAGTTCTCAATGAACTTGATTAATTAGCTCACAATCCCAATCTCTGTGGGAGACAAGCCTTACAAAGGTCTTGTATACTTCCTTGTACAACAATAATAATAATCAAGGACTGGTCTATAATATAACATACGTGTAATCAACTATCTCTTATCAAATGTCAACCAAAGACATTAACAAAGGACAAGCACAAAAGACAATATGAAAACAATTGCAGAAATCAAGTAAGTCAAATAGAGAAATCAATGAAAATAATCACAGAATCTGTGACGACAACTGCAATGAAATCAACAAGACAAATAACGCCACAGTGTATAAACATAAATGGTGTATAGAACTGAAAGATACGAAAGGATAGACCTACAAATACAAACAAATCAAACAAAACTAAGAAACACAAAATTATTAACAAAAACAACGAAGAAAAGAACACCTCATCACAACTAACAAAAATAGCACCAGATGTTGCCAGCAAATTTCCAATAAAGAAAATTGCTCCCTATAGAACGCTAATATAAGACCAATATTACTCGGTATATTTTATACTAGTCTCCTCCCAACCAGGCCCGCTACATAGACACACAAATAATATGCAAACATAAATACATATAAAGCATAAATGCATATATCATCAATAAACTGTGATGTAGATAGAGTGTTGTAAATAAGGCTCAGTTTTACAGTAATGGCACAGATATTCTAATCAAAACTAATAAACTGCCACTTTATTGAACTACAATTTCTGGCCTTAAATATTAAAGTTCAACACAATAGCAGAACATAAGAAGGTCCATCGATGAAAGTAGGACTTCTGCTTACTGTATTTCCTGCTAACACGGTCAACTATTCACGTGATCCAAGTGTTCTGTTTAATATTGCCTGTACAGCGAAAAATAAATGTCAACAAACGCTGACCTAGTTACAGTATTCTGACAGGATAGGTCATGCTGACATCGACTGTAGAGTTGTACTGCTTGTGTGTCGTATCGGCCACAGGAAACGGTCTGGTCTCAGTAGCTGACTTCGCAAAATGTCCACTGTGCAGATTGACCCAGGAAACTGGCCCACCAGTCTGTTAAGGTGGAATGTAATTGGACACCAGCTGTTAAAGACGCTTTTATGTGCTATGCTTGGATAACGTGCCAGTACATTGGTAAAGCTCTCCCAGTCACAATGTTTGGTACATAGGTCAGGTTACCGACTGTTGGGGCCCTGACAAGGTGTACTGTTAAGTGCGTGTATGCTGGTGCAATGGGTGAGTGTGAACATCAATAGTGACAAACGCGAATGGATGATAGTTCGACAGGTGCACAGATCACTCACTCCAATCACAGGTGGAAGTCAAGGATGGCTGGACTACTGTAGACGTTTCAATAGTTTAATTTGACGCACACACTTGACAGAATGGGTACAGTTACAGGAACACAGGTCCACATCAATAGCATATTGTTGACTCACGGTGTACAATAATACATGGGCATACATGTTGATGAAAATCATAATGGAACATCCGTATACAAACGTTCAGGGTTCCATAGCTCATACAAATGTTCATCGGGCCTTACTGACTGATCATGTCAGCTAATATGTAATGTTTAGCAAATCTTCATCAGGCCTTACTGACTAGTCATATCAGTTAATCAATAATGTTTACGGTGACTCCTAGACAGAACCTCCTTTAGCATAAGTGTAGCTTGCACCCAAGCGGAGATTTCTTTAAATAGCATTCAGCAAATATCTTCTGAGCGAATGTTAAATCACCCGTAATAGATTTCCCTTACATAAGTGTGATCTCTTGATCATCATCGGATAATAAGGGGCATCCCTGTTCTCGGATAGATGACTGACAATAGGTAGGATTCTAAGATGGCTCCTGTCCTGTAAACATCGCTCAACCGAACGATGCACGACTAAGCTGCCATAAAGGTTCAATTCATGAATATCAAAGTTTCCACAAGCATCAGCATAATCTGTCCTCATAATTGTTGTATAGAAACATAATCAGTGCTGCTAAATGATATGTCGTTCTGACATACTGACATAGGTAGATTCATGTAAACGTCTGCCCATCTTAAGCCTAGGAATGAACGAAGTCAGCAAAAGTACGTTTACCTTGACATAAGAATACACTAGCAAGCACAAACGCTCTCCCGGCGTTATAGAATCACCACTGGGGAACTCATAGACTAAACAATCCTGGAAGAAACTATCTTCGTCCCCATGATAAATTGAAGAGATCACAAAATCTTGGGCAGCTCTACGACATGACTTTTCCGCCATAGGCATCGACAACCGAAGGACACCCTAACGTATCTTCATCCGCCGAAAACCACCTGACCCCAGAGTCCAGTACAAGGGAAAATAGTTCCACTTAAACATACTAAGATACCAAAATATAACACATACATGTCCTACATAGACAAGAACTACACATAGATTCGGGCCATAGATATTCTGAAGCAAGAACAATCTTTTCCTAACCAAACACAGAATAGATTCAAGTAAGTCTAAATCCCTCCGCTGAGTTCGATTTTCAGAACGATACAAAGAGCGATAACTCACAGAATGAATACTTATTGCCTAATCTGAGTTCCGTCCCTCAAGACCAAAAACATGCATTCAAAGATGAATATATTTTGATCAGACAAATAAATACTTTTGTATGCGTAATCCGTGCCACCAAAGAATATGTGCGCAACAATCTCGGAGAAAGATTTTGCCCGTGAGTCTACTTTACGTGCGGTCTGTCAGGTATCGCATGATTGACAGAAAGGCTCGCGTGAGGAGACCAGGTGAACAAACCTGATTCGCTATCTGTTATGACTGACAGGTCACGAAAGTTAGTAAACTTAATTTGATTATGTTCAAAGAAAAGAGGCGTGGGTGAAAAATTGAGTAAACACAGGTTGTAAATGCATAGTTTTGATAGCAAATCATAGAACGCTACCGGGAACTCAAAAAAGTATCAGATTACTGTAGGCTCTATTTCCATTATACGTCACACTAATGATATCTTAACCCACAACTCAATGGTGTCCTTCCGGCGAGCTCTGGGTCCTCCTGGATATCTGGATCCATATTTATCGTGGTAGACGTTCTTCTTCAATTCTGCAGACGTGGCCCAACCTTCGTAACTGGGAATGTGCAACTCGGGTCTGAACAAACTGTATTACATAACAACCCAGATAGTGGGTCTCCGACCAGCGCTGTTATAAATACGCACAGTCATAAATAAGACAAAGGAAGAGAAACAGTGGTTACATAAAAAACATATTTTTGTTTTTGGATGTACTACAACTTGTTTTAGTGACTTTCGTAATTTACTGTTGGGTCCTCCAAACACCAAGAGATGTTTGACCGGCCAGCGACTACATTTATTGCTTCTAAAATACTGTGTTTTTCCAACTTGGATAAGTTGATTCTCGACTTACATGATTTAGAATGTAGCCCATATTCATTACGGTGATAGTGCTGCATACAAGCAGATTATTTGTTTCTCTGGATCTGGGGGAATGGTCTACTTAACTCTACAAACTCCACTCCAGAAAGTCATTTTTAATATAATTAATCGACGTCATAATGAATAGCATAGACTTACGTACCGGAAAGATGGATTTTTACGTCCATTAGAGTAGGGGTTCCCAGCCTGGGGTACGCCTACCACATGGGGATACGCCAAGCATCTCACAGAGTTGAGCAGGATATTTGCTAAATAGCTACACAGCAAGCCAAACGTCTGGAAATGTAAGGAATTTGCCTCATATAAATTATTTCTCTCTTCTAACTTACATAATCATTTTTTTCAGTGCCAATATGGATTCAACATTAGCAGCAGATGAATGCACACAGATTGTTCTCGTGTACACAAGACAGGGATATTCACAAAGACAAGTAGCAGCATAATTCTCTATGAATCCAGACGATTGGGCCACACTGTGTATAAAACAAATGAAATATTCTAACAGTAGTAGCGTTAGTGAGAAACAAAGTAGTGGAATAAAGAGCGAACGACCAGTTCTTAATCTAATCTGAAGCAAGAAAGAAGAAAATTAAATTGGAGTCTGAATATGATATGGCGTTGTCTCTTTCAGAAACTGTACCAAAAATAAAACTGTTGGTTGACGACATAAAGAATCAAGGGAATAACTAATTCGTATGGATGCATTCTAATACACACAACTACGAAAATTTCTTATACTAAAAAATGTTGTTATATACCAAATAATGTTTACTTAATGTCACATTAATTAACCTGTTTGTGACGTTATTTCTGTTTATTCGTTCCAATTTTTTCTGCCTATCTTCACATAGTTAAATAAATTCTCCACTATATGACCTAGAATATAGTCAACATTATGGCATATTGGACACCCACAAGTTAAATACCCCCACAGTACACACCAAGGTAGATGAGGTTTAATTGTTTTGTTTGTTTGGTTTTAAGGATCATCTACTTTGTACACGGAAAACTCCATCAGTGATGCGTTCTCGTCCTTTAGCTCACAAGGAGAATCTCGGCATAGTGCACGAACTCCAAAGCATCGGCGAGCGTCCCATTGTGTGTATACAGAAACCACAAATTATATAAATATGTTTGTATCGGGTAGGTTTTCTCAATTGTATAAACTCTGGCATGGCAGCGGCCCTATGGCCTTTTCTTTATGATTTTTAAGTAAATTAATATGAGACAAACATAAAGGTATGTTATCATGCACTCGTAGGAAATAAAGAAGTAGAACACTAGATAACAGAAAAACAACAGACATGAGTGGCTTCAACTGCCGAGTTATTTTTAACGTACACAAGGTGTACACGTGATCTACTATTTTTCGCTCTTATCCAAGAAGGCTAGTCATCCGATCTCACTACTCAGAGAATCAGGGGGAAGTAAGACGTTATTAGTACGAAGTGGTTCTGGAAAAACTCCATCAAGAATATTCTCTGTACTGGGAACCGACCCCAGTGCCTTTAGAATTAGATGTGGACGCCATGTCTCTTAGCCACTCTGGTCCCCGGGATTGGCGCCGATGGAACATTTCGGTGTGTACATCTGCGACTGCAACCAAAGCAACGGACTATAAAATTATCATTGAAAGTGGCAGAGGATATATGTGTTCACATCTTTTACATGCGCATCAAACTCCATATTATTTAAAGTACTTTTATTCTAAACATGGTAAACAACATGTCTTTAACAATTTAAGAAATGTACTAATAAAAAAAAGAGATTCTTGTTTGCCTTACATACAGTTGTATAACTAATTGATCAAAAATAAATACGATGAAAAATATGTTATTTAGTTTGATATTTTATTAATATTTGAATTGTTCCCTTTGGAAGTAAATTGGAGGCCTTCCCCTAACTTCTTTATATCTGCTGCTTTTAAAGTATCACATGGTTATTTTTTGGTGTTTTTTTCCCACTTATTTCCGAGATTGGAAATGACGTCAAAACCTGAGAAGAGATGTGATCTCTCGGTTATAAGTCGGGTATATTGTGTACATTTTTATAACATTTGGACCGCTGGACAGTTATATCTGTCTTTTTCTTTTATAAATTTAGCGGGGGGAAGAAAGGGGGTGCACTTTTATTAGCTATGAAGAGGTTTATTTCTGCGAAAGACTACTAGCTAGATGTTTGGCCTTCACGTCGTCAGTTTATTCGGGCGTTGCTGCTTATTAAATCGAAATACTTATCTGTAATGATTTTACATCTAAATCTGTTATTGCTAGTGTGACGCCGTGTCGTTATAAGTACTACTAGCTGAAATGAAGATCCATGTGTGTTTTTTGTTTCCTCTTGTGTTTGCCGAGAGTGTGGTCTTCCTTAACTCCAGCTGATTTATGACTTAATCAATGACGATTTGACGTATGGTGTCTAAAATAGCAATAAGTAATATTTCTATCGGATTGTTTATTGTTTGACTGTGTTGATTTATTTCATATGGCAGTGATAAACTGTCTCTCCTATTCTACGGTTTTAGTTCGTTGTTGGTGGACTGCTTTCTGTTTCTACCCGTAGTTATATAAGTGTAATCTCTGTAGTCAGTTGCTGGGTTTGGGGTTTGATGAGTAGTTTCTGCTTACCTGACAGCGTATTTGTTGTCAATTTATTTATTGTCATAGTTAAAGGTTTAAACAATCATTCTCATACCACTATGACACATATAAATAATTTCACAAAACATATCTGAAAGCGTTACAATTATCCTCCAGTCAGACCATCAGTAGTTATGTCAGTATTACAATTATATCCCAGTTAGATCGTCTGTAGCTTAGTCAACATTACAAATCTGTCCCAGGCATTCATCTCTAGTTCTGTAAATATTAGAAAATCTGTTACAGTTATCTCATCCAATCTGTAGTTCCGTCAACAATACAAATCTGTCCCAGTTAGCTCAGCTCAACTATAGTTCTGTCAACATTACAAATATGTCCCAGTTAGCTCATCTCATCTGTAGTTCTGTAAACATTAGAAAATCTGTTCCAGTTATCTCATCCAATCTGTAGTTCCGTCAACAATATAAATCTGTCCCAGTTAGCTCAGCTCAACTGTAGTTCTGTCAACATTACAAATCTGTCCCAGTTAGCTCAGCTCATCTGTAGTTCTGTCAACATTACAAATCTGTCCTAGTTAGCTCAGCTCAACTGTAGTTCTGTCAACATTACAAATTTGTCTCAGTTAGCTCAGCTCATCTGTAGTTCGGTTAAGATTGTGACGAATCAGTTGTGCACTTTTATAACTTTCACCCTCTCCGGCGGTATCACTTCGTTTCTTCATTTTCCTCACCGATCGTCCTATGGTTTGATATATTTTATGCACCTAAATTCAGCTCTAGCCCTCTCAGACTTGTGTACGTTTTGCCACGTAAATCGTCGTAAGCTAAGTAGGCAGGTCAGCGAATAATTTATCACCTCAGTTTTCTAGACACCTTTATTAAAGTCGATCTTTATTGACACAAGTTGGTAGCGCACGATCGATGAAAAGAAAGCCATATTGTCAGTCTGAGAAATCCGTCTGAGGAATTTACGCAAACACACGTGCTAAGACGTAATCGTTTCTGCTGGAACATCTGTGTATCAATATTACTGATAATCTGTTTGGGGAGACAATATTCAAGGAAAGCATCTAGACGGGAGATAAGTTCACATATTTGTTTGTTAATTTGCATAAAGATGCAATCGGAAGTATACTGCCTTATTAGAAAGATGTCACGCGTTGGAATTTTAAAATGTGAAATTTCAAAACTTGTGGGGGATATTATAATTTATCAAATGGGTTGCATTTAGTTCTAAAGAATTTACCATTGGCTTAATGTGAGAACCGGAAAAGACGTTGAATTTAATTGGCAAATTCGTCGGGAGTACATTCTGGGATGTGAACTGAGAAATATAAATACAATCTATCGAAATCGAAGTCACAAATCAGACTGCATCGCCACGTCAAGCTAGCAATTCACCAGAGCCAGAGAGAAGATCGGATACAGGATTCCAAAATTATAAGTGACAGATCGAAGTATTTGGGCAACTGTTTTTAAAATCCCCATTTTTAAATACAAAACTGGACACTTACAGGACAGGACAGAGTATTTGGGCAACTTTGAATCTTAAAAGTAAACCCGCATTTTTAAATACAAAAACAGGAGACCTAAGGAATCAAATCACCATTCATAAGAGGAATGCTAACATTTCCCAGACCAAGCGATTCGAAAGCATCAACATGCTGTGCCAGGGGACTGTGTTCCCAAAAATTACTTTGGGGCAAGTGTGAACATTTATTTTACCATGTGAATTTGACATGTTTTCCGTGCTAAGTAGTGTTACGACTGGAATTCTTTGGGATGGGTTGCCATATTTATATTAAAGAGTTCATCGTGCTATACCATCGAATGCACTAGGGTTTGGTCATGCAGGACACGCAACTGGCAGAATAACTCAAGTCGTCGGGTAGTAGGTCCACAATACACATGTAGTACATATTTATTAGGTTCTCTTCACAATACAATAGCAATGGAGAATCTTCAAGATCTGTCTCCTCATAAATATGGACAGTCCATAAGGCAATAAGAATGCATGTTGAAATAATACATATATTCGTCTTCTCTATTCAGTTCTGGCGTTCTGGCTAAGACGTGCGTGTCATTCACGGACACCCAAGTAATGCAAACCATAAACGTGAATTTATGTTTCTTCTTGAATAAATTACTTCTCTGTAAGGTGCGGAACTTCTTATAAGTTCAGGACCATCTTAACGATCGTTAAAACCAGTGACAACCTTCAAAAATGTAATGATGCAACGTAAAGATACTTAATTCCTCCACAATTCCGGGAGCTCGAAAAATACGAATGAAACAAACGAAAGGCCTAGAATATTAGCATTAAGAGTATATTAGCGCAAAGGCGTTACGTCGTTGACAACCGATTGACGTATAGTAATATATAGCGTTCAATACAAGTTAAAGATCGTGCAAAACATGTTTTTACCACAAATAGATATATCTTCTCAAATAACAATGGATATATGCCTGCGTGTGGCAATATACTAAAGCATATTACTTGTATTCCTTAACAAGTGCTTATGTATGAGGCTGGCAACCTCAACATATGCAAATAGTATATTCATAAACCACTACAGCAGGCGCTGGTGTTTGTTTTATGCTAATTTGATCAGAAACGCGAAAGCAGCAGTGATGAATGATGATTACGTTACATGTGCCTAAAGTGTAAAATATCGTTTTGTGAGATTTTTGTACCTTGTTAATTGTAATTCAAGCAAATCATTGCAGTCACGCTAGCCAAGCACATTTTTACCCAGTTCATTAACCAGAAGAATTACAGTAATTTCTATTAATTTTGAGGATATAATCAACGAGTTATACTGTGTATACTCAGGGAGAGTAATTATTCAGAGAGGCTAACATTGGTGGGTGGACAACCAGACAATGCACCTGTTAATTTGGAGCCTAAAATGTATTTTGCAGAGGTATTTGCACTTTTTTTTGTCTAAAGTTCGTGGAACGAACCTATCAGACTGTACATGTTACGAAGCTGAAAGTCCGAAGTTTCTACGCCACTAGATGTGAGTTAATAGCAGGGAATCAACACTAATCGACTACACTGGACGAGTTGAGTGGAGAAGAACCCGCGTCACAGAAGAATGGACGAAGTCACGGCTGCGTGACTCACTTAGACCAGCTAAATTTATTAAGGAAACAGCAAAAGGACAATTGTTTTTATAAAATCCTCAAACCAAGTCTCAGTGAAGACGATTTAATTACGTCTACAATTCCCCATCGTTCCATCGCTATCTTAACCTGTCAAGACTAATTGATTATTTATTATGTTACATGTTAGTTTAAAACAAAAGAATCGTAGTTAATTCAGTTATTATCGGTATGAAAGAAAACGCATGAGCAAAACTTTTTAATATATATACGTATATTTATACATCTAGACATATATCTACATCTATAGAGCAAATACTTATAACAGAATTTCGCTGGATTTACACCAGCTGGGTAATGGAACGGGCTAAAAGCAATGCTAAATTCTTCACAAAAGGCGACGGATCAGATATAATCGTTATGAACAAAATTCATAACAGGTGTGTATTATAAAGTGTTAGCTCAGCGTGGCTCTGTGTTTGTTTATTTTTACACAGGTCACCTTACAAGACGGTTGAGGTATTTTAAGCCGTCGTGCTTGGCTGGTTCTCGGGAGATAGGTGACTGGTGGGAGAGAAATAAGGAGAGCGATGGTGTTTTTTCTTGGCGAGTGTACGTATTGTGCTTCAGCTCCTGAGATTTATATGATTTTGTGATTGATTCATATATGATACCAATTTCTGTATTTCAAGATCTTTTGTGAGGGGTACTAGATATATGCATGTAAAAGGAAGTATGTATTTCTTAGAGCTGATTAAATAAATATAAGGAAAACGGTCGGGGACAGAGTACTATCTATTGACGCTACATACTGATACTGAGGACGATATATATATATATATATATATATATATATATATATATATATATATATATATATATATATATCTATATATATATATATATATATATATATATATATATATATATATATATATAAATATATATGCCATATATATATAATGGCTTCCAATATTGATACCTATAGAGCTAAAAATTATGCCATACGCTATAATGGCTTCCAAGTTGATACCTATAGAGCTGTGTTTATGTAAATAAATGTCGTTTAACTGTCCACTCGGCCTTGGTGGTGATCGGATATTTTTGCTGTATTGCTGTGTGGGTTGTTCAGCTGTATGTCCCTACACTAACTTGGCCAGAGTAACTCAGGAAGTTACAGATTACATAATATAAAAGACAACGCTACAGTTAAATGGGGGCCAAGCAACAGACGAATGATGGCATAAAGCGGGGATCCTGAATCTTGTATTATTTCTAGATGTCAGGAGAACTTTTTTCAAGTCTTTATACTTCGTTTTTCGTGCAGTACAGAATTTTTCAAAATGGCGGTGTGTGTCGGCTGGCTGCAGTACTAAACCTTACCTGGTCGTAACGGAGTGTGGACCACTTGTTCCTTGTGAAGAAGGCGTAAACAAGGAGGATTGTTTTTTCGTGACATACAGATGAGCACTTTTAAGGTTACATACAGCGTGTGACGCTGAGAATCTTGTTTGCCAGAGTTCTTTTTATGTGTTCTATGTATTTTCGTTCACATATGTTCGTGTATTAGGCGGGTTGGTTAGCGAGGGAACCATTAGTTCACTATACCACTCCCATGGTCGTGAATTTTTGGTTGATATGTAGGGTTTGGTTCATGATTTTCTCAAATAGTGGGGCCGGTATTACAAAGCTGTCAGTTAACTGCTACTATTGAGATTACCACTACCATTTTTTGTTAGTTGTAAAAGTACTGTTATTTGGCAAGTTTGTTATTGTTGTAAAGTTAATTGTAATTTTATTTAGTTTTTTTCTGCATTATTGTTTGTGAAATTGTTACTACATGTCATACATATAGTGAAATCGTGCTTGTCTTGTTATAAGTGTGATAGAGCTAATTTTTTTTTCATTTCTTCTACAATTCATACATTTCTGCATTGTTTTTTTTTATTAGTATTATATTGATTTGGCTCTTGTTGCTGTATTCTGTCTGCTTGTTCGTATCTATTGTTTTGCTCCTTGTATAACATCTAATATTACTTGCTGTTAGTTGAGTTTGAGTGGTGAAATAATTATTGCTTATATTGCTCACATATTCATTATATAATATTTGCATTAATGTTCAGCTATTGGAAAGCACAATAATTGTGAATTTTGGCTACCTTAGAGTATTTTATAAAGATTGGAAAAGAATGTGGTAAGCAAGGTGAGGCCTCATTGTCATATGCATCCACTGAGTATGCAAAAGAATTTAAGAGATTAGAAACAATGCCTGACGTGGTATATTTCATTGGAAAAGGCAAGGAATGGGGTAAGCAGGGCAAGGCTCTTGACAAATATGTACTGTTCCATATAAAAGGAGAAGAAGAAGAGAACAGAGTGGGTCAAGAAAAGAGGGAGGAGATAATAAAGGAAACGACTTTACTTCAAGAAGAGGTGAGATTACTGAAGTTACAGACCAATCCTTTTGGTCTAGAACTGACAAGATTAGAATTGGAGCTTGCTAATTCCAAGGCATTGCTGGAATTGGGTAATATAGAACTTTATGATCTTAGTTCTCGCCAGAAAGAGGATGAGGTAAGCTCATTGTTAAGTCACATTTTATTAATGGGAGATAGGTGTTAAAGATTTGAATGTATGGGTCGGTTGTTTGTACACACGTTAGTTAGCAAGCTTTAGTGATGAGATGATTTTTTAGTTGGGGGCTTTATGCTCGGTAATTTTTGAACACAGCTCAACTGAGTGGTTGCTAGTTTGTTTTTTAAAAATATGATAAAGAAAGTTTTCGAATGTTCTTAGTGAGGGTTTTGGGAAGAGACGGTTGAGCTGAGCTATAGTCTCACGCGGTTAGTTCGCGCATGAGTAATTTTTACCGAGCTGTTCTGAGACGTTATAATCTCGTGACAGTGTGTGACTGGCAGGGCTCCGGGATGATCGTTCTATCTCGCGAGTGTGTTCCAGGTTATTTTTGTGACAGAGAGAATTTGTTATATGGAAGATATTTCGAGGCCAGGGATTGTATGGGCATTATATATATTCACATTTCCTAGTATGGATTTTTGAAGATAGTTGGTTTATTTAAGGGAATGTTCTTTCTCCCAGGAGACTTATTATCCAAGTAAGAGAGTATGTTGGCTCAGGCTATATTGCTGTAAACTGCAAGGTATGCAGTTCCTTTGACGAATATTTTTGCTGTGTTATCTAGGATTATGAGCTGCTGTGTTCTGCAGCCTATATACTTGGGATTTTTTTTTGTACCTGTAACTGAGTTGTACGGATTTACTTACCTGATGCCTGTTGATGTACTATGGGCTGTTATCTACGATTATATCCTTTTGGATTATGCACGCTGTTATGGACTTATTTACATGTTGCTCCATAATTTGCTATGAAGTGTCGTCCTATAATGTTTACTTGATTGTGCTGTCAATAAACTGTATAACGTTACAGCGGGTTGCAATATTTCCTGACCTCTACGTTCCTGTGGTGTGTGATCGAAGTGGGTAGTATGAAAGGACCTAGGACATTCGCGTATATGGATACTGTATACATCTTTACACACTTGTCGGCCATCTGTAAGCCCGACCACGGCTGATTGTTATTGTCAGCAGACTATTTTGTCTTCTTGCTACCGTCATTGATCTGACGCATATCCCGCCACTGACATCTACATAAGGATTTATATCTTTACATAAAGTGTTGGCCTGTGTGGCCTACTGAAGAAGATGTTTAAGCAAACAAACTTTAACATAAAGTGGTGAGCCAGTTTCGTGGGGTATCATACCATCCAACATAGGTTCAACGGGATTTACAGTGTTATCAAGTCAAGAAGATCAAGTCAAGAGTTGCACTGTTTCCTGTCCTTCATTTCGTATGCCAACTCAGGATTGCAGCACCCGATGTCAAGAATTACGTTTGAATGCCAGTATCACATAGGAGATCCTGTAGACATCAATGTTGTACTTCATTTTAATACTTGATGTCCATCATTGTTGTTGTTGCAGAGGCCGGAAGTTCTTTATTTTGAAGATAAGTGGTTGTTTGTGTTGTAAACTGTACCACTGTCCTATGCAATCCAGCCTTCCTCAGACCTTGCTCTATTTATTATATTTTTTGTTATATGTTTTATGTTCCAGATTTACGCGGGTTTGGTTGGGTTAGTGACTTACGTTAGGATACATCCCAGTTCATCCAGGGCCTACGTAAGCGTTCTGTAGGGACATTTTTGCGGATTTCCCGCAGCGGAAATTCCAGCGAATTCTTTTTGCAGATGAATTTCAGTCCTTTGTGTTTGAAAATCTGTGACACCATCGTTTAGGTGTGACGAAACGTTTTATTGTTGTTATCGAAGTATTTTCTCTGTGCCTTAGTTTTTTGATTAATTTGTTTGTAGGTGTCTCCCTCTCCTTTCTATCTTTTATTTATATACAAATTGTTTGTTTATACACTGTGCTGTCGTGTGTCTTGTCACTCTTTTCGCAGTGTCATTGCACTTTTTGCAATATTGTTTCTTTAGTTTGCTTTCTTCCTTAGTTGATTCTGCGAACGTGGTCATTTGTTCTTTATATCTTGTCTGTGTCACTCTTGTTTACATTGTCTATTTGTTATGCTCTATTAATATTATAATGCATATTTGATAATTGATTAATAACATTATTTACAGCTAGAAGGTATTTATGCAAGTTCTTAAGCAAGGACTTGCCACCCACTGAGTTGGGATAAAGTGAGCGTCTCCAGGTATATTTACATAAGTTACCTATCTCATAAAATTAGACATAATGTCTACATTAGACTACTTCATTAAACAAGGGAAATCCCTCGGTATGACTACTGAGGAAGTAAAAGAATTTGCACTGGTCGAATATGACAAGGCTCAGAAACTAGAAGAGAGGAAACTTCGAATGGAAATTGAAAAACAGAAAATGGAGGCTGAAAAACAGAAAATGGAGGCTAAAGATAGAAAAGAGCAAATGAATTGGAAAAGACGAAACTTCAGATGCAAGCTGAAGAAAATATGAGACTCCACGAGGAAAAGGTGTTGTCTATAGAGCTGGAGAGATTAATGGTGGTGAATGGTGTTAATACACACAATTCTACAGACACTCAAACTACTTCTCATAAGACAAATAGTCATTCTTATAAGCTCAGATTGCCTGCTTTTAAACCTACCTCTGACGATGTCTTATTTTACCTGAATAGATTTGAACTTACATGTGAATCTCAGAAAATAGTCAAGTCGGAATATTGTGCACGACTTATGGAACTACTTACGGGTGAAGCTATGAATGTTGTAAGTAGGTTGGAGGGACCCGACAAAAATAACTATGATACTGTCAGGGCTGTCTTGTTAACGAAATACCAACTTGAGGAAGACGGTTATCGTCTGCGCTTTAAGTCTCTATTACCGGAGACTGGGGAAGATTTTTCAGAGTTCATAGCAAATGTACATCTTACGTTCTCACGTTGGGTTGAGCTCTCAAAAATTAAAAACACATATGAAGTTCTCATGGACTTATTACTTCGTGACAAAGTCATTTCGTCTGTAAACGCTTCTTTTCATTGTTTTCTACATGAGCGAAAGCCTACAAACTTGAAAGATATGAAACAATACAGTCACCTATACGTCACGGCACATCCAAATGTGACTGTTAGCAAATCTCAAGTCAGAGAAGGGTTACCCGTGGCTTCGGCAATACCATATGCTCCTAATTTCGCCGTAGATCACAAAGCGCTGATCGCAATTTTGGTAGGAGAGATAATCGTGATTTTAGACAGTACCAAGAAGGTTCATCACGTAGTAATTCTCCCTCTCCAAGAAATTGGAGACAATTTAACGGACCTCAACATTTTGGTTCCAACAATTATGGTAATTTTGGAAGGGGTAACTACACTAGAGATTATCATCATAACGATAATTTTTCTCGGAGACAACAAAATCCATCTAATATATATTTTGACCCAAGGGGAAATAGTAATCGCAACAATGCTAACTGGGGGTCAAATCAGAACAATCGTTTCAAAAGAGCAAATAACAATGCTCCCAAGAGAGATAATAGTCGCGATAGATCGCGATATGGCGGTAGATCTCCAAATGATAGATCGCATCCCCATGCTAACTTTGCTCAACAAGAGCCCCAAGTTATTAATAATCAAGGTAACAATAATAATAGTGTCTTTAATGCTACTGCTTGCTCTGCTTTCGATTTCGAGAAAGCATCTCAGTGCCCGGAGTGCACAACTTTGTTCCAACCTACAGCTATAACTACCTTGAGTTGCGGTCATCTTCTACCCACTCGTCCTGACTTAGCTGCGCATGACGGAAGAGAGTCTCTTACCCTACATAAAGGATTTGTAAATAATAATCCAGTCTCAGTTCTCTTTGATTCTGGATGCACGACTGTTGGGATTAATAAATAATAATAATAAATTCTTTAAGCGCCAAACACGGCGCATAAGGCAGAAACCAGTGCTCTCCAGGTTGTTCGTTGTGACGCCACTCCTCTTAGCTCTTGCACATTATTTAGGCCCAACGTTCTTCCTTCTCTTATTATTGTTCTTCTGAGTGTTTCTTTTGGTCTTCCTTTTTTCCGCTTACCCTCAGGAACCCAAGTGAGCGCCTGTAGTGGTATTCTGTTGTTTTGCATTCGTAGGACATGACCGATATATGACCATCGTCTTTTCCTTATATAGTCGGAGACATATTTCTGCCTAGAGTCTTCTCTATTTGTCGATTAGTCTTGAATTCTTTCCAACTGATGTTCATGAGTTTTCTAAGACATTTGTTCTCGAATGTATTCAGCTTGTTCTCCAATGATTTTGTTAATTTTCCAACTCTCACAGCCGTATGTTAACACTGAGATAACATTTGAATTAAACAGACGAAGCTTGGTATGTATATTCAATGATCGTAATTTCCAAATGTTAGATAATCTATTGAAGGCGCTAGCTGCCAAAGCAATTCTAGTATGGATTTCTCTTGTTGTGTCACCATCCTGAGTCATTTTACTGCCTAAATAATTGAAACTTTCAACTTTCTGTAGTTTTTTCCCCGTTCAAGATGATATCAAAGGTCTCGTTAGAAAAGTTCATAGCTTTAGTTTTAGAGGCATTTATTTGGAGACCAATTTTAACCGAGAGATGACACAAATTATTTATTGCTTCTTGGGATTGTCTTGGTGTTGAACTTAAGAATGCTACATCATCTGCGAAATCCAGGTCCCCAGGAATTTTCCATTTGTCCATTTTATACCCAATTGTTCATTGTGGGTATAGTTTCTCATAACCCAATCAATAGCTATTCCAAAAAGTAGTGGTGACATAATACAGCCTTGTTTCACCCCTGTTTCTACTGTAAACCATTCTGTATTCCCTTTATTTGTTCTAACACAACATCTTGCATTGTCATATAGCGCTTTGATTATATTCACATATTTTGTTGGAAAACCATAGATTGTAAGTATCTTCCACAATGATGGGCGGTGTAGACTATCAAAGGCTTTTTGAAAATCGACGAAGGTGATAATAAGTGGCGATTGCCTTTCCACTGATTCTTCTATAATTGTTCTTAGTGTGAATATTTGATCAATACATGATCGTTTCGGCCTGAAACCCGCTTGTTTTCTTCTCTGATCTTTTCGTCAGCATGCAATTTAAGTCTTTCTAACATCATGCAACATAATAATTTTCCAGGTACTGATAATAGAGATATACCACGCCAGTTATTACAGTCTGATAGATCACCTTTCTTCGGTAACTTTACAATAATACTGTCTTTCCATTGTTGTGGTGGTTGTTCTTCTCTCCATACTTCATTTATAATATCTAAAATTCTCAAGAGGTTGTTGTCATTAACTGCTTTAATCATTTCCCCTGAAATTTCGTCAACTCCAGCAGCTTTAAAATTTTTTAATCTTTTAACGGCTTGTTTGATCTCGTCCAGCGTGAATTCATCGCAAGTTATTGGCAAAGTGGTTGTGGATGTTTCATTATTAAAATCAGGTGTTACTGTTGGTGGTGGTCTGTTTAGCACCTCCATGAAGTGCTCAGCCCATCTCTTCATTTGTTCTTTTTCTGTTGGTATTGAATTCCCTAATTTACCTTTAACAGGTGTTTCCATAGCAGTAGGCTGGTGGGATTAAGCAGTCTCTAATACATCCTTCTTGTGCCACTGGTGATGTAGTGAAATGTGTGACATTTGGTGGGACAGTTGAAACTTTCCCGACTGCTATCGTCTACATAGCTACTCCATTTTTTACGGTTCATGTCTATGCATGTATGCTCCCGAATCCTATTACAGACCTTATCGTCGGACGTATACATGGGATTAAGGATTGTACTCCTTAACAGATTGCTATATGGGAAGAGCAAAACATTCAGGCTGCTTATGCATTCACAACTAGAGCATAAGCTCATCTTTTACATACCCCACCTGCTGAAATTAACGAGGTACATAATCAGGATCCTCACTCTGTGATTTCACGGGAGTCTTTTTTTAAACTTCAGCAAAGTGATACATCATTGCAACAAAAATTTCTGCTAGTTAAGCAAGATAACGCAAACTATGACACATATCTTAAATATTGGTTCTTAATTAAGAATGGAGTGCTATTTCGAATGGTACGGGGTTCTACTTCGTCCATACGCTCGCAAATTCTAGTACCTACTGACATGAGAGTTCGTATCTTACAACATGCCCACGACTCTCAGTGTGTAGGACATATGGGATTTTCCCGAACTAAATCTAGGGTTCTTTATTCCTTCTTTTGGCCGGGCGTAAATCGAGATATAACTAATTATTGTCGCTCCTGTAAGATATGTCAGGAGGTTAAGTCACTAGGTCCACGCCATGCAGCACCTATCCAAGCAGCAGATGTTCTTATTCGTCCTTTTCAGAAAATGACAATTGACATTATTGGTCCTTTTATAAAGTCAAATCTGCCAGAGGAAACCAGTAGATCATTACATGTATTGACATGTGTACGCGTTGGCCAGAGGCAATACCTCTTAATAACATTTCTTCTGCTGATGTAGCAGATGCTCTTTGGCTAATTTTCTCGCCTCTGGGTTTTCCAAAATAAATTTTGTCTGATCAAGGCACACAATTTGTGTCAGACTCCATGTCTCAGGTAATGGTCATGCTCCACATTGATAGGTCCTTAAGCAGTGTTTTCCACACTATGTCAAACGGTTTAGTTGAGCGTCAAAATAGAACGCTTAAGAATTTACTTGGGAAGATAACTGATGACTATCCTCAGGATTGGGACAGGGTTTTACCCGCTGCACTTTTCGCTTATAGGGAAGTACCAAATGAGCATACTGGGTTTTCTCCATTCGAGCTCGTTTTTGGTGCGCAACCTCGTGGCCCATGTCGTTACTTTATGACCTATTAACTGCTGATGATATTAACGATGGCACTCAATCTTCTTACGAATATGTCATTGCTCTCAGACATAAAATTATTGATGCATGTAGGTTAGCTACCTCAGCATCTGAGTCTGCCAAGGAGAAGGCGAGGCTCTTTGCCAATAGATACAGGTGTCTACGACACACTCTATCCTGGAGTCGAGGCATTTGTTTTGCTTCCTCGTAGGGATAATCCACTTATTATTGCCTGCAAAGGTCCTTATACTATTTTTCGAGAATTTCTGACGTCGACTATGTTGTCGATGTTGACAGGAAGCATAAAACCTTCCACATTAATATGCTGAAAGAATTTCATGCCCGTCGATACTATCTACAGTCTGTTTTTCAGGCGACCGACGACCCTCCGGTTCGTCATAATCAATATGCATCTTTGTCCGTTTTTCAGGAGAAGAGGCTACTTTCTCCGATGTACATCTTCCTCTTCCGGTTGTCCCATTACATTCAATGGAATCATGGGAAAACGTGACAATTTCTCCTGAGTTACGTACAGAAAGACAACAGCAAGTCTCTACTTTATTGCAGACTTTTCAGGACGTCTTTACTGACATTCCTGGTCAAGCATCAGTCATAACTCATGACATTATACTCACTGATTATAAGCCTATTAGAGTTAGACCTTACCCAATTTCTTTACATTTTCAAACTCAAGTTGAAAAAGAATTAGATGAATGTTACATTTAAATATAATTGAACCATCTACTTCGTCATACTCCTCCTCTACGGTTATTGTCGGAAAGAAGGACAGTAACATACGTCTTTGTATAGACTATCGCAAATTAAATCAAGTGACTTAATTTGATGCAGAACCGATGCCTTTGTTTGAAGATCTGCGAATCAAACTTTCTAATTCGGTCTACTTTTCTAAACTCGACTTGTCTCAAGGATATTGGCAAGTTCCACTTACTGAACGCGCCAAACCTCATACTGCTTTTTCAACACCTCGGGGTTTGTCCAAATGGAACTTTATGCCTTTCGGTCTCGTCAACGCCCCGGCTACTTTTGTACGCATGATGCGTCGAATTCTTTCTCATCGTCCGGATGTTATTGCATATCTCCACGATATTTGCCTTATTAGTAATTCTTGGGATGATCACTTTAAAGGTCGTTCTGAACTTTTGTCTACACTACGGACCTACAATTTGACGGTTAAACCGTCTAAAGCCCATGTTGGGTTCAGTGATATCTCTTTTCTGGGCCACCGTGTTGGTCATTGTCTCTTGCAGACTGAGGACCATACCACTTCGAAGATTCTTAATATTACTACTCCTAAGACAAAAAAAACAGGTTCGTAGTCTTCTAGGTCTAATTCAATTTTTATGGAAGATTTATTCCACACCTGTCATCGATCACTGCACCTCTTTCTACTCTATTGAAGAAGGGGTCGCCTAACTTAGTACACTGGTCCCCAGAATGCCAGACCTCTTTAGAGAATATTAAGCTTTTATTTTCATCTGCTCCTATCTTGCGACTACCCAATTCAGATAAGCCTTTTATTCTTCACAGCGACGTTTCATCGACAGGGATTGGAGCCGCAATGATGCAAGAGTATTCTGAAACTTTGCATCCAGTGATGTATGTCTCTAAGAAATTGATTGTGGCAGAACAGAACTATTCTGTCCTAGACCGTGAATTGTTAGCAAAGGTCTGGGCGATTCTGAAGCTTCAAAAGTTCCTTCTTGGCGCACATTTTATAGTAGAGACTGACCAAAAAGCTCTCACAGCTATACAGAATAAGGACTTGAAGAGCTCAAGATCCACTCGTTATGCTATTTTGCTACAACTCTTTCACTTTTCTATACGAGCTATTCGAGGTTCGAATAATGTGATGGCGGACATTTTGTCTCGATGCCCAAATTTTTTTTTTTTTTTTTTTTCGTAAGCCCGCTAATACTCGAGGCGATAACTCAGGTTATTTTTAATGTCTAACCTGACATTGATTTTACGTGAGTATCCGTTTTTCTTGTACAGAGACAAGTGTCATTCGCCTTTCAGGCAGATACTCGCCGTTTTTGGAGGTACCCATTAGAGCTGGGTCGGCTCAGGAGCCGCCAGTCCCTGGTCGACGACACTCCTTCAAATGTCCTCGCCAGGTCTCGAGTTAATCCAGTCCAAATCCCGGTCGACGAAAAATCCTCAAACGCCGTTGCCCCGGTTTGATCCTGAATCACCCAGTCGCCAGAGCGGTGTTGTAACCACTACGCTAGTGCGATGCCCACATAATTCGGCTTAACTACCATCTTCCAGATTTTCTTATAGATTTCGGTATCACTTATATATCTGCGACTCTATTATACATTATCGCACACTGGTAGAACACTTTTATGACCCTGGTTAATACAGGATTCTGGTTTAGTCTGTGCTACTTTCTCTGTTACTTTTTTTTCTGTAACGGAGGAAGGTTTGATTGACATACCACAGGGGTCGGAAGTTTACACAGCCACATTTAGTAGGTTAAATTTAAAGTTAATTGTTGCCTTTTATAAAATCCTACCGTTATTAAAATAGAAATTTTCGTTCATTTTTTTTTCCACAGCAACGGCCTTCCCATGAGAATCAGAGTTGTTATGTTACCTGATTAAGCTGTTCCTTTTCAACATGTTCTATATGTCGCCTTGCGCTGCTTTTTCGGTTCAAGTTAAGCCAGTCGGCATTTTGACGCCACAGTAGCTTGTTTTTGTATCTTCATGCTCACACGATTTTTAAAAAATACCATTGGAGTTGTTGATTCTGATAGTGTATGTTTAATATAAGACATTGTGTTATTTATTTTTCATACACCATGTCTTGACCATATTTTTATTATATGACTGTGTTTTGGATAATCGTTGAATATGTAACAGTTATAGTGATAATACTATTTAAACTTAAATTATCATTTTGATACCTTGCGTTATTGTACATTGGAAAGGTATTTTTTCTGACATTGTGATGTATTTTTCCTTTACCCATCGCTTGATTGTACGCTAGGGGGCAACTAGGTATACCGATATTATTATTGTTGATGTCTATAATAAGTTCATCATTGGTACTTTATAAGTTTATTAACTGGCTTATCATGCATATTATGCTGTTTTTAGATGGTAACTAGTTATTTGTTCTTTGGTATAGATATGCATTGTTTAACTTTGTGATAAGAGGTTTTGATGTTACGAATTATAGGGTATCCTGGACAAATAGATGTATCAGAGGATACCAGGATAGTGCCAGATAAGAGACTGGTCTTATAAGAAATACCCCCTTCTCTGAAAAGAGCAAGGGTGTATAGACAATCAAGGTGAGGTCCAGCTATGTAAGTTCCCAGAGTAAGGAATGATAATGATGATGAAATTCTCTGGGTCCCTATGTGCTACCTCTTGAGATCTCACCAAGAGTGTGTTATCTGTGTGTATGGTTATGTGGCAAAGTGTCTAGGGTAAAGTATTTTCACAGATATGAATTCCAAAACAGAACTTTAACTTTAATGAAAATTAAGCAAGACTGTTTGAAAGTATATATATATATATATATATATATATATATATATATATATATATATATATATATATATATATATATATATATATATATATATATATATATATATATATATATATATATATATATATATATATATATATAATTTAATATTCCTGTACCTCAATCTTGTTGGGACAGGAATTCTCAAAATCAAGAAAAGGTTATTTACATGCTAAAATAAATATGTTGGAAACTCTGTCCATTTTTGTAACAAACAAGAGGTTACTGGAATGACTATCCCCACAGTTCTTGACGTTATCACTACTCCTAAACTATGAGGTATGTTATTATCATCAGTCCCAGGTGGTATACTGTTATTGGTGAAATTAGGTTTTTTGATGAGGTATCAGTGCCTTTAATGAAGGACTTATCTTTTACAAGGTTAATGCGGCTGTGTTGTTGATCATTGACATGAACACCCACGTTGTGACTCCTGACTGAAGAACAAGGAATCTAGCTTCAAGTTGTAGCATGAGCACTCAACTCCCTCACGTTCTTCTTTTCAGGCTACTGCAGCAACGAGGTAACTTCGTAATACAACCTGAAATAAGAAGGACATTCCCTTGTATGTAGCATCTACATATATCAATTTCACCTCTAATCAGTATTAAAACTTACCTAGGTCAGCTACTTGTGCTGACAAGTCGCACCAGACCTTAAATTCCGTTGTCTACACTCAGGATGGTGTAATCAGTCTTCTTCAGTATTGATTCTTCGTTACTGTTCCTCATTCATGTTTGTCTTCCATACAATAATCATGGTATGTACAACATTGCTTGTGACCTGTTGATTCCTTCATTCGAACATTTCCTATAGGTTTTCACATGTTATTTGAACAGTGTTTCATTCCAAAAGACAATATCAATTTATTAATACTGCACTTACAGTCGCAAATTCCAAACAATTTTGTTTGGCGAGTTTTTTTTCAATAACAAAGTCAGAGCTGAGGTAATTTCTGAGAAATTAGGCAAGAATTTTCTATAGAAATTCACTAAGCCTAACAGACTGCGAACCTGTTTTTTAGTTCTAGGAATTTCAAGATTCAAGATTTTAGAGATAGTTGAATCTTCAGGTTTAAAGAAAACCACCTCCTACCTTATGACCAAGAAAATAAATTTCAGTGAATCATATTCTTGTTTTAGAAGGTCTAGCAGTAAGATTATGAAGACGCAAGGTATTCAACAACGACTGAATTCCAAAAACGTGTTCTTCCGAAGATTGATTAAACAGACAAATATCATCAATATAAGTGATTAAATCCTCACGGTCAGAAAAAATTTTGCGCATCATGCGAAAAAAAGTAGCAGGCGCGTTAACTGGACCAAAAGACATGAAATTAAACTGAAACAACCCTAGAGGTGTAGCGAAAGCTGTATAAGGTTTAGCTTTGTCTGATAATGGAACCTGCGAACAGCCGTTTGACAAGTCAAATTTACTGAAGAACGTAGCTGTATCTAGTCTATCCAGGAGAGAGTCTAATAAAGTCAAAAGAACAGTGTAAAAAATAGTCTTCAAATAGTGACAGTATAGTATCAAGATGTTTGCATTCTACAGAACTGACCATTAACATCTGTGTGTTGCTGAATGATGCACCAATTGCACATCAAGACAATAATCTCGAAAGAAAGGTCCGTTATCATGCATGACAACCATGTGTGCATCCACATCTGAGTAAAAATAAATATGTGCTTCTCTATCCTCGAAACTGTTGATAGCCAAAAGACGTAAAATTTGTACGTCAGCAGTCAAGTGGAAATAGTCACCCAGTGACTGTCATGTAGTGCCTGGTGGCAGATTTCGCACTGGTATGGTGCGTGAATATGCTCTATTTCCTCAATAAGGCATCTCATTTTTACGAAACTGTGAGCGGGGGCGGTAAGCACCTTTATTCACGTGAGAAATATGGTCATTTTTATTTCTCATGGATGTTATCTTTATTATATGATGTATCATACTGTTTTAACTGAGTATTATACCTATCCTCAATCGAGCCTATAGGTTTGGAGCATGTCGTAGAAGACAGCTTAATGGGCATAGTCAAATGTTTTGTCTCAGATGTACTGGTAATAGTTTGAACAGGTAAGTTTTTACTATCGTTAACATCAACCTTACTTTTATCACCATGACTCTTATTAGCAACTTTTGTGTCACCTTTGACAACCTCAGCTACACTCTGAAGAGTAGATGTACTGCAAGCCTGTCTCCATGACTTACTCTCAGAAGAGGCAGTATTGTTTCGACCAGAAACACTGGCATCAGAGTGATGTCGAGGGAAGTTCTATCTGCCTCGACATGATATTTTTACTTTTTTAGGCTGTGCTGACCTGTTTGTATCACACTTAGTATCACTGGCATGTTGCACAATAGGTTTTTCATAACTAATGTTGGACAATAAATTCCTGTTTAACACAACATCCAGTAAACCATCAACCCTTTTTCTTAATTTAGCAATTTCCAAATCTTTGAGTGAAATCTCTTCACTCTGCCTCTTATTTACTTCCTCATGGTTTACATTGTCACTCCTCTCCTCACTGAGTAATGCCTCAAATTTAGTCAACTTATTACGAGTCAAAGTCTCTTGTTGAACAGCTAATTCTTTCATTCTCGTCTTCTCAGCTAAACGCAATTCTTCTCTTCTCAGTTAATCCTTTTTGATCTCTAGCCACTTTTGTCATATCAATCTATAATCTCAATCAAGAAAACTCAGATGTCAGTTCTTGAATCTGTGCCACCTGTGCATGACAATCCAACTTTAAAGCTGCATTAAGCTTTTCAAGTTCACCCATGACATTCTTTTCTTTGTCAAGTAAATTTTTTAATGAGTGTTAAAGTTTGTTTGCTTAAACATCTTCTTCAGTAGGCCACACAGGCCAACACTTTATGTAAAGATATAAATCCTTATATAAATGTCAGTGGTGGGATATGCGTCAGATCAATGACGGTGGCAAGAAGACAAAAAAGTCTGCTGACAATAAATGGTGGTTCTATGACCCTGGTGTAATGTTGGTTCTATTGCTTCGCCTTATTGGTCAATGTTTTACCATAGGCGGCGTTACCTAGCAATTTCATGGTTTCGCTGGTTATGGCGTAGACATCATCTCTATCACCATTACGACGCGCGTTTGAAACAGTGTCCCCAAGCTGTTTAAAACACGCTACAGTGGCATATTCAATTACCTGGTAAATACAGGTGACTTTAAAACCTTTGGTCAGGTACCATCGAAGCAGAGGTGTTGCCAACATATTCTTATTACCCACATAACTCCCGCAACGTCCTTCTGGGGGTAGTCAGGTGTTTATGTTTCTCGGTGTATTCCCGCATGAAAGGCCCAATATCATCTCTCGTGACATCGACATTTTTGAAAATGGGTGTCATTTCCGAGAAATGTTCCTTTAGGGAGTCGGGGACATGAATGTCAATCTCGACTAGGCAAAACAAGGTTTCGTCTAGCACAGAGGCGAGAATATTTTCTTCTGTTAACGGGTACCGACATTTGGTATAAGATGGTTTCCGGGTGGGGAAGGTGGCGCTCAGAAAACGAGCGATTGAGCGATCGGTTTTCTTCAATTCCTGCCCCTCGCACTCCCACATTTCGACCAAGGTGACGTTACAATCGTTCTTCAAATAGGCAGATATCTCCCTTGTCTTTTCGTACAATTCAGTCAAAGGTTTTTTACTGACTGGGTTAACGTCACGACCGGTGGTTAGTGGGCAGTCGGGGTGGCCGTGGAAAAGGCATCCATGGAACTGGTAGACGGTGCGAGAGTCTTTGTCCCAACCGTCTACCCTAATGTGCCTATAACCCAACGACATCTCACTACCGTTAAACTGGGTTTTTAAAACCACTTTATTCGTGTGCGAGACCCAACTCAACCATTCGCGGCACTGCACGGTATATTTATGGAGCTTGTGGTACCTGAAACCATCCTCCCTGTTTCGTCTAACGGGAAAGTCAATGGGCATATTCTGCATTATCGCCCACAAATAAAGGGCGTTGGCATCAAAACCTTTAATGCATTGTGCCATTTTCCCCCTCTAATGCGCGTTTGGCCTTGCTCATGGAGCCTATGAAATATAATGGAGGGTCTCCCCCCACTATATTTTGGCGCAACGTGTGGTGCAAATCTGCCTCTCGCTCCGAGCATAAAGAGAAAGAGACATTCGACGGGAGGGTTTTGAAGAGGTATTTTAAAGTTACACCCGGTACCAAGATCGCGTCTTTGAACATATCTACACCTAACCCCGCATAAAAACTAACCTGTTGTTCTAACGCTATTAGGAAGGGGACGACGTTTTTGTTGTTGTACCATGTCAGAAAGTCACGCAACGTGGTCATGCGGTTATCGGTCCAAACACGCTGGCATTCGGCGTACTCGTCGCTAGAAATATTAGTGTTTTTAAGGGCGAAAAAAAAGCCGAGTAGGGTGGTAACGCCGTTTTGTCTAACTTTGCTAAATCTGTAATATACTCGTAACAGAAAAACCCTTTGGTTTCTGTATTTTATACGCGGCTAAGTACTTGCTATAGCTAAAACCGGGGGCCAAGTAGTTGATGATATCTAAAAACTTTAACTCGGGAGTGGCAATACACATAAAATTATTATTTCGCTTGACTAAAAATTTAAAGTCTTGACCAAGGCAATATTTGATGAGGTACTGTTTGATAACATTGACATCGTACTTGCCTGAATTGAAACCTAACGCAGGCAGCTCTTGCCAATAATCATCGAGTCTGTCAAGGAGCCCTTCTGAATTACCGAGCTTCTCTAAAGCATCGATTTGGATGTACACCTCATCAAAACGCTCACGTAAAATCTCGTAAGCGGCCTCGGAAATTTAGGTCAGATAATTAGCCATCCTATTGACCAAGTCTTGTGGATCACCCGTTGTGATAAAACACATGGGGTCTTCAAAACCGGGGACGTTAGAAGCCACCGAGCAAGACAGGGGTACGTGTTTGGCTGTGTAGGTAGTTGCACTACCACTGGGCTTTACAGAGTTCTCGAAATAGCACTCGTAATCAAAGGTGGCTCGATAGGGAAAGACGAATGTTGTGTCGACATCTATTCGCTGTGCATCGATCGCTTCCCAAATGGTCTCTGGCGGATTATACACACCACTTTTAAATATTTCCTTTCGTTTACCCCCGGTAAGGTCTTTTCATGGCGCTCCATGTCCCTAAAAATTTTCCATAATTTACCGCATTTGGGACACGACAAGGAACGACTGGCCCTATCAATATCTACTATGTACATAAAGTGATTTTTAAACATTAAAATGAGCAACGTATCCTGAAAACTATCGCTATCTCTAAGTTTGGGGGTCAGGTGTTCCGCGTCGTCAAATTCGAAAATATCAATATTTATCTTGAAACATTTTTCTAACTCGGGAATATCAATTAAACTAACCCCGGGGAAATCGATGAGGGACGGTAGTCCCTGCTGTGTTTGCCACTGATCTACGAGGCGGCTCGTGTGTTTTTTATTATTCTTAACGCCAGCATTCCTAAAAACGGCTAAACACCTAAAAAAAGCAAAAATTATCACTGTAAGGTTTGGAGTGATAATCGTGTTGTAATGTGTTGATGTGTTTATTATCTGAGATGAAGGATGGTATTTCTTGTAAGCAGCACCAGATTGGATAATCTTGGATATGATACATATAGAAGGATGTGGCTGGGATTGCTTCGACATAATATTTTGTGTTTGTTCTGTTTATTTGTGCTTGTGTGAGAATGTTGCTGTCGTGTAAGTTTGAGACAAAAGATTTGAAATCTGTAATGTTGTTGACTAAGTGAGGTTGTTCTAACACACAAGCATTATTATGTGAGGCGTGATAGAAGCGTAATTCATTTATTTCTCTGTTTCTCAAAACTACGTTATGACTGTAGTTAAATTTAAATCGTTTTGTCTGTTGTGCAAAAGAAAGATCCTGACAAAGACATCCATTCGATGGGTTGTGTTCTGTCTGGTCTATGGAAGAAAGTGAAGACGGATAGATATTTGTGTTTGTTTGCATGTGTCTTGATCGCGTGCCAATTCTGTGTATATTTTTCTTTAATGTCATTCGGTAAGTCTTCTAAGCTGTCGTAGTCAGAGGACAAGTGATGTCTTTTATATGGGTTTGGTGGGTACTGGTCATGGGTCGTTTGAGTGGGTTAATCTGGCCTGCAGCTTTTGAAGAGGACGATGGGATGGGGTCGGGTGTTGAAGAGGTAGTGGGTCCCGAGGGTGCTGATGAAGATAATCTGGAATAGTCTGGTGTTGTGGCGCCTGCTGCAGATGATGATGATGCTGTCTGTTGGTGCGCCAGGCTGAGGCCGGATGTCTGTGGGTGAGTCAGGGTGGAGGGAAATATTATGAAGGGTACTGATGTTGTAGCTGTTGTTGTTGTTGTTGTGGTACCTGTTGGTAGTGTCTGTTTGTGCGCCGATGATGCAGTGGGGTTTGAAAAAACTTTTAATGCCTAGCGTTGTACACGTCGATGCTGAAGAGCTTGGTGTGGCACCTGATGTTGCTGTGGGGTATGATACTGGTGTAGGTACAGTTGGGTGTTTTTGTAGTGTGTGGACCCGCAACCTATCACCACGAGAAAAGGCTTTCCCACAGACCTCACATGATAGTAGAGTCGTAGAATGGACGGTCTTGCTGTGTATTGAAAGATTGTCACGGCGGGAGAAAGTTTTCCCGCACCGGACACACATGAGGTTGTGTCCCACTGATGTGGTTTGTACCACTGTCTCTGGACGTTGTGCGACAGGTCCATGTTCACTCTCTATGTGTCGTTGTAACGTATCAGGTCCTGTGAAGACTTGAGGACCGAAACGCCAGGCGTGTCTCTGCTCCGCATGCACTGTCTCATAATTGTGAGTGAGGTCACAATTCTTGGTAGACGATCGACTGCATTGCACGCAGGTGTAGCTACAGCTCTTGTTTTGAGGTAACTCCATCTGTTGAAGAGAAGAATAAAAAGACGTTAGTCACTAATAAAATTATATATATATATAAATATAAATATATATATATAAATATACATAAATATATAAATATACATAAATATATATATATAAATATATATATATATAAATATATAAATATATATAAATATATATATATATCATGTTGCTGGATCCATGTCCAGTGCCCTCATATCTCTCTTGCACACATCTTTGAACCTCGGCTGTGGTCGCCCAACTGTTCTCCTGCCATCTGCTAGTTGTCCGTAGAAGATATCTTTTGGGATGCGACCATCTCCCATGCGGCGAACATGACCAAGCCAGCGAAGTCTGCGCTGTCTAAGTAGTGTATACATACTTTTAAGGCCAGCACGTGACAACACCTCGACATTAGTCACTTTATCTTTCCACGAGATGCCGAGGATGCGGCGTAGACACCGTAAATGGAAGGTATTGAGCCTTCTTTCCTGCTTAGCATAGGTCGTCCAGGTCTCGCTGAGTGTGCTGGTGTCGCAGGCATTATATACCGCAGCTTTGGTCTTCATTGTGAGTTTGGAGTTTCCCCAAACACGCGATGTGAGGCAGGCAAAGGTAGCTGCAGCTTTGCCAATGCGGCTGTCGATTTATGTGTCCAGTGAGAGTTTGTCATTGATGGTAGACCCCAGGTATGTGAAGTGGTGCACAACTGCCAATTCATAGTTATCGATAGTGATAACTGGTGCAGCACCCACATCCTGACTCAGAACATTCGTTTTCTTCAGACATATTGTGAGGCCACAGTCCTTGCATGCTTTAGTGAAACGATTCTAGAAGCTCTGAAGCTCCTGTTGGCTTTTAGTGACGACTGCAGCATCATCAGCGAACAACAAATCTCTTATAGTGACCCATCTGATGTTTGTTTTTGCCTTCAGCCTTGAAAGATTAAACAGACGGCCATCTGACCTAGTGTGAAGGCATATTCCTTCAGTTGCATCTCTGAATGCATGTTTCAAGAGTAAGGCAAAGAAGATCCCGAAGAGGGTCTGAGTCAGAACACAGCCTTGTTTAACGCCACTTCGTATATCAAAGGGCTGTGACGTGCTTCCAGCATATTGGACTGTTCCCTTTCAGTTGCATCTCTGAATGCATGTTTCAAGAGTAAGGCAAAGAAGATCCCGAAGAGGGTCTGAGTCAGAACACAGCCTTGTTTAACGCCACTTCGTATATCAAAGGGCTGTGACGTGCTTCCAGCATATTGGACTGTTCCCTTCATTTCGTCATGGAATGACTTTATCATTTCCAGCATTTTAAAAAATGCAGCTTATTTTCATGAGGATTTTGAGGAGTCCATCTCTACTAACCAGGTCGAATGCTTTTGTGAGGTCTATAAAGGCGATTTATAAAGGCCTTTTCTGCTTTCTCGATTTTTCCTGAAGCAGGCGGAGAGAGAAGATCATGTCTGTTGTTGATCTACCAGCTCGGAATCCACACTGTGACCCTGGATATATGCGCTCAGCTAACTTGTGTAGTCGCATTAAGAAGACTTTGGCAAACACCTTACGTACAATACTAAGAAGAGAGATGCCTCTGTAGTTATTGCAATCACTTCTGTCTCCTTTATTTTTGTACAGTGTTACAATCTTGGCATCTCGCATGTCTTGAAGAATAGTTTTCTCTTCCCAGCACTTGCACAGCATCCTATGCAGGGGATGTAATAGGGTGCTCTTACAGCATTTGATTAAATCAGGAGGAATCCCATCACTGCCTGGTGCTTTGCCAGAGGCCAAGCTATCAATGGCCTTGCTGAGTTCCTCTAATGTTGGTTCGGCATCCATCTCCTCTATAGTTGGCAGACATTTGACATCATCAAGGGCTACAGGCGTAAAGGTATTTTCTCTAGCGTAAAGCTCAGAGTAGTGCCCGACCCACATCTCCATCTGCTTACCCTTATCGGTTAGTTCTCTCCGCTGATGGTTTTTAGCGGTGCCGGCTTACGTTTTTGGGGGCCGAGTGCTTTCTTTATACCGTCATACATTTGTCTAATGTTGCTTTGGTTGCGCTGCGATCTGGATGCTCTCACTGAGCTGGAGCCAATAGTCATATGCACAGCGTCGAGCAGTTTGTTGAACATTGCTTCTCGTTGCCTTCAGGATCTGTAGGGTTCTAGCACTCGGTAAATGTTTGTATTCATTTGAAGCACTGCACTTAGCGTCAATGACAGTTGCCATCACATCTGATGAAGCATTAAACCAGTCATTTGACTTTGCCGTTTTCTTACCAAAGGTGGCAAGTGCAGTACTTTGAATGGTGTTCCGTAGATGCTCCCAGTTCTCTGTAATTGTATCACCATGTTGATTGCTACTGAGCACTTTCCTGAAGGTCGCAGTAAATTGAGCGATCATGACAGGGTCTGACATCTTGCTGGTATCAATTCGTGGTTTTCCGTCATGTCTGAAACAATAGAGTTTTCTTGGTTGTGCTCTGATTTTGCAGCAAACCAAGGAGTGATCTGAATCACAGTCTGCACTATGGTACGAGCGCGTGGAGAGCACAGACCTGAGAAGTGGCCTTCTTACGAGAATCAGGTCCAGTTTGTGCCAGTGCTTGGATCGTGGGTGTCTCCGTGACACCTTATGCTGGGGTTTTGTCTGAAAGTAGGTGTTGGTCACGCAGAGGTCATGGTGGACACACAACTCTAAGAGCCGTTGTCCATTTTCATTCATTTTGCCTATACCAAACCTGCCCAGACATGAAGGCCATGAAACATTATCGGCACCCACTCTAGCGTTAAAGTCAGCAAGGAGAATAAACTGTTCTTGCCTAGGTATTCTTTTGATGACTGATGCAAGATTCTCGTAGAACTCATCTTTGGCTTCTGAGGCAGAGTACAGAGTAGGAGCATACACACTGACAAGGGTGATGGGACCTGTGCTAGTTTGCAGGCGAAGCGTTAAAAGGCGTTCTGATCCATTCTCACCTGGTTCAACCATTTTTATTAGCAATTTTTCGACCGCAAAACCCATTTCCTGTTCTCTAGTTATATTAAGATCTTTCCCTTGCCAATAAAATGTGTAGTCCTTCTCGCTCACCGTTCCAGAGCCCGACAGACGCGTTTCCTAAAGGGCAGCTATATCCACCTGAACCCGTTTAAGCTTATCATTAATTATGGATGTCTTCCTGACATCATTTACGTCCTGTAGATTTTCGGATAGTCCAGTCAACATTTGGAATACTTCAGTTGGATTATATACAGTGTGGCCCAAAAGTCTGTATTCAAAGATAATTCGGCAGCTACTTCTATTTGTAAGGATTCCTGTCTTGCGTACATGAGAACGATCTCTGTGCGTTCATCTGCTGTTAATGACGAATCCATATTGGCAGTGAAAAACATATTATGAAAGTTAGAAGAGAAAACAAAATGTATATAAGACAATTGTTTATATTTCCAGACGTATGGCCCACCTTATAGTTTTTACCAAATACTCTGCGTAACCCTGCAAAATGTTTCTCTATCCCCATGTGGTACTCATATCCCAGGCTCTATCCAGGAACACCTGCTCCACAGGTACTTAAAATCCCATATGTCCGATACGTAAGTCTATGCTATTTATTCTGATGACTATTTATTATATTAACTGTGACTTTCTGGCGTGGAGTTTGTAGAGCTAGGTAGAACATTCCTCCAGTTCAAGAGAAACAAATAATGTGCTTGTATGCAGCATTGTCACCTTAATGAATATCGGCTACTTTCTGAATCGTGTAAGTAGAGAATCAACTTATCCAAGTTAGAACAACTCAGTATCTTAGAAGACATGAATGTAGTAGCTGTCGGGTTAAACAGCTCTTGGTGTTTGGAGAATCCACCTGTAAATTACGAAAGTCATTAAATAAAGTGGTCATATATCCAAAAACAAAAACTTTATTACGAATGTGTTTTTCTTTAACTGATGTTTTTCTTCACTGTCAAATTTATGTCTGTGCGTATTTAAAATAGAGCTGGTCGTAGACCCGTTTTCTGTGAAGCTTTTTTAATACAGTTTGTTCAGACCCGAGTGGAACAGTCACAGTTACGACAGTTTGGTCATGTCTGCAGATTTGCAGAAGAACGGTTATGTGACAAAACGTTTGTACATGTACTTTTGAGTCCCTCTCTCACTCCTTCATCCGTATTTTATTTGGCATATTTTATGCACCTTCATTCATATTTTTGCTCTAATGCCGCTCCCAGACTTGTTTACGTTTCGCCTGGTGAACCGTAATAATACCATGTTGATTACACATTTCAGCGGGAATAAGTTTATCACTTGAGTCGCCTAGCCACCATTGATAGGAGTGGATCTCTATGGACACAATATGGTCTCGTACGATAGATGAACCGTAGTATAGGAGCCATTGTAGCATAGTGGTTAGTGTACTGGCTTCGTAGCTCAGTGTTCTATGGTTCGATCCCCAGATGAGGTGGGATTTTTTAGGGCAACTTCTGCGAAGGTTAAGGCAGCCGGCATGATGCTGACTACATCACCCCAAGGATACCGATGGTCAAGAAAATATGGGCCTAACACCATATTCCCAATATGTCTTAATGGTCGTGTAACGGGATCCTTTCTCTTTTTCTTACGATAGATAAACAGAGTGCCATATTGTCTGCCAGAGAAAGCCGTCTGAGGGATGGGCGAAAACACATATGATAATTAGATAATCGCTTCCGTGGTACCATCCCTGTGTCCTTATAATAGATGACCTGCCAGAGGAGACAATCTGGGAGGATTTTGTATTAGTCAAGAATGACTGCACAGATGATGGTTATGAGTTTAGCATAAAAATGCAAGCGGCAGTATTAGAACATTTTTAGAAAGAGGTCATGTGATGGAATTTTTAAATGTAATATTTTAAAATGCGCGAGGGTATAATGATTAAACACCCCTACCCACATTGTGCAAAAGAGATTGGATTAGTGTAAAGTGAGAGCCGAAATACACAATGGCTCTGATTGACAAATTCGTCGGAATTACAATCTGGGATTTCGAATTGAGAATTGGAAATATAATCTAGCCAAATCGGAGTCACAGATCAGACTGGATCGCTCCGTCAAGCTATGAATTCACCAGAGCCAGATATAGGAGCGGACAAAGGATTTTAAAATTATAAGTGGCAGATCAGAGTTTGTGGGCAAATGTCTCCCTTGGGACATAGCAATCATCAGGTCATATGCAAAGTTGCAACAATTACGATCAAGTGGTTGCAGAGATATTGAATATTAAACAGCGACAAACATTGTGAAACGCACTATACTAGCTGAAATGAAGATTCACGTGTGTTTTTTGTTTCCTCTTGTGTCTGCCGATAGTGTGGTCTTCCTAAACTCCAGCTGATTTATGACTTAATCAATGACGATTTGACGTATACATTTTAACAACGACTTTGGACTTATAGCTGCAACGTCCATAGTGGCCAGAAGTGTGGCCTTATCATCGTAAATCCACCTTTATCAATGCTTCATGAGTGTTGACGGAATACGTATGTATTCCTAATTATTGATGATTGATTTTTATATATAACTTGTTTCACGGGAAAGTTTAAACGTCAAGTCAAGCTCTACGCTTGCAGTTCTAATGTACGTTTTATTGAGTACATAATATGTAAAATATTTCATATGTGTTTTTTACTTTATTCAGTGAATACTGGGGTAACCCACCTTTGCCGGCGTTTAGTACAGAGACAAACCTGTGAGAAACATAAACATTTTATATCTTTAATCACGTGGATTTTTTTCAAGTAACACCTGTCTGACAGAGCGTGTGCCTTCAAGAGATAGACAGAATACCAAATCCCACTAATGGGTTTTTTTTAAAGAATAAATGCTATACTGGGCCTTTGAGCCAGATCATATTTCTTCACAAACTCTAATGTACATGCTGCCTTGTGGCGAGAAATAATTACAGAAAAAACATTAACTTGTCCGACATTATTTGACCAAGTGTGTGGTGAACCATGATTATCTGTTGAGAGAAATTGTCCACCGGTCATCTTCCTAATTACGGGAAACCTCGTGTTCTGACACTGTGTGCCCGCTGAAACCCTAACTCATACCTCGTGCATAAGTGACATTAACTTAAATCTGTAAAGAAAGAACGATCGCCTGAAGAGGACGCCCCCCAGACACGGTGAATGAAACCAATATCTGCAGAGCTGGGCATCCACTTCATCCACAGATAGACAGATTAAACTAAGTGTACACTAAGGCTTGCGACAGACGGCGAACCGCCGCACGATTGTAGGTAAGGTAGTGTGAGTCAGGGCCCTGATGAAAGAACCGAGTGAAAGTAGACTGAATGATGTTCTCCTTTTGATTCACTCACTTTGTAACTTTCCTTACGCAAGATTTTGTTGCAAAACTATACTTTTCCTTAGAATAGATACTGCTATCAAAGTCAGTTCATACCTTCAAAAGGGGAAAATATTAGACCCAAATCATATGTATCTGTGACTCTTTGGGCTATCATCGTTCTCCTAACGGGACTGTGGGCTAAACATTGAGGGAAGATCATAACTGTGGGTCTATCATTTCTTGTAGAAATTCCTTGATTTTTATGACTATTTGTATATGCTTTGATGTAATTTTATGTGTTGTGATGGGATTTTAGATGATAATTAAAACTGCCCTTAAACTTAATCAGCGTGTTGGTCAGCTCGTTCTAGAATATCTATATAATCATCTGTTATAGTTTTCCCACGTCTGTACGTCTAACAGTCGTCTTGTATGTGCGTGCACGTGAGTGGATAGAATATAAATATATGTTATATATATATATATATATATATATATATATATATATATATATATATATATATATATATATATATATATATGTGTGTGTGTGTGTGCGTGTGTGTGTATGTGTGTATTTAGACTGTCTGACTCCTCTAAATCTGTCGTAGAAGATAGGTAAAGGAGAGAAGATTTCTCTATTTCAGAGACAGCCTGTATCACAGTCTACCATTCCGCTCGTGGAAATCTATTTCTACTATTATCTCTCACTGTGGCTATCACCCATTCTAATCTATTCAGAAGGGACCAACCCAAGTCTTAATTCCCCTATCAAAAAACTACGACATGCTTCTCTTTCCAACTCCTCAATTTACTTCCTCTTGTCTCTTTTGATACTTCTGTTTATTTCTTTGTTTGTTTCTGTCTTCTGTATTCTGTACGATTTCCAGCTGTTATAGCACATGGATTTTGTTGGATATTGTGAATGCACATGTGTCTATTGTTTCTTGATTTCTTAGATGTCCACATTAAATTGTTGGCTCCATATACACAAAGAAAAAATCTAAATGCATAACAAATACCATAATTAATGAAATAAGTAACACCATGGTTTATATTTTACAGAACAGCACTGTCTATTTTAACATTGTAATATAATTTGTAGACTCTTTGTTAAATATATTTTATGTTTATTATCCATATAATTTCCTGTGGCTACAAAAACCTGCTGCTTCTCTGTCATGGAGAATCTTTATTTACTAGAGTATGTAACCCGTCAAAAACCTGCAGCTTCTCTGTCATGGAGAATCTTTATTTACTAGTATGTAACCCGTCAAAAACCTGGTGCTTCTCTGTCATGGAGAATCTTTATTTACTAGTATGTAACCCGTCAAAATTGACAGTTTTTAATTATAGTGTGCTCTTTCTGTTACATGTATTACTGACGGCATAGTTTTTACTTTGGTCATTTTATTACATGTAACCATCATTTGATCTTTGTAGTAAAAATTATATGGAAGCAGTAAATATGAAGCCACGGAGTAACCTTCCTGAATGACATGGGGAAAAGGGATACTGATCTAATGGAACGGAAATTTACTAATTAATAGTTCTTTTATGACAAAATTTCTCGTAAATGTTGGTGTATCTTTAAAAATCCTGCCCCGTGACAACGTTTATTCGGCCACTTTCTTCTAAACCTAAGGAATAAGCTTCCTTTGCACATAGGCGTCTGACATGAAAACCACATTACTCATTTTAACTGTCCATGCTATGTTTAACGTTCTTCTGTAAAACCACATTACCCATTTTAACTGCCCATGCTATGTTTAACGTTCTTCTGTAAAACCACATTACCCATTTTAACTGCCCATGCTATGTTTAACGTTCTTCTGTAAAACCACATTACTCATTTTAACTGTCCATGCTATGTTTAACGTTCTTCTGTAAAACCACATTACCCATTTTAACTGTCCATGCTATGTTTAACGTTCTTCTTTAAAACCACATAACACATTTTAACTGTCCATGCTATGTTTAACGTTCTTCTGTAAAACCACATTACTCATGTTAACTGTCCATGCTATGTTTAACGTTCTTCTGTAAAACCACATTACTCATGTTAACTGTCCATGCTATGTTTAACGTTCTTCTGTAAAACCACATTACCCATTTTAACTGTCCATGCTATGTTTAACGTTCTTCTGTAAAACCACATAACACATTTTAACTGTCCATGCTATGTTTAACGTTCTTCTGTAAAAACACATTACTCATGTTAACTGTCCATGCTATGTTTAACGTTCTTCTGTAAAACCACATAACTCATTTTAACTGTCCATGCTATGTTTAACGTTCTTCTGTAAAACCACATAACTCATGTTAACTGTCCATGCTATGTTTAAAGTTCTTCTGTAAAACCACATTACTCATGTTAACTGTCCATGCTATGTTTAACGTTCTACTGTAAAACCACATTACTCATGTTAACTGTCCATGCTATGTTTAACGTTCTTCTGTAAAACCACATTACTCATGTTAACTGTCCATGCTATGTTTAACGTTCTTCTGTAAAACCACATTACTCGTGTTAACTGTCAATGCTATGTTTAACGTTCTTCTGTAAAACCACATTACTCATGTTAGCTGTCCATGCTATGTTTAACGTTCTTCTGTAAAACCACATAACTCATGTTAACTGTCCATGCTATGTTTAACGTTCTTCTGTAAAACCACATAACTCATTTTAACTGTCCATGCTATGTTTAACGTTCTTCTGTAAAACCACATAACTCATGTTAACTGTCCATGCTATGTTTAAAGTTCTTCTGTAAAACCACATTACTCATGTTAACTGTCCATGCTATGTTTAACGTTCTTCTGTAAAACCACATTACTCATGTTAACTGTCCATGCTATGTTTAACGTTCTTCTGTAAAACCACATTACTCATGTTAACTGTCCATGCTATGTTTAACGTTCTTCTGTAAAACCACATTACTCATGTTAACTGTCCATGCTATGTTTAACGTTCTTCTGTAAAACCACATTACTCATGTTAGCTGTCCATGCTATGTTTAACGTTCTTCTGTAAAACCACATAACTCATGTTAACTGTCCATGCTATGTTTAACGTTCTTCTGTAAAACCACATAACTCATTTTAACTGTCCATGCTATGTTTAACGTTCTTCTGTAAAACCACATAACTCATGTTAACTGTCCATGCTATGTTTAACGTTCTTCTGTAAAACCACATTACTCATGTTAACTGTCCATGCTATGTTTAACGTTCTTCTGTAAAACCACATTACTCATGTTAACTGTCCATGCTATGTTTAACGTTCTTCTGTAAAACCACATTACTCATGTTAACTGTCCATGCTATGTTTAACGTTCTTCTGTAAAACCACATTACTCATGTTAACTGTCCATGCTATGTTTAACGTTCTTCTGTAAAACCACGCCTCGATGGTCTCCAGTGCTTTTCCTACTTGTTTACTACTTGTCCATGACTCACTTTCATGTGTTAGGACTGAAGAGCTCTCTTTCATACTTCCACTGAATATTTTTATGGAATGCTGCTTTCATTTTATGAAATGCTGTTTTCGTCTCTTATAATACATATGGCTTGTAAGAAATGAAGGTCATTGAAAACAAAATATGTACTAATTATAGCCCGTCAGAGGTTGAACGGAATATTGCTCATCTTCAAATCAAAAAAAAAAATGCTACGCTTTACAAATGAGATGCATCATCTGTGCAATGTTATTAACACGCCCAGATATTTGAATCTATTGACCTGATTTAAAACTGTTTCATCTACGTTGATTTTGCATATTCAAGAACATTAGCAAGAAAAGCGCGCAATTGCAGGGGTTGTGCAATTTAGTACAGTCATAAGCGCACCACTTTTACGTAATTTTCACACTGTAACTTTAATTTAAAAAAGTTAATGCTGGCTTTCTTCAGGGAGGCATCAAAGAAGAGTTGGCTACCTGAAGAGCAGCAGCTGGTAGACTGTTTCAGGACTTAAAGCGAGGATTCCTCAGCAGAAGAGAAGTTGGCAAGAAGACCAAGATGGCTATATACCTCTCCATCTATGTCCCAGTCGTGGCGTATCGATGCGAGTCATGGGCAATGACTACAACCCACAAAAGACAGATCCAAACCTCAGATATGAGGTATCTGATGAAGGTGATTGAAGTAACAAGAAGAGACATGGTCCGCAACCAGACGATACGTCAAGGCCTTGAAACCCAACCCCTGTTGACTGAAGTAGAACAGTCCCAACTAAGATGGTTTGGTTATGTCCCGAATGAGAGAAGATCGGCTACCACAACATCATTGGAAACAAATAGCCAGGGATCCAGACCTCCAGGACTACCCAGATTCCTCTAGGAGGACAACATTAGAGAATCTTTGAAGGACCGAAGATTAGAATGGAACCAAGCCAGGAGGAAGACAGCCGATAGCATAGTATGGCGCTCTCTCTTTCAACACTTTACACCTCACGGTAGAAGAGGAACGTTTAAGTAAGAACGTTTTATTCAGGGGTGTAATTTATTTTCTATCAAAGGAAAACAATTAAGCGACACATTAGAAATAATCTGCCATCAATGGTACCTATACCTTGTAGCGGTATGGCAGCTTGCGTACCCTGACAATCCCCAGAGCTATGCCAGTGGGAGTTTTACTCCTGGTAGGTTCAACCAAGCTGGACTGGTCTGTGTGGGTAGGGGTCAGACAAAAGCTGGTACCCTAGTCCTCCAGGTTGGGGGTTTTAGCATAGGGCTGACACCCCTGTCTATGTAAAAAAAAAATAATGAAGTTACGGAAACAACATCAAATGAACAAACTTTGCTGCGGGATGGACATTCGGAGTCTGTGGCTCGTATGACTGTCAGTGGTGAAAGCCGAAAGGAAGCCACTGACATGAAAACGGATGTCCTGACCGCAAAACAGGATACAAGAATAGGATTTTGGAATGTCAGGACAATGTACGGGACAGGTAAACTAAGACAGGTCACGGCAGAAATGAGAAACTATAGGTTACACATCCTGGGGATAAGCGAGAGCAGATGGACAGGGGCGGGAAAAGTTAAAACAGCAAGAGGAGAAACAGTACTTTACTCTGGAAGAGAGGATGGACAGCACAGTGAAGGCGTAGCCATTATTCTACAGAAAGGGATAGAAATGACATTACTGGAATGGAAACCCATCAACAACAGACTAATACGATTGAGATTGAGAGGGAGATTCACCAACACTACAATAATACAATGCTACGCACCAACGAATGATAGCGATGAGGAGGTCAAGGATGAATTCTATCAACAACTGCAGAAAGAAATGGAGGACACACCTAGATATGATCTTGTTATAGTAATGGGAGACCTCAATGCGAAAGTTGGTACACACAATACATATAATGAAAGAACAATGGGGAAATGCGGCAGCGGAATAGCAAACGAAAATGGGGATAAGCTAATACGTTTCTGTAGCATTAACAACCTGGTCATTGGAGGAACACTTTTCCCACATAAGGAAATTCACAAGTTAACATGGGAATCACCAAATGGTCGGGACAGAAACCAGATAGACCACATCATGGTTAACGGTAGATGGAGACATGCATTACAAGATGTGAAGGTAAGAAGAGGTGCAGATGTGGGAAGCGATCACCATTTAGTAGTAGCAAAACTGAAAGTGAAACTAAGAAGGGCTGGACCAACTGTAACTACACAGAAAAGGTTTGACATCAGCAAATTGAAGGACCCCCTTACCAGAAAAGCTTTTGCGGCCGACATTAAGAAACGATATCAATTTGCCAAAAGCCAGGAAAAGACATTGACTGATGATATAGACCAGAATTTCAACACCATTTCAACAATATATAAGGAAAGTAGCAAATCATGCTTAGGATTCCAGGAAAGGAAGAAGCAAGACTGGATAACACCAGAAACACTAAACACCATAAAGATGAGAAAGGAAATGAAAAGAAAGAAAACAGAAGCGAAGTCCCCCAGGTTAAAGCAACTATATAGCGAACAGTACAGTCAACTGGACAGGGAAGTTAAACGCCAAACCCGAGCCAACAAAAGGAATTTCCTAGATGATCTTGCAAAACAGGCAGAAGAGGCAGCACTGAGAAATGAACAAAGCACAGTATACAAAATAACTAAATTCATCAGCGGAAAACAAGGTGCAAACAATATTACATTAGTAAGAGATAAGCAAGGAAATCTCATCAAGACAGCAGAGGGACAGGAAACAAGATGGGCAGAGCACTTCAGAGAAACTCTGAACAAGGAAATACCAGAGACACAATTGAATGTTCCTGAGGCTGAAAACGATCTAGATGTAAATACAGACATTCCACGAAAAGAAGAAATCATCACAGCAATCAAAGGGTTAAAGAACGGTAAAGCTCCGGGCCATGATAACTTAAATGCAGAGCTATTTAAGACAGACCCTGAGCTAGCAGCAGAACTATTAGAACCACTATTTGCACAAGTGTGGGAAACGGGGACAACACCATCAGAGTGGAACAAAGGAATAATTGTCAAATTGCCAAAGAAGGGAGATCTTTCAGACTGTAATAATTGGAGAGGAATCACTCTTCTCTCAGTTCCCAGCAAAATACTAGGCAGGATAATTATACAGAGAATTTCAAAGGCAGTAGACTACAAACTGAGGAAAGAACAAGCAGGATTTAGAAAGAACAGAAGATGTGTAGACCATATATTCACTCTCAGGAACATTATAGAGCAGTGCTCAGAATGGCAAAGACAGCTTTACATAAATTTTGTTGATTTTGAAAAGGCTTTTGACAGCATACATAGGGACAGTTTATGGAAAATACTGAGGGCTTATGGAATTCCAAGCTGCATAGTGTCAATCATAAAAAGCCTGTATGCCAACTTTACGTGTAGTGTTGGGCAGAGCAACCTAACCTTCGAGGTGAAGACAGGAGTACGACAGGGATGCCCCTTATCAACCACTCTACTTTTAACAGTCATAGACTGGGTGATGCGCCAGACAACAGAGGGCAGTCCAAGAGGAATAAGATGGACTACATTTTCTACATTGGAAGATCTGGAATATGCAGATGACATTGCACTGCTGGCACATTCACATCAACACATCCAGGAAAAAACGGATAGACTTAATAATTTTAGCCAGCAGGTGGGCTTGAACATCAATTTAAAGAAGTCTGAGGTCATGACGCTCAATGTGAGCAACCCTGAGCCCATATCAGTAAGGAATCAGCAACTGGTACAGACAGATACCTTCACATACCTAGGAAGCATAGTAACACCAGACGGTGGGGCAGGCAAAGACATCAACATCAGAATGAATAAGGCAAGAACAGCCTTCTTTAGCCTAAATAACATCTGGAAGTCCTCCCAATACAGCACAAGCACAAAATTAAGATTATACCAGAGTTGCGTGCTTTCTGTGCTTCTCTATGGTGCGGAATGCTGGAGAGTCACAGAGAAGGAAATGTCAAAATTGTCCTCTTTTCACACAACATGCCTAAGAAAAATTCACCGAATCTTTTGGCCGAATACCATCACCAACCAAGATCTGCTTACTCGTAGCAAGCAAGAGGACATGCACACCATCATAGCTGGCAGACGCTGGAGCTGGGCTGGTCATGTCCTCAGAAGAGACTCCGATGCCATCACAAGAACAGCTATGCTTTGGACCCCTGAAGGAAAGCGAAAGAGAGGCCGACCAAAGACAACTTGGCGGAGGACTGTGGAGGCTGAGATGCAAAGAATGAACCAGAGTTGGGGCACTGTACGAAGGATGGCCACCGACCGTGCAAAGTGGAATCAATTTGTTGTTGCCCTACAAGACGCCACTAGGCGTGATGGCCACTGACTGCTTTGACGGTCGGTGGTTAAGGATCGAAGAAGAAGAAGATTAGAAATAATAACAATGAAATGTAATGTATATTTTAACACTTTACCATGTGTTTTATTCATTATTTAAAATATAACTGTAACTTTGCAAATTTAATAATCAACTATAGTTAACAAAGTTAAAATATGGTGGTGTATGAAAAATGAAGCACCGGTGTTGCCATCAATGACTTTAAAGTGGCTATCGTAATACTTAACTATCCAAGTGTTGACGATTATTTATTGTTAGTGTTGTGTTCCGTCATTGTTGGTTCCAGAGGTGATATTGACTGTCCCATGTGTTCTCCAGGATGATGAGGAAGTTATTAGATCCCTTACAAAACTCAGCAATAACCAACTTTATGGATGATATCCTCATACCGACAGAGACATTTGAGGAACACATATCATTTCTAGGGAGGTTGTTTGACAGACTCAGAGAGGCAGGATTGACCGCTCGTCCCACCAAATGTTGTATTGGTTGCCAGGAACTGGAATTCTTGGGTCACACAATTTATCAGGGAAACATGACCCCTGAGCCCAAGAATCTGGAAAAGTTGAGAATCGCACCTTGACCTCAAACAAAGAAGGAAATGAGATCCTTTGTCTCTTTGTGCGGTTTCTACCACTAGTACATCCGCGATTTTAACATAGTATGTGCACCATTGAAGGATTTAACGAATCGTCTGTGTAAAACAAGACCCAGATGAAAGAAATGTTCTTTTCCTTTCTATTTGTAAGACGTATTACTATTTATGTGTTTCTGTAATTTTGTTTCATTCTACATCATTAACATATCAGTATGGACAATGTCGAGATAGCTTTATCTACCTGTCAGTAGAAAAAAAGTGTCAACCAGCCATCAAATGTCATTGAAAGACAAGAACACTGTCGCGAGTTAATTAAATAATTTATTAATTATGAATTTTACTGTTATTCCTCATTGTGTGATGGAACGGACCATCATTGTAGAACATAGTTCTTGGGAAAAGAGATTTGCTAAATCAGTTAACTCCTGCTGGCGTAATATAGTCTATTTCTTTCGCCATCTTTGTCTCCCATCCCGTCCCTTCTCCCTCTCTTCTTTTGTCGTCAGTATTTTTCATGTTTCAATACGATCTTTTCGGCGCTTTTTGTCAGCATTTCCATGCCTCAGACATCATGTCGTTTACTAATGGTCACTGAGTAAATATCATAAATGCTTAAACCCCAGTGGTTCTGACCTCATGGTCAAGCGATCGGCCTTTGTTAAGAATATCACGGCGTCTTAAAGTCTGAAAGTCCTCATAGCTTCCTTGTATCTGATTTGGTAGAACTGACGCAGAATGCACCCGAATCGCCAGTATTTGGGTTGATCGCAGCCAGAGTGCAATGGAAGGGCATCAACAAAGCAGCACCGCCTTATTGATCCCGGTATCTCCTGTGCCAGGTAAGTTTAAGACGGAGAACGCCAGTGTCAATCTACGTCAGCGTCAGATTTCATTGCACAGACCAGTATATGTGTCCAGGTAAACAGTAATTTTTGTGCGGTGAAACCCTGTCACACGATACGCTGGTCACGATTGCGTAACTAATAGCTCAGATGCCCTGAGAGAATTTACATGCGAGTCCATCAGAGCTCCAACTACCCACCACTCATAATTCAGTAAAGCGAGCGTTGGCAAAAAACCCCGAACGATTTAGAAAATGTGAGAAGACATCCAAAAAAGCCAGAGACTTAGACCCAAACGCCTCTTTCGCCCAAGCACTGTTGAACGAGTGCATCTAAATGGCGATTGAGTTGGCGTCCGCCTCGAATAGTGAAGGTACCGGTTCGATTCTCAGTAGAGGAAATACAATTTATGGAATTGTTTTATTCAGAACAGGTGGTACCTGATCATGTCATAGTCTCTCCTGGTCTCATGGGTAGCGAGATCGGATGCCTAGCCTTCTCGGATAAGGGCGAACAAATATGAGGTCCCGGGTGCAAATTGCACTCGTTAAAAATCTAACGGCAATAGGAAATCGTAAAGAGTAGGCCACAAGGCCGCTGCCCTGGCAACATTTAAAATAAATTAGAAACCTACCCACCAAATATGGTTATAGAATGTGTGATTCCTACATACACACATTGGGATTCTCGCCGGTGCTACGGAGTTTGTGCACTATGCTGAGATCATCCTTGTGTGATCTAAGGGAGGAGATCGGAGCACTGATGGAGTCGTCTGTGTACAATGAAGATAGTCGTTAAAATCAATCAAAAACCAAACCAAATTCTTGATATGATCTACACGTCTGCTATCTTTTACAAAGATAAAACCTGTCCCATGTCAGAGAAGGCTTTAAGGAAATGAATTGTTAGAAGCTTCACCATGAAAGGTTCAGCTTTTATGAAGTTAGGTGACCCGTTCCCCCCTTCCTCGATACCTTTTCCCTCCCTAGCTCAGGAGCACAGTCGATTGTCCATTTTCAGGTGGGTAAACATGAATGTGCCACGTCAGGATTTAGCCCCAAATCCAGGTAGATGTGCCACAGAGGAAAGCGCTCTGACTGCTTGGCCAGTCGAACACTCACTTTATCTATGTGTGTAATATAAATGTAGCATATTTTAGTGCTATTTATCATTATGATCAGGAAAACACTATCATTGTAGTTCTTGGGAAAATAGATTTGCTAAACCAATTAACTCCTGAAGTTACATAGGCCTAAGTTTACCTATAATCTATAGACTATGTTACATAATAACCATCTCGAGAACTGAAGTCAGACGACAATAACAGTGATATATGGATAAAATGGAACAAATAAATAGGACTAACATCGCAAACAGATTAATTAATGTGTCATAAAGAAAACAATATTTTGTACATAACAACATTTTTAGTTAAGAAATATAAAAAAAAATATTTATCAGAATACATTTAAACGAATTAGTCAACAAACAGTTTTATTCTTGGTACAGTTTCTGAAAGAGACACCTCTCATATCATTGTAGACTCCAGTTTGTTTGTTTGTTTTCTTGCTCGGGATTAGATTAAGAACTCGTCGCTCTCTTTTCATTCCACAACTTTGTTTCTCACTTATACTACTACTACATTTGGAATATTTCGGTTGAATTATATACAGTGTGGCGCAAAAGTCTGGATTCATAGAGAATTCGGCAGCTACTTCTATTTGTGAGAAATCCTGTCAGGCGTACATGAGAAAAATCTCTGTGCTTTCATCTACCGCTAATGTCCACCCCACATTGGCACTGAAAAAAATGTATTATGAAAGTTAGAAGAGAGAAAAAATGTATATAAGACAATTGCTTATATTTCCAGACGTTTGGCCCACCTCATAGTTATTTACCACATACTCTGCGTAACCCTGAGAAATGTTTCTTTATACCCATGTGGTAGTCATATCCCAGGCTCTATCCCAGGAACACCTGCTCTACAGGTACTTAAAATCCCAGATTTCCGATACGTAAGTCTATGCTATCTTTTCTGGCGTCTGTTTATTATATTAACTGTGACTTTCTGGGGTGGAGTTTGTAGAGCTAGGTAAAACATTCCACCAGTTCTAGAGAAACAAATAATATGCTTGTATGCAGCATTGTCACCTTAATGAATATGGGCTACTTTCTAAATCATGTAAGTAGAGAATCAACTTATCTAAGTTAGAACAACACAGTATCTTAGAAGACATGAATGTAGTAGCTGTCGGTTTAAACATCTCTTTTTATATGGAGGATCCACCCGTAAATTACGAAAGTCACTAAATAAAGTTGTCATATATCCAAAGACAAAAACTTCATTACCAATGTGTTTTTCTTTAACTGATGTTTCTCTTCATTGCGAAATTTATGCGTATTTACAATAGAGCTATTCGTAGATCAGTTTTCTGTGATTTTTTGTAATACAGTTTGTTCAGACCCGAGAAGAACAGTCCCAGTTACGACAGTTTGGTCATGTCTGCAGATTTGGAGAAGAACGACTATAGCGACAGAACGTTTGTACATGTACTTTTGAGCCCCTCTCTCACTCCTTCATCCGCGTTTTTTTTGGCATATTTTATGCACCTTCATTCATATTTTTGCTCTAAAGCCGTTTTAAGACTGGCTTACGTTTCGCCAGGTGCACCGTAATAATACCAGGTTGATTACACAGGTCAGCGGTAATACGTTTATCACTTGAGTCGCATAGCCACTGTGAACGGTGGTTTGGTTTTGATAGAGAGAAAGAATGTAGAAAAATGGTATGGATGGGTTTGGTTGCAGATTATTTGTCGTTAATGAAGGGAGATAAGAGGTGTAAGATTAGGCTTTGTCTTAAGGGAAGTAACTTAGAATTAAGTCCATTACAGGTTTGAGTGAGTGAAAAAAAAAAGTTTGCACGAGAAAGTCGAGATGCGTAAACACATGTTAGGCGTGAACGAAGAATGTTGAAACGGGGTTTTGACAGAGTCTGGTTAGAGACGCGCTAGGTGTAGGCAGGGAAAGGTGTTTCTCTCAAGTGTGTAGTTAGATATTGAACGTGCTCAGCGTAAGATTTGATATTGTTGTATAAGATATATTCGGAGCACCAAAGTGTTTGTATAAGAAAAAGTGTATTTCAAATGAAGAAACAAAACCAGGTACGTTTTGACATTTTGATTGATAACTAGCGTATGTAGCTCAGCAGACAGGTCTGAGCAGAGGACAGTAAACAGATGAAATCTTGGTAAAAGTGACAGCCCTGGCGGTTAAGGCCAGTTTCTCGTATAGTGATATAACAAGAAACAGGGGAAAAGAAACATAAAAATAAATAAACAGTACAGAAGAACGACAGGAAGTTCTGTCTGAATAAATATATGACATGTTCTATAGCTGGGACAAGTAATAGTAAGAAGACAAGCAAAATGTATGTGAAAAAATGGATACTGAGATTGTTTGAAACTGAAGATTGTATTTTGCAAGACTGCCAACCTTGAAGAGAAAGGTTGGGCATACCATTTTTACTCAGTTATCAACGTATGTTAATAAAGTTCCACCATTGATATTTTCACTGCTGTTTTTGAGTGGTATCGATTGATAAACAGTGGGTATGAAGAAAAAGTAGAGTCAGTCTGAGTGAAGGAAGTTTCTAGTATTCACGGTTACACCACACTACTGGGAAAGGGCAGTAGCCCTACACGATTCTAATGACATCCTCGTCGACAGATATAAATGGTGCCAGTGACCAGCCCTACAGTAGGCAGTAGCAAAGACAACAGATAACAGGGTAACTAAAGGTGCGAGTAACCAGCCCTACAATAGAATAGCTCAAGAAACTTTTATAACTCAATGATAGTTCAAGAAACTTTTATAAAGAAAGACAGACTCCACTCAGATGTCAGTTTCGGCATCACATATTAGGTACGGTTGCATCAGATATTTTCGTATCTAGCACTACAACGGTCACAGACTATTTTGGTGCACCTAACCCTATACAAGATAGAGATTTAAAAGACTGCAGACAGAAAGAAGGTCAAGTCCACTAAGAAGAAATTACACAGAAAGAAAGAATCCTGCGAGCGAAAAAAACAAATCAAGACAAAACAGAAGTCAAGTAAAGTGAAGCGACATCAAAAACAACGAAGTCTATCCAAAGCATCACGAAGGTCAAGTTCATTAAGAAGATACAAATCGAAGGAATCCTGCGAGCTGAAGAAATAAAGCAAGACAACACAGAAGTCAAGACATCACGAAGGACAAGTGCACAAGAAGAATATAAAGAACAAAACAGTCTACATCATCCGACAACCGTCAGAATACAGGTACATGCATGAGATAACAATCTGAATGATCAACAGGCCCAACGCGCAAAAATAATAGTATACAGTATAAGACAAAAATTGTGTTGATTAATTCTGAAATACTGGAGGAACAAGTGTGTATCCCAATCAAGGAAAACAGATTATGTAACACATAAACATTTAGAAACAAATTAAGTTAATTATTAGTGTAGTCAGTTAAATTATGAGAATTAGATTGATAATTGTTTTGTAACTCATAAGAATTATAAGTATTGTACACAGATATTGGTTAATAATTCTCTTACAGGTCAACCAAGAGATTTATATTAATTTTTTTACAGGTGTTTCTATTAACACTAACACTTACAGGTCAAGACAAGATGCAACAACAACAACAACTTACGGCGGGTTTAGATCCCAATGTGGCTGCTCTTGAGCAGGTAGCCAAGGCTATGACTGCCATTAGAAATGAAAGTAAGTTCCAGAATATCCGGAACAGCATAACACCATATTCAGGGAATCCTACTTTATGTAGAAAATGGTTGCTCGAGATACAAAGATATTGCACTTCGGTCAATATGGACCAAGGTGAGTACAAACAAGTTGCATATCTTTCCTCATGCGGGTTAGTAGTAGATTTTATAAGACGCAGGTTTGACACTGTCCCAGATGAGACATGGGAAGATTTTAAGAAAGAACTAATAAGAAGGTATGCACAAATTACGGATGCATCGTATGCGTGGACGTTGCTGAGGAGCATACAACAACAAGCAGAGGAACCCATTCAAATGTTCAGCGACAGGTTGTTAAACCTAGCGTAAGAAGTTTTCTTGGGGCAACAAATTAACCAGCAAGAGGTGGAAAAACAGTTAGTGGGCATATTCGTCGATGGGTTGAATGGGATACCAATTAAATTACATCTCCTCAGGAAGGACCCACAAAACTTGTCACAGGCCATTGCACTTGCTACAGCCGAGGAGAACCTTAGAAGAAGACTGGACCTCAGGCTTGGTAGAGTGGTTCCATGTGAAGAAACACAAGAAGAACCTATGGAGATAGGACATTGTCAACAAAGAAGGATAGAAAGACGAGGGAGAGGAATGGAAACGTTTTATAGGTCAAGACAGGTAGACCGCGAGCCAATCGTGTGTTATGCTTGCAATAGGCTGAGACATAAAGCCTTTGCGTGTAATTATAGGCCACTAGAGCCACAACACTCAGTAAGGAGAGTTGAGACCTTTAACCCGAGACATAGTAGACAACACAATAGACAATATTACTACCAGTCCGAAAAGAATAGACACGGGAATGAAATAAATACCAAGAGAGGGAGACCCATCAGAGAGATAGTACAACCACATGACAAGACGGAGAAAGGATATATTGATACAATAAGTGGAAGGCAACCACAAATGAACATGATAGGAAGGGCACATGTTAGGTATAACCAACAACCATACCATAGACAATGGGCCAGAGTACACCATCCTGCAAGTTGGTTTGACAAGAAAGGATGGCTACAAAAGACATGTCAAGAATACAGGAATAGGAAGATGAATTGGGATGGTTCAGTTATAAACAGGAACAAATATGAAAGGAGAAATATATGTACAGATCGCGAAGTTGGGAAATGGAAATGTAACCAATATCAATATAAACAGGGACATAATAGAACATGGAATAACAGGGACAGGACACTCCCGACTTTCAACAGCAACTATGGATCAGGACATTGGGACAGTGTGAATAGGAGAAGAACTAGAATAGATTTGAGGAATTTTGTTGGAGACATCAGGAGAGGAGTCAAAGACAAGAAAATACAAATAAATGAAATTGAAAAACAAGAAAGAAAACAACGTATCCCTAAAAGAAGACAAGTAGCAACAGCAATCGAGCTAGCTCATAAACCAGACCCTTGCTCATGTATTGTCGAAATACACGGAAGGAGATATAGAGCATTGGTAGACTCAGGGGCTACTGTAAGCCTTATTAGGTTTGGACTTTATAAACAGATACGAGGCGTAGCTCAATACAGAAAGTCACAAAATACACTTACATCGGTGTCAGGAGAAAACCTGAAAGTGATGGGAACAGCTATGGTGCAAATGAGAATTGGCAATATGATCGTGGAACACACGTTCACCATTGTGAAGGGGATGACGAGAAATATCATACTAGGACGTGATTTTCTGCTGAAACATAAGGCTCAAGTACATTTTGATACTCACCAACTGAAGATACATGGCGAATGTATCAGGTTACAGGACGACGTATATATAGCGTCCATAATCCGAAACAGAACAACAGTTACGCTGCGACCGGATGAAGTCGGTATTGTTCAACGCAAGTTGAAAAGATCCCCATATTTCAACCAAGGACAAACGGTCTTAACACTTGACTGGGAAGATGGAGATATACTTGATGAACCCGGACTAGAAATGGTAGAAGGAATAGTACAAATTGGAAAAAGACAACAATTTCCAACGATGATTATAAACACCACGGGAAAAACAGTTAGAATACCAAGAGGATTTGTATTAGGAAAGGTACAACTGATGGAAGGTCAGGAAGGAAATATGGAACACCAAGAAAAGCACCAAATACAAGAAACTATGAACAATAACAACGCGCGTCAGAGACAAAATCGGAAACCACAAACAGTGGTGGTACCACAAAATAGAGTTAACAACAAGATATACAGAGAGCAGAAGAAAGAGGAAACAAGGAAGCAGGACAAGGTAGGAATCAAGGAAGATGTATGCACACCATTCAGACTCAATGCAGTGTTAGGCGGGAAAAAGCACACACAAGAGAATGGAATACAGAGAGTTAACGGTGTAACAGAAAAGATGGAAAGGATCAAAATACCTCAATCAAGTATAGAGCAGTTGAGGAAAGAAATAAAAGCCATCTGTTACGTGCAGTCTTTGATATCTTACAATATTATACATAGGTAATTTTTTAGTGCTTAAGGGAAAGTCATTATTGAGTTACTTCCCTTGAAAGTTGTGTCGGCTCTTTCGATCAAACTCCGCGGATAAATCCATTTTACTGCGATTTATTCGTTGGTTGGGTAATAATAGATTGTTCTTGCTTCAGAATATCTATGGCCTGAATTTATGTGTATTGTTTGTCTGAGTAGGACGAGTCTGTCTTATATCTGTATATCTTTACATATCTAAGTCGAACTATATGTTCTGTTGTCTCTAGAGAGGTCGAAGGCTATTCGGCGGATGTGTCGCTAGAGTGTGGCGTGATTTGGCTTCGTCCTGATAGGGACTGTGTGTTTTCCATGTCGGCATGTCGCCGGGGAAAAAGTGATCTCAGTATTAGTGGGGAAGGTGATAGTCGTCTAAACCTATCGTGTATGCTTTACCCCAGTGTTTAGTCGTATTGCCAAGGAATGGCAGTTTCATAATTCCTATACCAAGGTAATCAAAGACACTCTTATGAACTCTCGATCGAAGCCACCATTTTCGATAGTTACGATTTGAATGTCTAAGAGAATATATTTGACTCGATGAAAACGACTTCGATTCCTAGCAGCACTATATCCTGTAGATTGCAGTCAATTGTTCATGATCAAATCTACAGAGCAATGAAATGTTTTATGAATGACTAACTTTAGGACAGATTCATTATCTGTATGCAAACGTGAGTGACAGCTCACGAGTGAAGCCATCTTGGAACCAAAACATGTAGTGACTTTCAAGAAGAGAAAAGGGATGCCCGTATTATCGCTTGATCAGTCCAGAGATCACTGCTACACATGAGAACCCATTGCTAGCGGTTCAATATTATTATATGGAAAAAATATGTGCTGAACATTATGTTGAAGAATCGTCGCTAGACGAGATTAGGTTTAGAAGCCATCTGAAATATTGTTTATAAGCTGACGTGCTCAGTCAGTGAAGTCAGATGATTTATATGTATGGGCGATGCTGAGGGCTTGGCTACTGACAGTCCATTATAATATTAATCTACATGAGTGCCCATGTAACATAACATTGCAAGACCAGTTATCCACTGTACTATGATGTATTATGCCAACCTGTGATTTGTCACTATCTGTGCTGTCGATAGTGTACGTCCAATTAAACTTTAGAAAAGGTACACAGTCGTTGGTGTCGATGACTTCCAGTCATACATGAGTGTGAGAAAGGAACATTTGTCAACAACACGAACCCTTATCATCATTCGCACATTGTACACTCAATCCATGTCTACACACCACTGCGTAGGTCAAGTTGACATTCCCTACACTACAGTGGAGCAAACAACACCATAGAGATCTTATCAACTGATGATGATGATGATGTCTGCTTCCATCCACTTATATCTATCTTTTGGTGGATATCATTAACGGGAACATTTATCCAACTTTATCAACCTTATCACCATCCTTGGAAGAACTAAACCAGACATCGTGGTACTAAAGGAGGTGCAGAAAATTCTGGAAGAAAAGTTTGATATAGACTTATCACAAAGAAAGGAAGAAATCTACAAGCTTGTCGTAGACGAAATAGAGGAAGATAGACCGATGGATATAAGAGGCTATATAAGGAGCCATAGTATGTATAGTATGAGAGGCAGTGTTCAAGAAAGATGTACACGGATTCCCAATAACACACCACACTACACGGAAGGACATAAACAACATAACAATACACATGATAGGATAGGAACACGTAGAACTGAAGCAACAAAAAAGGATAGTGACTGGAAGGAGTCTAACAGGATAGGAGACAACTGGAGAGTAGGATGGGAAGATGACTATGGAGAAACATCAACAGGTAGTCAGAGTCGCACAATGGCAGGAAGAACACACGTCCAGGCAGAACCAGAAACAACATCTGATCGGTTAACCCCAACCCCCCAAATCTTAAACAGGGAACAAGAGGAGATGGGCATAAATAGGCCAGAGGAAGACAGGATACAAGTATGGCAGGATACAGAGAGTAAACAGTACAATGCGATTCTAGAAGATACGACAGGAATAAGGAAACAATGGAATAATATTGAAACAGAAATAGATGCACCGTACAAAATACAAACAAGAAACAGAGCACAGCAGCAGCTATTGAAACAAAAGGAACAGAAGATACTAACAACACAGTGGTGCAAGTCAAACTCAGAATATAGAGGACACATCAGCTAAAGATTCAGATACGCAGGAAGAGATGCAGGAAGAAAATATAAGAGGGATGAAGAGACAGCGGTCGTCATCATCAGACGATTCAGAGGATTACAGAAGGCGTCTAGCAAAGTTGAGACATGTAGAAGAGGTCAGACTAAAGAGGAATAATAAAGTAAGAAATAGTAGTGTAGCGGTGATGAAGGACATACGGGCAATTGTTCAATATATGGACAGGAAATTTGAAGAATTAGAAAAGGAGAAATATGGTCATAGAGAAGAGCAAAAGGAACTAGATAGAAAGACCAAGGGAACGGGTCAATGGGAAATAGACAGTGTCGACCAGGGAAGGTCGAAGAAAAACAAAGAGGAAGAAGGAAATAAAGATAGAACAAAAATAGAACAGTTAACTGCACTTTGCGCAGATTTAGAGAAGAAGTTGGAAGAGTTAGAAAAGAGACAGGAAATCAATAGAGATGCATCAGAGAAAAAGGAAGATGTCACAGCACCTTGGGCAGGGGATGATAGAAGGGAAGCCATAGAGAAGGCGAAGCAGAAAGAGGAAGAAGTTCAGAAACATGAAAGTAGTAGAAGTGCAGATCGACGAGAATACCGATCTAAGAGTAGAGATACTGAGGAGGCAAGTAGGGATACGGGTCGAAGAGAATACCGATCCAAGAGCAGAGAGGCTAGTAATAGGAGAGATACGAGTCGAGGAGAATACCGATTCAGGACTAGAGAGAGCGAGGAGAATAGGAGATATAATAGTAGAGAAATAAGAAGGGATACAGATCGAAGGGATTTCCGATCCAATAGCCGAGATAGGCTGAGAAATAGAAGAGAAGATAGAAGAGATACGGGTCGACGGGAATACCTATCCAAGAGTCCAGAGGGATTAGATACACAGAGAAATAGAACACATACAGATCGAGGGAATTACCGATCTAAGAGCCGGGAGGCTAGAAAGGAGGAAGAGAGAGGAAATACGGATCGAAGGGAGTACCGATCCAAGAGCCGAGAGGCTAGAAAGGGAGATAGAAATACGAGTAGTAGTATGAGAGATACTAGGAGTACAAGTCGAGGTAGAGACAAATTAAAGAGTACAGAATCTGAGAGGAACCCAGGGAGTACGAGAAGGGAAGAAATGGAAGATAGAGGGAAACCGAAGCAAACGGTTGACGGAGTAAGAAGTAAGGAGGTCGAGAGAAACTCGAGAGATACACGAGATACAGAGGTGGAGAGGAAGCAAAGTGTTGACGAGGTTAGACGAGAAGAGGAGACTCAAGATTTGGATAAACAGATAGAGTTAGAAGCGCTTAGAGCCAGAGAGGCTAGGATGATGGAGATGCTAAAATTGATGAATAAGTTAGCATAGGAGGAGGCTATGGGAGGAGACATAGCATATGTTATATGGAACAAGATGGCGGCGGTTGCTAGTCTTAAAAAGACAAGTATGATTGGTCCATACCGCACTTAAGAAGTAAACTGGGTACACCGGACAATAGGGTACTGCAGTAGAGGAGACGAGGGAAGGAGATGTAAGAAGTAGATTAGAGGCCATGGTAGTATGGCGGAAATTATGTGAAACGCCGTGGTGACGACGGCAGGAATAGTGCAGACTGAGATTTTGGTGAGGCCGTGGAGGAGGACGGCAGTTATGGAGCAATATGAGGTATGGAGGTACGAAGTAATATGGGGGTGGAGATTTTGAGGAGGCCATGCAAAAGGATGGCAGAAACATGGAATATTATGGTAAAATGGGAGAAATATGGAGTTATATATTTTGAGCAGTCGTAGAGGAAGACGGAAGGAATAATAGAAATTTAGAGATTTTGAGAAACCGTTGAAGAGGACGGCGGTTGTATGGGGTTTTCTGAGAGAAATATGGAGAAATAAGGGAAAATGAGATTTTGGGAAGCCGTGGAGCAGGACGGCAGAAAGATGGAGAGATATGAAGTATTATGGAGTAATATGGAGACTGAGATGTTGAAGACGTAGAGGAGGACGGCAGTGATGGTGAGAGGTGTTGGGAGATGGACGGAGTTGTGGTTGAGAAATTGGACAGCACAGTTCCAGAGATGGAACGAGAGTAGCGGTTATGAGGGAGAGGAGAGAAGTAGAAATTGCAGCGGGAGTCTAGTTGTTTGGAAACTGGATGCAATCGTTCTACACTGAACATTAAGTAAGCTGAGTAGGACCGAACGATGGACTACTGCAGTAGTGGAAGAGAAGAGGAAAGAGGCAGGGAAGCCATAGATTAAGGGAGAGAGACGTAGAGAATGGGAGGAATTGAGAAGTCACAAAGAGGAGACGAAAAAGAATTACGAGATAACTAAAGGAGCATATGGAGAAACTATAGAGAATATGGCGGTAGATGAGGGCCATAGGGAAATGGCGAAGATATAGAGAAAATTGGATAATTAGAAGTGATAATCTAGAGGGAGCTGACAACGGAGTTGAGGAAGATGCAGATTTTTTTTTCGGCAGTTGCCAGAGTCTGGTGAAGACTTTGTGGGAAGCGAGGCTTCTCCAGGTTATAAGAAATGGAGGTTATAGGGAAATAATAAGGAAGAATAATGAGAGATAGAAAAACTAAGGAAATGAGAATAGAGGAGAGAATAATTATGTTGAGGAAACAGTACACATTGTATATGGTTACGGGTTTCTTTTAACCACAAGGGAAGATGGAAATGAAATGTACATAACGTAGGAAAGATATGCAACTAAGTAGAACGATTAATGAGATAGGCAGAATTTCAAGATAATTCGCGTAGGCGGGATAATAAACTTGGGAGTAGATATAAAAGGGATGGTAAATGACTAATGAAGTTAGGAAGGTCTAGTAAGAGTAGTAAAGGAGCAAACGATAAGGTGTATTATGACATGAGTTGTATTATATACAAGGTGTAATATGAAAGGAATTCCATTATGTACAAGTTGTAACATGAAAAGAGTTGTATTCAGTAAAATGTATAATATGAAAACAGTTCCAGGATGGAAAATGTATACTATGAAATGGAAATTGTAGACAGGAAGATGAGTGAGGTTGATTAGAAGTGGAGAATGGTGGGTCTCATTGGGACAGATGTTGAGGAAGAGAGGGATATAATTGGTAGTAGAAGAGGGAAGGAAGAGAGTGAGTGGAGATTTTTTCGGGAAATTTTCTCTGTGAGAGAAATTTTTTTTAAGGGGGGGGGGGGAGATGTGTGAACGGTGGTTTGGTTTTGATAGAGAGAAAGAATGTAGAAAAATGGTATGGATGGGTTTGGTTGCAGATTATTTGTCGTTAATGAAGGGAGATAAGATGTGTAAGATTAGGCTTTGTCTTAAGGGAAGTAACTTAGAATTAAGTCCATTACAGGTTTGAGTGAGTGAAAAAAAAAAAGTTTGCACGAGAAAGTCGAGATGCGTAAACACATGTTAGGCGTGAACGAAGAATGTTGAAACGGGGTTTTGACAGAGTCTGGTTAGAGACGCGCTAGGTGTAGGCAGGGAAAGGTGTTTCTCTCAAGTGTGTAGTTAGATATTGAACGTGCTCAGCGTAAGATTTGATATTGTTGTATAAGATATATTCGGAGCACCAAAGTGTTTGTATAAGAAAAAGTGTATTTCAAATGAAGAAACAAAACCAGGTACGTTTTGACATTTTGATTGATAACTAGCGTATGTAGCTCAGCAGACAGGTCTGAGCAGAGGACAGTAAACAGATGAAATCTTGGTAAAAGTGACAGCCCTGGCGGTTAAGGCCAGTTTCTCGTATAGTGATATAACAAGAAACAGGGGAAAAGAAACATAAAAATAAATAAACAGTACAGAAGAACGACAGGAAGTTCTGTCTGAATAAATATATGACATGTTCTATAGCTGGGACAAGTAATAGTAAGAAGACAAGCAAAATGTATGTGAAAAAATGGATACTGAGATTGTTTGAAACTGAAGATTGTATTTTGCAAGACTGCCAACCTTGAAGAGAAAGGTTGGGCATACCATTTTTACTCAGTTATCAACGTATGTTAATAAAGTTCCACCATTGATATTTTCACTGCTGTTTTTGAGTGGTATCGATTGATAAACAGTGGGTATGAAGAAAAAGTAGAGTCAGTCTGAGTGAAGGAAGTTTCTAATATTTACTTTACAACACACTATCTACTGAAAGGGCAGTGGTCCGAATCTTGCAATACGACACACGGCCACACCACCGTTCATAGGAGTCGATCTCAGTGGACACAATATGGTTTCGTACGATAGATGTACAGAACGCCATATTGTCTGCCAGAGAAAGCCGTCTGAAAAATGGGCGAAAACACAGGTGATAATTAGATAATCGCTTCCGCGGGGCCATCCCTGTGTACTTGTTACAGATGACCTGGCAGAAGAGACAGTCTGGGAGGAAAGTATTAGTCAAGAATGACTGCACAGCTGATGGTTATGAGTTTAGCATAAAAATGCAAGCAGCAGTATTATAAAATTATTAGAAAGAGGTCACGCGATGGAATTTTATAATGTAATATTTTAAAACACACGGGGGTATTTTGATTTTAACACCCCTACCCATATAGTGCAAAAGAGATTGGATTGGTGTAAAGTGAGAGGCCGAATACACAATGGTTCTGATTGACAAATTCGTCGGAATTATAATCTGGGATTTGGAATTAAGAATTGGAAATATAATCAAACTAGCAATTCACCAGAGCCAGATATAGTTGCGGACAAAGGATTTTAAAATTATAAATGTGAGATCAGAGTTTTTGGGCAACTTTAAAACATAAAAAGTAAACCCGTATTTATAATTACAAAGACTGGAAACTTAAAGGACCAGGATCAAAGTATATTGGCAACTTTAAAATTTTAAAAAGTAAACCAGCATTTATAAATACCTAGACTGGTGAACTAAGGAATTAGATCACCCGTAATAAGAGGAATATAACATTTCGGGACCAATTAATTCAAAAGCATATAATCTAAGTTGCTAGTGTCCATTCTAAACTGTGCCAGGAGATTGTGTTCGCAAAAAGTACTTTGGGTTAGTGGAGCGATGCTATCATACGGTTGGTAGATCGAAGCTATCAGACTGTTCGTAGAACAAAGCTATCAGACTTTGAAGTGTCATTATAACAGAAGAACTGACGAAACCACGGCTGCAGCAGTCATCAATGATAAGCTTAAATAATAGGCAACAGCAAAGAACATTATCATTCCTCTTTCCAGTCTCTATGAAAATAAAACATTCATCTAAAATTCACCATCATTTCATCTCATTTTAACCAGTGAAAACTAATGAATTATTAAATTTGTTACATGCTATTTTAAAACATGACAATCATAGTTGATTTGAATATTATATGTATGAATAAACGTATGTGCAGGACTCTTTTATATATATATATATATATATATATATATATATATATATATATATATATATATATATATATATATATATATATATATATATATATATATCGTAAATTTATTTTGAGAGAAAGAGTGTTAGAAATAGTGGTCCCGTTTAGAGTGAAGAATGATGGTGAAGGCTCTGTGATAATGAGGGTTCGAAAGTAAATAGTTGCTTCACAGAGTGCTTGGGAGAGTAAGGACAAACTCTATTACGACAATCTTTTTTTCTCAATCTACTCCTTAAACTCTCCTGGACAAACAATTATTTGCCAGCTTCCGAACACACCTGCGCTCAGACCAATTTGATGCTTCAAACACACGGATGGACGTGAATACAAACTATAATAAACAGATATGGGTAATTTGGGCTTGGGCCTTCCAACACAATATTAGAAGTTTTACGTGTTTATTTATCATTAAAATCAGATCACAACATTTATCAAAATACAGGAATAATCAATAGTTACAGCAAAATACAAATAACAAGATGGGATTGGGGGGGGGGGGAGGGGGAGGGGGGGTTTGAAGAATGGTGTCAACTATGCGCTTCCCGATTGAATAGAGAAAGAAAACAAACCCAGTCCAAAGACAGGTGTTTTATCAGAATAGATAATGTAACCCAACCCGTAAATTAAATTTACTCCAAAGAGAGGTGTTACAATACTAGGTATGGTGGTGGAAAAAAATCCGATCGTTCTCAAACGTGTTTCCCTTTTCTAAGCAGATATAAGGGAGGGGGAATAACAGAGTTTAAGAAATCCCGCTTAAAAGACAATGCAAGACATACAGTAAAATGTATTTATCAAAGCAAATTAACAAGGTTTGCAAAATAAATCCCATTCAGTCATGCACGCTCGTGATGGCTAACACTCAGTCTCTCACACACACTTACCGATCGTGGAATCTGGCACTCTATAGAAAATACACAACAGCAGCTTAAACACTTGACATAATAAACAAATGTCTTTCATTCGTTTCTAGCCCCAGATTTGCGGGTTTTTGTGTTGCACAGATTTGCCCGAGAATCGCTAGGAGATGAAGCCTCAGTGTTTTTTTGGTTTTATATCAAAAGGTTTCTATAGGATGGCACAGTCACATATACGGGGGTTTGAATAGTGTGGTCTCAGGTATTATTCACCGCTGGTGGTAGACAATATTCTCTAGCTCGATGATGAAAAAAACTGTCAGTGTTCTTAACTCTTTCAGTCCCAACCAAAAAGCTGGGTTTGGCCAAAGCAAAAATGGCCACCTCAGTGCTTTTTTATTGTTGTTGTTTGGAAAAATTTTTTTTTAAATTTTCATATGCATAAATATGAGATATTTAAAATGAAAGTATTTCCTGTCAGAAATGAAGTTTTGGGTTGTTAAAATTAGAAAACCGCTGTAGAAATGAGCAAAAGATACGAAATCCAATTTAACGTTCACTGGGTCAAATGGGTCTGGAAGGAAGTACGATATATCGGTTTTTGGGACTTAAAGAGATAAATGTTATTTATTATTTCCACAGTAGAACAGTAAAATTATATGTATCGTTTCTGGCAATGTTCTGCTCCAGTTTTATCTTTAACAGATAATGTTTATTTTAAAACGTACTTAGGGGTGCTTTGTTTCTGGAAAAATTCAGTTAGCTGGATCCCAACAGAGGATCGCCACAAGAGTTAATTTTAAAATGTTTATGTAATGACTGAAGGTAGAACCGAGTCTGGACTCTCTATATATTATATTCTTTGCTGGGAACACAAAGGTTGTATGATCAGAGATAGAAAAACATGACAACATAATTTCCAATATTAATTATATACTGGCGCGTGATAAATTTACAGTCAAAACTATTTTAAGCACTGGCGTCTTTAATTATATAAATTCAAGAAAAACTCCTCGCAAGTCTAATAGTTAAAACACACACATCTATATATATATACAGAACTAAACTGTATTAAAGAGTTGAAAATCTCTTAACGGCTTTCAAAATTAATTTAAGCATCTAGTAGTATTGAGAATTAACTTATAGCTATATCATTTAGTTTACAACTGGAACTTTGAAATGGGTTTATTTAATAAGTTTAAATTAACACACAAATCCAGTGAACTAAAATGAAAGCACTAGACCACTGATCACTTTAACAAATATATTATACCGTCTGCTCAAAACAGAATAGCATCCAATATAGCCAACAATTCAGATGAAATCTAGCAGGATTCAACTATACGCTAGTGTATTTTAAAATCTCTGGCAAACGAATGATAAAATGCATTTCTACAGGGTCTCTATATATAGTAAGTGGAATGTAAGATTCGTGGGACATGTTAGAATCTAACACCTTTCTTGAACTCAGGGAAAAATCGAGATTCTATCCGCCCGTTCCTCGTCCGATTACTTACTTTCTGACCGGCTCGTTTCTCCCGTTTCGTCTTAGTCTTCGAGCGCTTTGGCGCTCTCCTCTGGTTAACACTGAGATGCGAAATGCCGTTCAGACTTTGCTTCTGTGGACCATCACTGCTTTCATCGTATCCACTTCTCTCGTTGACTTTGGCAACGCCCCCACTGGGCAGGCGTACTGACCAAGGTAAAGAAAATAACTGCATATAATTGCTCCAGAGATATCCGTGGGCGTGATTTAACCTCTCCTTAAATCAATGCGATTCTTTGAATGCACGGAAGATAGCAGTCTACATATTAAGTAGCAAACGTGTTGACAATCTACGTGGAACGGTTGCATGCTAACGAGTCCACGTTTCTGTTGTGCATTGCTAATGAGCCCAGGTGGAGTTCCAACAATACTGATGTTATACAAGGGACGTATTATCCTCTAACAATTCAGGGATACTGATGTTATGAGGGGGTTCTTACCATCAACTAACAATTCAGGGACAGCTGAGTTGTCCGTCACAATATATACACCTGGACATATATTTACATATATAGAGCTAATTCTTAGAAAAGAATTTCGCTGGATTTACACCAGCTGGGGGCATGAACGGGCCAAAACCATTGCTTAATTCTTCTTAAAAGGCGGCGAACTGATATAAGATAGCGATTGCCCTGCCAATACAGCTTTGTTCTTGACTTCGGGAATATCTTATGGACCTTCCTCGGGGTAGAAGCGACATTACCCTTCTATCTACAACTCTGCCAAGAGTAATCTTGTGCAAAGGTGGACATCTTTGACGACCCATTTTAGATACTCTTGAGTTTTGGCCACTGTTGGACCACTACTGCAGAGCTAAGGGGAGGCTATCCGTCACAGGCTACCATGTATATGTGGGAAACCAATAACCAGGGATCAAGATCTCCAGGACGACCCAGAATTCGCTAGGAGAACAACATTAGACAATCCGTGATGGACCGAGGACTGGACTGAAACCAGGCCAAAAGATATACAGCTTAACATGGCGCTCTCTCTGGCTAATCTCTACACACCAAGGTAGAAGAAGTTTGTTTGTTTGGTTTTAAGGACCATCTACATTGTACACGGAAAACTCCATCAGTGCTCGGATCTCGTCCTTTAGCTCACAAGGAGAATCTCTGCACAGTGCACGAACTCCAAAGCATCGGCGAGCATCCCTATGTGTGTATACATAAACCACACATTATATAAATATGTTTGTATCGGGTATGTTTTCTTAATTGTGTAAACTCTGGTACCGCACCGGCCGTATGGCCTTCTCTTTATGATTTTCAACTGCCGAGTTATTTTTAACGTACAAAAGTTGTACACGGGACATACTATTTTTCGTTCTTATTCAAGAAGGCTAGGCATCCGATCTCACTACTCAGAGAATCAGGTGGAAGTAAGACGTTATTAGTACAAAGTGGTTCTGGAAAAATTCCATCAAGAATATTCCCTGTACTGGGAACCGACCCCAGTGTCTTTAGAATTAGATGTGGACGCCATGTCTCTTAGCCACTCTAGTCCCCGGGATAGGAGAGAACCAACCAAGTAAGAAAATGTCTTTCAAGGTTTGTCCAAGTGCGCTTTTTTGGCGCCGATAGAACATTTTGATGTGCACATCTGCGACTGCAAATAAAGGGAAGTGAAGGAAACTATCATTGAAAGGGGCGGAGGATATAGATGTTCACATCTTTTACATGCGCATCAAACTCCAAATTATTTAAAGTACTTTTATTCTAAACATTTTAAACAACATCTTTTTTAACAATTTAAGAAATGTACTAATAAAAATATAATAATTTGTTGTGCCTTACATAAATGTGTACAATAAATAATGAAAAATAAATACAAAATAAAAATCTGTTATTTAGTTTGATATTTTCTTAATATTTGAATTGTTCCCCTTCAAAAGTAATTTGGATGCCTTCCCCTAACTTTTTTATATCTGCTGCTTTTAAAGTATCACATGGTTATGTTTTTTTTTTTTTTTTTTGTCACTTATTTCCGAGATTGCAAATGACGTCAAAACCTGACAAGAGATGTGATCTCTCGGTTATAAGTCGGGTATATTGTATACATTTTTATAACATTTTGACCGCTGGACTGTTATCTCCGTCCTTTTCTTTTTAAATTTAGCGGGAGGAGTTTATTTCTGCAAAGGACTGCTAGCTGGATGGGTGGACGTTGTGTGTTTGCATAAAGATGCAATAGAAAGTATTACTGATTTATTAGAAAGATGTCACGCGTTGGAATTTTAAAATTTTAAAATTCAAAACATGCGGGGTATATTATAATTTAACACCCCGGCCCATTTAGTTCTAAAGAGTTTACCGTTGGCTTAATGTGAGAACCGGAATAGACGTTGACTTTAATTGGCAAATTCGCCGTGAGTACAATCTGGGATGTGAACTGAAAAATATAAATATAATATATTGAAATCAGACTGCATCGCCACGTCAAGCTAGCAATTCACCAGAGCCAGAGAGAAGATCGGACACAGGATTTCAAAATTATAAGTGACAGATCGAAGTATTTGGGCAATTTTGAAATCCGCATTTTTAAATACAGGACTGGAAACTTAAAGGACCAGGACACAGTATTTGTGCTACTTTGAAACTTAAAAGTACACCCCCATTTTTAAATACAAGGACTGGAGACCTAAGGAATCAAATCACCCGTCATAAGAGGAATACTAAAAGTTCCCGGACGAAGCGATTCGAAAGCATCAACATGCTGTGTCTATTCAAACTGTGCCAGGGGATTGTGTTCTCAAAAATTACTTTGGGGTAAGTGTGAACATTTATTTTACGATGGGAATTTTACATGTTTTCCTTGCTAAGTAGTGTGACGACTGGAATTCTTTGGGATGTGTGGCCATATTTATATTTAAGAGTCCATCGTGCTATGTTATCGAATGCACTAGGGTTTTGTCATGCAGGACACGAAACTGGCAGAATAACTCAAGTCGTCGGGTATTAGGTCCACAATACACATGTAGTGCATATTTATTAGGTTTTCTTCACAATACAATAGCACTGGAGAATCTTCAAGATCTGTCTTCTCATAAATATGGACAGTCCATATGGCAATAAGAATGCATGTTGAAATAATACATTTATTCGTCTTCTCTATTCAGTTCTGGCCGTTCTGACAAAGATGTGCGTGTCATTCACGGACATCCAAGTAATGCGAACCAGAAACGTGAATTTATGTTTCTTCTTGTATAAATTACTTCCCTGTGAGGTGAGGAACTTCTTATAAGTTCAGGGCCATCTTAACAATCGTTGAAACAAGTGGCATCCTTCAAAAATATAATGATGCCACGTAAAGGTACTTAATTCCTCCACAATTCCGAGAGCTCGAAAAATAAATATTTATAAACCACTACAGCAGTCGCTGGTGTTTGTTTTATGCTAATTCGATCAGAAACGCGAAAGCAGCAGTGGTGAATGATGATTACGTTACACGAAATAGATTGACGACAAAGACACAGTCAAGTAAACAGGAACTACACATCAAAACTCCACTCCGACAACTGACTACATACCTGACAGTTATATAAATATAGAGACAGGAAAAGAAAGCACTCAGTCCTCCATCAACGAAATAAAAGCGTAAAGCAAGAGAGACAGATCATCACGGACACATCAAATAAAACAGGACTATAGAAGAATGTAATGAACGAATAACTCATTACAGTTTTAGAGGTCCTACGACCAATCATCATCAGCTTCTTCTTCTTCTTCTTTCGTTCGCTTGAAATATATTGTCTATATCTGCAATGTTGTTTCTTGTATAAACTTCACTGTCTTTTGTAGTTCATACAGAGGTCCATATAGTTTTGCTTCCAGTGTTGTTTCTCTGGGCCAGTGGGTTTGCCTCAATATATCATATTCGGGGCAATCTTGAAGTACGTGCTCCGCAGTCTGGGGTGCCTGTCCACATGTACACATGGCTGAATGGCCAATCTTGAATTTTGTATACATGTGGCTGCGGAGGCGGTTGTGTCCTGTTCTGAGGCGCAGAATGACTATTTGTTCTGATCTGTTCATAGCTTGGTAGTCATCCTGCGTTGATGTTGGTGGCTTTCTGATAGATTTGATCATCTTTTTCTTCTGATGGTACGTAACTGGTACATCCGGTTGCTCGTCTGCAGCACCTTCTTTAGCCAGTCCGTCTGCTCTCTCGTTTCCTGGTATTCCACAATGAGACGGTATCCACTGCATGGCGACCCTGCGCTGGTTGCACAGTTCAGAAAGTAGGGCTTGAATACCTGGCAATTTTCTGGACTGAAGTTCTTGGAGTGCTGATCTTGCGTCTGTCAGGAATACTACAGGCTGTGGACCGAGATTGGTGTTCAGTAGTTTCTCAGTTGCCACCTTGATTGCCTGGACTTCTGCATCATAGTTGTTACAGAATTTCCCCGTTGGTACTCTGACCGTATCCCTAGTGTTGTTTGAGTATTCTATGTACACTCCTGCTCCTCCATTCTTTACTGCATTCTGTGCTGACCCATCCGTGTATACTCGGACCCAGAGGTCCTGTGGGTATTCATCATCCAGGAAACTGAGAGTGACTGTCCTACGTTGCACGCTGTTCTGTTCATCCCTGTCGAATATTCCTTTCACTTTCGTGTGGATGTGTACTGGTAGTCCATGCTCCTCTCTCCAAGAGGTTTGTTCTGGCACAGACTTTAGGGGGCTGTTAACTTCAGGCAGGTCTGAGGTTTGTCTACGAAATCGTTTGGCCTGGTGGATAAAGCTGCTTCTTTTCAGTCGCCCAATTGCTAGGTTTTGGAATCTGTCCTTCATTGGATGGCTCGGCATACAGAGGAACTTTTCTGCCTGTGTTAGCACTTTTGTGTCTCTGCGTTCTCTCAGTGCTTGTATCCTCCCCATTTTCTCCATCTCCACTATAGGCGTCGATTTCATTGCCCCCGTGATGACCCTAAGCGCCTGGTTTTGCACCTTATCTAGCTCTTATAATGTGGTGTTTGATGCTGGACACCATGCAGCTGACCCATATTCCAGGTGTGGTCGTATCTGCTGGTAAACTTCACTAAGTATTTTCCCGCTGGCTCCCCATGTGGTTCCACTTAGTTTTCTCAGGATGGCTAGCTTCCTCCTGGCCTTTGTTGCTGCCTTGTTGATGTGCTGCTTCCACGTCAGCCTATCATCGAATGTAACTCCGAGATAGGTGGGTTGTTTATCTTCTCTCAGGAGCTCTTCGTTTATCTTGATGACACCAGCTTTTTGTTTGGGAGAGAGGGTGAAGAGCGTAGTGCTGCACTTGTCTGTGTTGATGCTGACACACCATCTGAAGATGTCTTAAACGTAAGTGAAGGCTCCGTTCATTACTCAAATAATATATTGGGCTTCCCATATCCCATGATAAATATTGCATATGTCCAATGCATAGTGCTGCTAGTAGAAGAGTCGTCTAAGCACAATCAATCAAATACATCGGCAGACAGTATGACGTCTGCATATAGTAAGGCCTAAGGAAAGTTCAGTAAATGTATCTGCTTTACCTTAAGTCCAGGAAAACACTAGCAAATAGCACTCGACATCTCTTGACGTGACGTAAATCTAGTATTCATACGCCAGGTTGAGACACAAGAAAAGATAACCCATATAACTGAATATAACATCGACCAATCAGGGTTCTGTCCCTTAAATTATCAAGAAAGTATTTTGATTCTCAAATAAATACTTTTTATCAGACAAATAGATATTACTTTACATTTGTATGCCTACCAAAAGAATCTGTGCGTCACAGACTACCACACAAAAGAATCTGTGCGCAACACCTCTCTTTCGCATTCCCTCGGGGGTCCATAGCATAGCTGTTCTTCTGATGGTATCAGGGTCCCTTCTGAGGACGTGGCCAACCCAACTCCAGCGTGTTCCAGCTATGATGGTGTGCCTGTCCTCCTGGTTACTCCGAATAAGTAGTTCTTGGTTGCTGATGGTGTTTGGCCAAACGATTCGGAGAATTTTCCTTAGACATAATGTGTGGAAGGAGGACAGTTTCGACATTTCCTTCTCTGTTACTCTCCAACATTCCGCACCATAGAGAAGCACAGAAAGTACACAGCTCTAATACAGTCTTAATTTGGTGTTTGTGCTGTACTGGGAAGACTTCCAAATGTTGTTGAGAACAGCAAAGGCTGTTCTCGCTTTATTCATTCTGTTGTTAATGTCCTTGCTTGTTCCGCCGTCAGGTGTTACTATGCATCCTATGTAAGTAAATGTGTCTGTCTGTTCTAACTTCTGGTTCCTTACTGTTATTGGCTCAGGATTGCCCACATTTAGTGTCATGACCTCTGTCTTCTTCAAATTGATGTTCAGGACAACCTGCTGGCTATACTTATTCAGTCTATCGGTTTTGTCTTGAATGTGTTGATGTGAATGCGCGAGTAGTGCAATGTCATCTGCATATTCCAGGTCTTCCAGTGTAGAAAACGTTGTCCTTCTAATTCCTCTTGGACTGCCCTCTGTTGTCTGGCTCATCACCCAATCTATGACTGTCAAAAATAATGTTGTTGATAAGGGGCATCCATGTCGTACTCCTGTTTTCACTTAGAAAGTTACATTACTCGATCCAACACTGCACGTAAAGTTAGAATAGAGGCTTTTTATGATGGAAACAATGCGGCTGGGATTTCTATAAGCCCTCAGAATTTTCAATAGGCTGTCCCTGTGTATGCTGTCGAAAGCCTTTTCAAAATCAACAACGTTAATGTACAGCTGTCTCTGCCATTATGAGCACTGCTCTATAATGTTCCTGAGGGTAAATATATGATCTGCGGTTCCTTATTCAGTGTTTCTCTGAAGTGCTCTGCCCATCTTGTTTCCTGCCCCTGTGCTGTGGTGATGAGATTTCCTTGCTTGTCTCTTACTAACGTTATGTTGTTTGCACCTCGTTTTCCACTGATAGATTTAGTTATTTTATAGACTGTGCTTTGTTCATTTCTCAGTGCTGCCTCTTCTGCCTGTCTTGCAAGGTCATCCAGAAATGTCCTTTTGTTAGCACGGTTTGACGTTTTACTTCCTTGTCCAGCTGGACTGTACTGTTCACTATATATTGCCTTAAACCTGGGAGACTTAGCTTCTGTTTTCTTTCTTTTCATTTCCTTTCTCTTCGCTATGGTGTTTAGTGTTTCTGGTGTTATCCAGTCTTGGCTCTTTCTTTCCTGCAATCCAAAGCATGACTTGCTGCTTTCTTTGTATATTGTTGAGATGGTGTTGAATTTCTGGTCGACATCGTCGGTCTCTGTTCTTTCCTGGGTTTTGGTAATCAGATATTGTCTCTTTACGTCAACCACTAACGCTTTTCTGGTGAGGGGGTCCTTAAGTTTCGTGATGTTGTATCTTTTCTGTTTGACTGCAACTGGTCCAGCAGCTCTGAGTTTCACCTTCAGTCTTGCTACTACTAGGTGATGATCACTTCCCACATCTGCGCCTCTTCTTGCTTTCCCGTCTTGTAGTGCATGTCTCCATCTGCCATTGATCATTATGTGATCTATCTGGTTTTTGTCTCGTCCGTTTGGTGATTCCCATGTTAACTTGTGCACTTCTTTTTGTGGAAAAAGTGTTCCTCCAATGACCAGGTTGTGAATACTGCAGAAGCTTATTAATGTGTCCCCATTCTCATTTACTGTTCCACTGACGCATTTCCCCATTTCTCTTTCGTTATAATTATTGTGTGTTCCAACTTTCGCATTTAGGTCTCCCATTACTATAATAAGATCGTACCTGGGCACAGTTTCCATTTCCTTTTGTACCTGTTGATAGAACTCGTCCTTGATCTCTTCATCGCTGTCGTTTGTTGGTGCATAACATTGTATAACTGTATTGTTGGTGAATCTCCCTCTAAGTCTTGCTCTTATTAGTCTGTTTTTAATGGGTTTCCATTGCAGTAAAGACCTTTCCATTCCTTTCTTCTGGATAATGGCTACACCTTCGTTGTGCTGACCATCCTCTCCACCAAAATAAAGTACTGTTTCCCCTGTAGCTGTTTTTATTCTCCCCATTCATGTCCATCTGCTCTCGCTTATTCCCAGAATATTTAGTTTGTAATTCCTCATCTCTGCTGTGATCTGTCTCAGCTTTCCTGCCTCATTCAAGGTTCTGACATTCCAAAAACCAATTCTAATTTCGTGTTTTGCAGTCTCGGCATCCGTTTTCATGCCAGTGGCTTCCTTTCGGCTTACACCACTGTCAGTCATACGAGCCTGAGACTCCGGATGTCCGTCTCGCATCAAAGTTTTTTTCATTTATTGCCGTTTCCGTAACTTGTGCGATTTTTTACATAGACAGGGGTGTCGGCCCTGTGCTAAAACCCCCAACCTGGATTACCAGGGTACCGGCTTTTGTCTGACCCCTACCCACGCAGACCAGTCCAGCATGGTTGAGCCTACCAGGAGTAAAACTCCTACTGGCATAGCTCTGGGGATTGTCAGGACACACAAGTTGCCATACCGCTACAAGGTATAGGTACCATTGATGGCAGGTCTATGGATATGGGGCCCCAAATTTCTTAATAGCCTAGAGCCTCCGGAGTTCTTAATCCGGCCCTGACGGTGATGATATTGTTTTGTATTTTTAAAAAGCTCAGCCTTCTATCTTTAGTATTAACAGACTGTAAAAGTTTAAAACAAAAAACATGGCATGGTATTTGGTGGCCTTTTTAATATAATACAAAAATATCAAACTGACAATTTATTGACGGGTTACTTGCGAAGAAATCCGAGTAAACTTTGACCTTTGACCTCTATATTATCATCTTTATTTTCTTGTTTGTTCTTTGTGGAGCATGGAACCACCACTGCACGAAGCCTGCACCAAACAGTCACGTGACTTGTGTCATGGTCTGTTCTATTGTAATTAGTTTGACATGATGATATTGTCAGCCTCATGTACCACCTCATATTAGTCACCTTGAACGAATTGTCTGAGAATAACGTTCACTCAAGTACAAGGTCATGAATACTGTTTCCGTAGTTTTATCGAAAAGGCAGTGTTAATATTTCTTACTTACTTACTTAGTCGTTCCCCTGTGACAGAGTGGGGTTGTCCTGTTTGTTGAAGGTTAGAGAGTGAGTTGTATGACTGGCTTGAAGTCCGCCAGAGTTCTTGATTCCTCTCCTCTATTTGGAAAGCCAGGTTCTTTTACAGTCCTTCTTATTTAGGTGTTATAGTTAGAGCAAATAAAAGTCGTTATAATACTGCAACTAGCATACATCTCTTCATTTGTTCCAAGGCAAAGTAAGTTGGCAACCGCTTGATCAAACTTATTAGTTGAACTTTATTACAACATTTCCTTCAACAACATGTTACATAAAATCAGAGTTTCTTCACATTAGAAGCTTTCAATAAGGGTCGAGTAGCATATGTGTCTAGCATCAGGTAATGCTCTCTGAATTAACCTTTATTTAATTTTTCCTTCAATAATGATGAACAATTTAACATATGCAATCTCTGGGACATTTTCCAGTTTGTTTTGCACCATAATTCCATCCTACACTGAAATGCCTGTGTTTCAATAAAACTGTTCTACTTCTCCTGAGATAAAAAAATATGTGCGTCAATTCTTTCCTCTTCAAGTAGGCTATCAGTTTGGACATCTTAAAATTATAGGAAAATTTATGTTAATTCTACTTACGGTATTATCCCCAGCATTGATCAATAGATTAATCACTTGTAATATAAAACAGTATGTGGTCATAACTGTATGAACAATCTGTAATTCGTTGAAAATCCTCAACTAGCAGCAAAACGAATAGTACGTCTGGTAATCTCACAGATTTCTGCTTCAACTAACTTTTCGGGGATTCTCGTTGGGGAAGAAAGCGCGCTTGGTTTAGTTAGCTCCAGCCCAATGATTGGACAAGAAGATCTCATGTCCCAGCTAACGCTATTCTCCATCATCGCTCCCTCCCTTGACTGTCTTTATCTAAGTTACGATTATAGTCTTTTTTCATTAAAATAGCAGTTTATTTTTCTTATTTTATACTTGATTTTTTTTATTACACAAACTATCCTCTGTTTCAGTCTAAATGGTGATTTACCAATAAGTTATTTTTTTCCTTGGCATAAATGCCAGAAATGACGAACGTACGGTCACACCCCTTCTACCGTGAGGTGTAGAGATTTGGAAGAGAGAGCGAAAGACTGTCCTATCGGCTGTTTTCCTCCTGGCCTGGTTCCATTCTACTCGGTCCTTCAAACATTGTCTAATGTTGTCCTCCCAGCGGACTCTGGATCGTCCTGGGGGTCTGGATCCCTGGCTCTTTGTTTCCCATGCTTGTCGTGGGAGCCGATCTTCTCCCATTCTGCAGATATTGCCAAACCATCTTAGTTGTGACTGTTCTACTTGGGTCTGCAGGGGCGGGATTTAAGGCCTCGACGTAACGTCTGGTTGCGGAACATGTCTCTTCTTGTTACTTCAACCGCCTTCCTAACATACCTCATTTCTGAGGTTTGGATCTGGCTTTTGTGGGTTGTAGTCATTGCCCATGACTCGCATCCATTTCTCATGACTGGGACATAGGTGTAGCGGTATACAGCCATCTTCGTTTTCTTACCAACCTCTCTCTTGCTGAGGATTCCTCGATTTATGGTCTGAAAAAGTCTCACAGCAGCTGCTTTTCGAGTGGCCAACGCTTCTTTGATGCCTCCCTTTCGGTCTATAATAGCTCCGAGGTATTTAAAGTGGTCGACCTGCTCCAGGATCTGTTCTCCCAGCTTAATCTGATGTCTTCTTTCTTCTTGTGATATCACCATGGATTTTGTTTTAGAGCTGCTTATGAGAACCCCTCTCTTCTCCAGCTCTTCCTTCCAGATTTGCAGGTTGGATTGGAGATGTGCCTCTGATTTAGCAATCAGGGCAATATCATCAGAAAATGCCAGCTCTGAAATACATACCTGTTTCATCTTCCAGTACCCCACTGCATACTTTCTTGTTCTCTCCTTACATGCGTTGATGACATCGTCCATGAGAAGTATGAAAAGATAAGGTGACAGAATAACACCTTGTCTTTCATCAGTGGTGGTCCTGAACTCTTATGACTTATGGTTCGCCGTCCTCACATAGTTAATGCAAGACTTGAAAAAGCTCTGTAAAGCATGAAACAGAGGTGCTGGAATGTTCTCCCTTGCCAAACAGTCCCAAAGTTTGCTCCAGGGGACCATGTCAAACACCTTTTCCAGATTATGAAACAAAGAAGGATCTCACTCTTATAGTCAAGGGCCTTTTCACTCAGCTGTCTGAGTGTGAAGATTAGGTTTGCTCGGAATACGCACTGGACCTCATCCAATTGTGGCTCAGCTAGGCGTCGGAGTCTCTGTTCTAGGATTCTAGAGTAGATTTTCCAGGGACACTGAGAAGGGATATGCCTCTATGGTTTCCACATTGTCGATTGTCACCCTTTTTGAAAATTGGTGTTATAATGACAATCTCCCAATCCTTTGGGTTTGTCTTGTTGCATCAAGCTGCCTGTAGGACCCTTAAGAGTATTAGGTCACCTGATGATCCCATGTACTTAACCATTTCTGGTGTTATACCATCATGCCCCGCTGTTTTGCCCATCTTGATTTTCTCCAGTGATGCCTTCAGTTCTTCCATCTTTATGTCATTTTCACCATCATTGGTGTTCTCATCTGTGCTAGTGGTTATCATTTCTGATGCTTAACCATGCTCACCATCAAGGAGTTCTGAGAAATGTTCTTTCCATCTTTCCATTACTTCCTTCGGGGCAGTAAGCAATTTGGTTAATATTTCTAATCTTTGTGCGTTCATCTGCTGCTAATGTCAAATCCATATTGGCACTGAAAAAGCTTATTATGTAAGTTAGTAGTGAGAAAAAATGTATACAAGACAAACTGCCGATATTTCCAGACGTTTGACCCACCCCATAATTATTGACCAAATATTCTGCGTAGCCCTGTGAAATGTTTCTAGTATCCCCATGTGGTAGGCGTACCCCAGGCTAGGAACCCCTAAATTAATATGAAACAAATATAAAGGTATGTTATCAGGCACTCGCAGGAAATAAAGAAGTAGAACACCAGACAACAGAAAAACAACAGACATGAGTGGCTTACCCAGGATTTGAACACTGGACCTTCCGTGCGACAACCCCGCCTAGCCATGCAAGCGAATCGCACTATCCGCTCTGCCATCTACGCATCATCAAAAATGATGTTTCAATGGCAGGTCAATAGTGCGAACCACAATACACGACACCAGAAGTCCTCCATGGGCAGTTCAGCCTATTAATGACGCAATCACTTCTGTTGTATTTCTATCAAGCAGTATAGGCCGAATCCAACAAGACCCTTAGGACCTTAATACTGTGTCCAGTAAATGATAGTAGACTAGAACAGTGAGAACAGGATAGTGGGTAGGTTTGGTATTGTACAAACATTTATTACAAATAAGGGAGGGAAACCTGAGGCCTGTAAACAGTAAATTAATATGAAACAAATATAAAGGTATGTTATCAGGCACTCGCAGGAAATAAAGAAGTAGAACACCAGACAACAGAAAAACAACAGACATGAGTGGCTTACCCAGGATTTGAACACTGGACCTTCCGTGCGACAACCCCGCCTAGCCATGCAAGCGAATCGCACTATCCGCTCTGCCATCTACGCATCATCAAAAATGATGTTTCAATGGCAGGTCAATAGTGCGAACCACAATACACGACACCAGAAGTCCTCCATGGGCAGTTCAGCCTATTAATGACGCAATCACTTCTGTTGTATTTCTATCAAGCAGTATAGGCCGAATCCAACAAGACCCTTAGGACCTTAATACTGTGTCCAGTAAATGATAGTAGACTAGAACAGTGAGAACAGGATAGTGGGTAGGTTTGGTATTGTACAAACATTTATTACAAATAAGGGAGGGAAACCTGAGGCCTGTAAACAGTAAATTAATATGAAACAAATATAAAGGTATGTCATCAGGCACTCGCAGGAAATAAAGAAGTAGAACACCAGACAACAGAAAAACAACAGACATGAGTGGCTTACCCAGGATTTGAACACTGGACCTTCCGTGCGACAACCCCGCCTAGCCATGCAAGCGAATCGCACTATCCGCTCTGCCATCTACGCATCATCAAAAATGATGTTTCAATGGCAGGTCAATAGTGCGAACCACAATACACGACACCAGAAGTCCTCCATGGGCAGTTCAGCCTATTAATGACGCAATCACTTCTGTTGTATTTCTATCAAGCAGTATAGGCCGAATCCAACAAGACCCTTAGGACCTTAATACTGTGTCCAGTAAATGATAGTAGACTAGAACAGTGAGAACAGGATAGTGGGTAGGTTTGGTATTGTACAAACATTTATTACAAATAAGGGAGGGAAACCTGAGGCCTGTAAACAGTAAATTAATATGAAACAAATATAAAGGTATGTTATCAGGCACTCGCAGGAAATAAAGAAGTAGAACACCAGACAACAGAAAAACAACAGACATGAGTGGCTTACCCAGGATTTGAACACTGGACCTTCCGTGCGACAACCCCGCCTAGCCATGCAAGCGAATCGCACTATCCGCTCTGCCATCTACGCATCATCAAAAATGATGTTTCAATGGCAGGTCAATAGTGCGACTGCTCTACATGTCCTGAAAATCCTATCTTTCCGTTACGTAAGTCAATGTTATTAGTTTTGACGTCTATTTATTATATTAACTGTGACTTTCTGGTGGGGAGTTTGTAGAACAAGGTAGACCATTCTTCCATTTCCAGAGAAGCACATAATCTGCATGTATTCAGCACTGTCGCCGTCATAAATATGAGGTAATGTCTAAATCATGTAATTCGAGAATTTATAATGTTGAGTACATTCTAGAACACATAAGCTGAGAATCAGTTTACAAATGTCAGAGCACTACACACTGTTTAAAACAATCAATGTGGTAGCTGCGAGTTATAAATGTCGTGGTATTATGAGGTCTCTCCTATAAACTTATGAAGACCACAGAAATAAAATAAAAAATATGTTACAGCCAAAAATAAGCCAGCATAAGTTGGTGTTGTAACTGTAACGACTTAAACGTCTTATATCTACAAGTGCGCTGGTCGTTGTCACGTTTGTCTGCGATATTCTGTGAAACTGTTTGTTTGTACGTTTTAAATACTTGACCTGTTGTTGTGTTGTGAGTATTGATCATCATTCACTTAGTGGCTCATGGACCCTCACCATGTATTTAGATGTAAATAATGAACTTGAGTGTGTGAGTAATGATCATCATTCACTTGAGTGGCTCATGGAACCCTCACTGTAGAGGTGTTTGTAAATACTTGACCTTGTGTGTGAGTAATGATCATCATTGACTTAGTGGCTCATTTAACCATCAGTGTAGTAGATGTGGCACAACTCAAGTCTGAAGCTGTCGGCATCTTGGCTGGATTCCTACAGACACAGATTGGGATTCTCGCTGGTGCTACGGAGGTTGCACACTGTGCTGAGATCATCCATGTGTGATCTAAGAGAGGAATCGGAGCACTGATGGATTCGTCCGTGTGCAATGAAGATAGTCGTTAAAATCAAACCAAAACCAAACCAAATTCTTGATATGATCTACCCATACTGCTATGTGAGTGATTGTTGCTTGTATAAAAAATTTATAACAACCAGCCCCACAGCCAAAAGATGATAACATTTATCACGTTAATTGTTTTATTCTATTACAAAGATAAAGCCAGTCCCATGTCAGAGATTGCAATAGGGAAATGAAGTGTAGAAGCTTCACCATGAAAGGTTAAGATTTTATGAAAATAGGTTCCCTTCCTCGATGCCCTTTTTTTCCTTCCCTAGCTCTGGAGCACAGTCGACTGTCCATACTATTACAGCTGTGTAAACTTGCATGTGCCACCGTCAGGATCTAGCCCCAAATCCAGGTAGTTGTGTCACAGAGGAAAGCGCTCTGACTGCATGGCCAGTCGAACCCTCACTTTCTCTATTTGTGTAATAAAATGTATTAATATTTTAGTTATTATTCTATTCATCATTATGATCATTTAAAAAACTATCATTGTAGAACACAGTTCTTGAGAAAAAAGAGATTTGCTAAACCAATTAACTCCTTTTTTTTACATAGGCCTAATTTTACCTATAATCTATAGACTATGTGACATAATAACCATCTCAAGAACTAAAGTCAGACGACAATAACGTTGATATATGGATAAAATGGATCGAATAAATAGGACTAAAAACCTTTTTTAACGTCACAAACAGATTAATTAATGACCGTCATAAAGACAACAAATTTGGTACATAACAACATTTTTATAAGTAAATATAAAATAAAATAATATTAAAAAAAAAAAAAAATTTTTATCAGAATACATTAAAAACGAATAAGTCAACAATCAATTTTATTCTTGGATACAGAGTTACAGTTTCTGAAATTTAGACACCTCTCATAATCATTTTAAACTCCAGTTTGTTTGTATTGTTTGTTTTCTTGCTCGGGAAAAAAAAAACTTATATTTTTTAAATAACTAAAAAAAAAAAATATTAATTCCCCTCAAATTTTCTCTTCATTCTAAAACTTTGCTTCTCACTTATACTACTACTACTTTTGGAATATTTGTATTAAGTTAATATTATATACAGTGTAGCATTTCGTGTGTTTCCGGGCCCAAAAGGGGAGCAAAGAATAGTAACACTGCATTTTCCATTGCCAAGTATGTTTTAGAAAGCAGAAGTTAGCGCGGACGACTTTTGAGACTTTCCAAACAATGCCCTTAATTGGGGTCGGTTACCAAAATCCTAAAAAAATAAAAAAATTAAACCACAAAAATTCCAACAAACATGGAAAGTTCAAATTAAAAAAAAAACGGTAAAACACAAGCCATCTAAATTCACCGAATCTTTTACCCAAAATAACCATCACTAACCAAGAATCTGCTTACTCGTAGCAAGCCATTAAAAAGGACATGCACACCATCAATAGCTGGCAGACGCTGGAAAAATATGGTTTGGTCATGTCCTCAGAGGCCAAAAAGACCCCGATGCTATCCCACAAAACAGCTATGCTATTTGAAAAACCCCTGAGGAAGGAAAAATACCGGGAAATTAAAAAAAAAAAAGAAGGCCAATTTAAAAACAACCTGGCGGAGGACTGTGGAAGGCTGAGATGCAAAAAAAATTAACCAGAGTTGGGGCACTGTAAACGAAGGATGGCCCCACCGACCGATCAAAGTGGAATCAATTTGTTGTTGCCATACAAGACACCACCAAGGCGTGATAATGGATAGCAAAATTTGCCACTGATTTGCTTTGACGGTCGGCGGGCCCTAAGGATCAAAAAAGAAGATCCAAGAACAGGGGAAGGTCCTCTCGCATGGAGGCGTATGATGCAACAAACCAGAGAAAGCAGAAAGGAGTCTGTTACTGACTAACCTTCTTTCTCTTCTAGGGATAACTTCCACTCGATTAAATTGGAAAAACCTGGAATGTTCGGACATAAAACGACCAAGGGAAACATGGCACAAGTAAGCACAGACAGAAATGGCGAAAAATAAAAATTAAGCTAAAATACTTTCGAGGTTACCCCCCCCCCCTGGACATCTGAAATACATAAGTAAAACTGCTTTTTTTATTAATAAAAACTTATTGTTTTACATTATCACAGGCGAACCCACCCCAGGTGGTCCCGAAAAAAACAAAATACAAAACAGCGAATTGGAAAAAAAAATCAAAACCCCCCAAAAAAGGTTAAAAAACCAAAAATGAAAAAAAAGGGTAGCACTCATGTTATCTAAAAACCACAGAGAAAAAATAAAACTAAAAAAAAATAATGGGAAGCCGTTGGACCCAAAAAATAATTTAAAACAGCTAAAAAAAAATAAAATGTTCCAAAAATGTCCGTCCAATGTTATGCACCAACTAATGACAAAGAAAAGTCTAATGAAAGAAGCAATTTTATACTAAACAAAAAAAACAAAAAAATTATGGAAAAAAAAAAAAAAAAAGAGACATCACAAAAAAAAAGTGAATGAATGCAAAGATTTTAACAGTCAACATCGGCTTTGAAAAAAATAAAAAAACAGTCAAAAAAAAAAAAAATGAATGTTAAACAAAAACAATCAAAAAATATAACAAACTTCTATGATTCAAATCAACTAGGCTATAAGAGGAAGCCTGTTTCCCAAACAAAAGAGAATACACAAGGCAACATGGAAAAAATCACCAGACCATACAAATAAAATTTAAAAAAAAAAAAAAAAAAAATTGATCAAAAAAGTGGAAAAAGAATGAGAAGACAACGATAAATCAAATGGATAGGACAAACACTGAAAAATAAGTTTGAGAATCATTACAACAGCAATTTCCCTTGTTCTAAAAACAACTGACCCAGGGCAGAGAGAAAAAGAGGTAGACCAAGAAACCAACAGTTTGGCCAAAAGCCGTCGACATGGAAACAAAAAAGAAAATTTAATCTGACACCACAAACGTTGAAACAACCCCCCCCCCCCAAATAGATAATGCCTACGTGAAAAGGAGGTAAACAAAATGCATTGTCCCCCCCTTGTTAAAAAATCCCTCCATTTTGGGACCCATGAGGGGTTCTAACATCAAGAAAGCAAAATGAATATAAAAACCCACAAATCTTCCCCCCCCAATTCATATATAATTCAAAAACTTCTACCAAAAAACCACAATCCTGTCAAAATGCGTACATGAAAGACTTATTCCCAGTCAAAAACTCCAAGGGGTGATGAACAAAAACATCTTAATACCGCTAATTAGATAAAACCCCCCCCCCCCCCCCCCCCCCCCCCCCCCCCCCCCCCCCCCCCCCCCCCCCCCCCCACCCCCCCCCCCCCCCCCCCCCCCCCCCCCCCCCCCCCCCCCCCCCCCCCCCCCCCCCCCCCCCCCCCCCCCCCCCCCCCCCCCCCCCCCCCCCCCCCCCCCCCCCCCCCCCCCCCCCCCCCCCCCCCCCCCCCCCCCCCCCCCCCCCCCCCCCCCCCCCCCCCCCCCCCCCCCCCCCCCCCCCCCCCCCCCCCCCCCCCCCCCCCCCCCCCCCCCCCCCCCCCCCCCCCCCCCCCCCCCCCCCCCCCCCCCCCCCCCCCCCCCCCCCCCCCCCCCCCCCCCCCCCCACCCCCCCCCCCCCCCCCCCCCCCCCCCCCCCCCCCCCCCCCCCCCCCCCCCCCCCCCCCCCCCCCCCCCCCCCCCCCCCCCCCCCCCCCCCCCCCCCCCCCCCCCCCCCCCCCCCCCCCCCCCCCCCCCCCCCCCCCCCCCCCCCCCCCCCCCCCCCCCCCCCCCCCCCCCCCCCCCCCCCCCCCCCCCCCCCCCCCCCCCCCCCCCCCCCCCCCCCCCCCCCCCCCCCCCCCCCCCCCCCCCCCCCCCCCCCCCCCCCCCCCCCCCCCCCCCCCCCCCCCCCCCCCCCCCCCCCCCCCCCCCCCCCCCCCCCCCCCCCCCCCCCCCCCCCCCCCCCCCCCCCCCCCCCCCCCCCCCCCCCCCCCCCCCCCCCCCCCCCCCCCCCCCCCCCCCCCCCCCCCCCCCCCCCCCCCCCCCCCCCCCCCCCCCCCCCCCCCCCCCCCCCCCCACCCCCCCCCCCCCCCCCCCCCCCCCCCCCCCCCCCCCCCCCCCCCCCCCCCCCCCCCCCCCCCCCCCCCCCCCCCCCCCCCCCCCCCCCCCCCCCCCCCCCCCCCCCCCCCCCCCCCCCCCCCCCCCCCCCCCCCCCCCCCCCCCCCCCCCCCCCCCCCCCCCCCCCCCCCCCCCCCCCCCCCCCCCCCCCCCCCCCCCCCCCCCCCCCCCCCCCCCCCCCCCCCCCCCCCCCCCCCCCCCCCCCCCCCCCCCCCCCCCCCCCCCCCCCCCCCCCCCCCCCCCCCCCCCCCCCCCCCCCCCCCCCCCCCCCCCCCCCCCCCCCCCCCCCCCCCCCCCCCCCCCCCCCCCCCCCCCCCCCCCCCCCCCCCCCCCCCCCCCCCCCCCCCCCCCCCCCCCCCCCCCCCCCCCCCCCCCCCCCCCCCCCCCCCCCCCCCCCCCCCCCCCCCCCCCCCCCCCCCCCCCCCCCCCCCCCCCCCCCCCCCCCCCCCCCCCCCCCCCCCCCCCCCCCCCCCCCCCCCCCCCCCCCCCCCCCCCCCCCCCCCCCCCCCCCCCCCCCCCCCCCCCCCCCCCCCCATCCTACTCAACCTCCAAAATCACCCAATTTATTCAAGATATCTCAATACCCCCCCCGGACTGGCCCCCCACAACCCATCTATCAATACCACAAATACGACATTAAATGCACACCCCATTCCCCAACTATAAACACTTCCACCAAAATCTCCAAATAGATTTACGAACACAGGATTGTTACCACCATTTTAAGTTTCAAGGCCATCATATAACTTAAAAAACATCATAATTAAATTAAATACCCACACAATATATCATGCAAAAATCCCCTTCCTTCAATTCCCCCCCAACCCCTGACAATCTACAATTATATATAAACTATATGATACTATTATGTTACCAATAATTTTACATTACCACCCAGATTAAATCCATCATCAACTTAATAAGCCAAATAAAACATTCAACTTATACCAAACACTATTCATCCAGAATCAAGTACTATAAATATCAGCCATAACACCACACACACCTAACTCACACACATCACAACACACTTTAGGGGCAGGCAAAATGACATATACACAAACACAACCAGAATGAAATAAGGGGCCAATTCAACAGCACTTTACTTTAGCTAAAAAACACAAATAAAAACAAAATCTGGGAAAGTATCCTTCCCAATTACAGGGCAACAAAAACAACTCCTTAAAAGTAATTATATACCAAACATACATGTCCTTCCCTCCCCACGCTAAGAATCTCATAGCTAAAGTGGGTGTTCTTTCGGTGAAGTACACATACTAACTGGTGTGTGGAAAATGCTATCAACCAACAAACAAAATTTACCTTCCAACACAAGAAAAACTAAAAAATGTCAAAAATCCTTATCTCCTCTTTTCACAACCCACCTAAAAAAACTCTCATGTGTTCCTAAGAAAAAATAAATCAATTCACCAACAAATCCCACTAAACTTTTAGGCCTCCAAATAAACCCATACAAAAAACCATCCACCCTCACAAAATCTTGCCTTACCTCTCGTAGGGGCAAAAAACCAAGGAGGGGGGGACATGCCCCACCATAACCATAATAAAACCTGAACCTACGCCTCTGGGGGCCCCTTCCCATGTCCCACATAACAGAGAACCCAACCACTTGCCATCAAACAAAGAAAAAAAACAAAAAATCTATGGGCCCTATTTCGGGGGAATCCCTGGGAAGGGAAAAAAAAAAAACACCCAAGGAGGGACCGGACCAAAATTTCCAACCCCACACCATCTTTTTCTTTACCTGAGGACATGCAACAGAATATCCCACTAACTTCCAAAACCCCTTGTCCCCCAGTCATCCACCGACCACTTAATCCAACCATTAATCAACCCTACAATATTGCCCTACCAAACACCACTAGGGCCTGATTCTACCCCTGACATCTATCACGGTCCCCCCCCCATAATCATACCCCATTTACCACTTAAAACCAGAGTGCCCCCCCCCCAACCCCCCACCCACCCAACATTACCACCCACTCCAACCCCCCCTATCTCCAGCCCAATCAAACTCCACAAAACAATTAAACCACCAACCAATACGCCACCCCCACCACTTATCTCACCAAATGTCACACATTTAAAAACACGCATACCCTTAATTAATAATTAAAACACTCTCGACCCATTTTCATGCATCCCTTACTCCACCAAATCACCATAATGTGATCAGCCGCCGGGATCACACAATGGGTTCTCAAACCTTGACAATATACATCAACGTAATTACCCATAAATCTGGAATTTTGAAAGAGAGAATCAATAACAATTAAACCAACATCATCACTCCTTGATGACCCACTCCCTTAATTCATTTCCCTAAAAATCATACACTCTACTCATTCCCTTATCTATTATCTACCATCGGAGTCCATACAAGACATACCCCCTTGCATTCTCCCTGTCCAGCTAGCCATATACTCTACTCCAAGCCAGAAAAGAAGAAGCGTGACAAAGGATTCTAACAATTATAAAGTGAGCGCAAATCAATGGTATTTCGACAACTTTAAAAAAACTAAAAAACTCCCAAACAAATCTAAACCATTATTCCAATATAAAATTTACAAAGCCATCTCAAAAACTAGATTGGACCAGGTAATCTACACAATAGTTATTGGCCAACCTAAATCTCACTTCATTTAAAAAAGTAGACCACCTTTTATATTATTTCCCTTATACCTAACAAGACTGGAGACCTCAATAAGGAATCCCTTTTCACTTTCACCAGCTTCTCAAAATACCTCTAATCAACGTATCCAATTTCCCACCCTACAACAGTCCATTCATAAAGCCCATCTAAACCAAAGTTGCTACTACTGTCCTTCTCTTAACCCTCTGTCAACACCCCATAAAATTCACAATCATTTCATCACCAATAACTCTCAACCTCTTCCTTTCTACACACCTATCCCCACCCCATTATCCCTAAAATAAACGCAGGTAACTATAATTCTTCACCCAATAAACCACTTGCACAAAAGCCCATTGGCAGGACAATTTAAAACTTCATACGACAACAAGAGACATCTTCCAAAACATTGGAATCTTAATCCACGCTCCCATCCCAGCCCACAACAAGAACCCCAAAAATTTCACAACCCTAAACATCAATTTCCCATTTTGTGTTACCCTGATAACTAAGCAAACCATCAGAAATCAAAACCCATCATCAAAATTAACAGGATCACTTTAGAACTCCCCCAACCATCCCCTACCCAATCCACCAACCCAGAACAAAGCTAATCCCCCATCCACTTGTGTGAAGTGACCATCATTAACTCAAATTCAACTGTACCCTTACACAAAAACCACGAAAGCAGTATAGTCATCGACCTTAAGCTAAAAGCATACACAAAAGCCAACATGCATAAGAACACTCTAACATTCCTCTATCCTTTCTCTAATCCACCTCTCACCAATCTATAATCCTCCTTTCAACCAAAAATTCACACCATCCAATTACACCCAAAAATCCCCCTTTAAAACTAATTGATTATTAAATGTGGTATTATTAATGTTTATTATTTACAAAACACAACACAACCACATCTTCTTATTGATTCGGTTAACTAAATGTATCCAAAGCAAACGGACCATTTCCCCCTACTCCCAAACTCACTTTAATTTAACAATCCCTATTACACCAACCCAATCATTACAATCCTCTCAAACTACCCCCCACCTCACCTGACCCCTCTTAACAAAAAGGAAATCCCCCCTATCGGCTATAACTTAAAACCATTTACTCACACATATCCCCCCACCCCAATATCTGGGTTTCTAAAAAACGAGCAAAAAAACCATTGCTTAATCCCCCCACCTTCATCCAAATAAAATGGGCGGCGTAACCGAATCCAAATCAGTTTAACAAATATCCCATGCCAACCCTTCCCACAGCCATGTTAAAATGTGTGTGTCTAAAGTCTAAACAAAACCCTTCCAAGTCTTACAATGGAAACACTCCACCTACCTCTAATACAACCGCCCAATTCACCCTTCAAAACCTAATCTACAAACCACTGCCAAATTCATCATCTCTAGTGTTTACCATCCTATACAGGGTAGACTCCAACACACCTTATGGGGTGGCGTCTACAACCCCCCCATTCAAAGAATACATCATCCAATGGTTGATTTTACCCCAGGGGCCACTGTTTACTACATGGACCACCTCACTACAGACCAATCCATCAGCTAAATGGAGTCTTAACCCGTGTGTTACACAGGCTAAACCATAGTCACCCCATGGAGGGAAATCCAACACCATATATTTAACTCTACGGGATCAAGCTCTCCAGGACGACCCATTAATCGCTAGGAAGGAAACAACAATCAGACAACTAATCCTCCGTGACCCCCAGGACCATCCCCGAGTGGACATTAGATTTATAAATCTACCCAGGCCAAAACCTAAATAACCACCTTTCCACAAAGCTAAATCCAGGCGGCTCTACAAGTCCAAATCATGTGTGCTAATTCATTTCCTAAGGCTCTCTCCTCTCTGCTACAAAACTTACCACATACAAAAACAAAAACAACGCACACCACAAATGTAGCAGAAGTTTATGTATTTGTTATATGTGGTTTAAAAAAATAAAAAGAGGAACCATACTCACATTGTAATTTTGGGTCTTAATACATCGGAAACTACTCACTTAACATCAATGTGCTGCGGATTCTCCACCTTTAAAGGAAGCTGCTCACAATGAGAAATCTCCGGCCCCCGCGCTCCTCGTCAGCCGTCGGCACAGTGCCACGAACTGTCCAAATGCATCGCCGAGCATCCCAATGTGTTATACCTAGAAACCACACATTCTTCCATAAATAAATTTTGGCCGGTCGGGTAGGTTATTTCTTAATTGTGTAAACTACCCCTAGGCAAACGGGCAGCGGCCCGTTATGACCTATCATCTTCTCTTATTATTTTTATTGGTCAAACCTGCCGGAGTTAATTTTTTTAAACCCGTACAAAAGAGGTTGTAACACGGGAAACATACTATTTATCGTTTTTTTTATTTATCCAAGAAGGTCTAATTTTCATCCTCGATCTCACAACAACTCCCCTCAGACAGAATTCAGGGGGAAGTAAGGACAATATTATTACAACCACGTATTTTTTACTGAAAAAAAAAAAATTCCCATCAATCAACAATAATTCCCACCATCTACAGGGAACCGGACCGCAGTGTCTTTAGGATGAGAAATTTTTTCTTTAATTTTATCAAAATTTGTGGATATCGCCGTGTGTCTCTTAGGGGGCACACTCCTGGACCCATCGGAATAGAAACATAAACCGACCAAGTAAGACAAAAGTCTTTAAAGGATTTTGTCGAAGTGCGGCTATTTAGTGCGCCGATTTTTTTTTTTTTTTTATTTGATATTCCTTTTTAAAAAAATATTCATCACAGTTGGTGAGTAGCATGGTTCATATCTTTCGACATATTAAACAAGGGGCAACAATTAACCATAAAACAATCCTTAGAATTTCCAATATTTCTTTGCATCACAAACTGTGAGTTAGCATAGTATAATTATTTCGCGACATAAACCAAGAAAAAATAATACAACAAAGGGGCAACAATTACCCAAACTTAAAACAATAATTAGCCAATTTTCTCGCAATATTTACCCTGCCATTTATTGCCATCCCAACCCCCTCCACCAGCATACCCGTTACCCCCTCCTGACAAAAAACCATGTGGAGGACCTAGTGGAACCTTAAAACATAAATAGAAACTCCCACCTACGCAAATCCGCTTCTCAATTGTTTGCCCACGCCACATAGAGTTACCCCCCAATTAGCAGAATCATAGTTACACATTAGCCGCTAATAGAGAACCGACCACAATAACTCAACCCCAGCAATTTCAGCAAACATTACCCTTCAAAAGAATACAATGAGTTACCATGAGACGCCAGGATTGACACATCAAGCCCTCCCCCAGCGCGCCCCCTGAATCCAGATCCATACAATGATTAGCAATACCTCTCTCCACTCTCCTCTCTACTCTACCTCTCTCACCTCATCTCAAATGATTAACCCCCCGCAAACCAAAGAATACATCCGATTCCCTGCATGGTACCAAATTTACGGTGTGATAACATATTTATAATTTTTATTAAATTTATTTATATCCACTCTAGCTCGCATGAGTTATTGCATATATTTTTTTTTTTTTCTATCTTTTTTCACCCCTGATGTTTAGTGAGGGGGATTGTGTGGCCCCCAGTGGCACGCCATCCCGGCTGCGCAAACCCGGCTCCGGGCTCAAAATCAAAACCAACATGTCCCCAAACAAACACTAAATACGAAGAACCCAATTGACACCATGTGTCAATAAATTGTAGTAATGGTCATTTTACTAAGGGTTCTCGACACGACAAGGAGGACAAACCTCATGGGACATAAAAAGTCCAACTACTGGGTCCCAGTGTGTTAGACCCAGTGGTGCCAACTCCAAGAAGTTCTAGAGGGAATAATAGAAACACCTAATATGCTCTTCACTAAAAAAAAAACACCAGAAATACCCAGAATATTTTATGCCAATCAAATACAACGAGGATAAGACGGCGGATGCTTAACATATAATCTTTTATGTGCAACTTTAGCACAAAAAAAATATAAAGGCACAATAATCTGTGTTGGGCGCTACTCAATATTTTATGTATTTCTCATTTTTTCCATTTTTTTTTTTTTTTTAAAAAAAAAAAAAAAAAAAAAATTAAATTATTTAATTAAAACCAAAAATTCATCAAAATTAAAAAAAAAAAAACAATGATTTTAATATAACACCCCCAATATATGAACTCTTGATAAATGAGATATTAATTTAAAACTCATTAATATACATACCAATTAGGTATTACATTAAAAACAAAAATGTACCTCAAATTAAAATATAAAATGTTCGTTTGTAACTTATGTTACTGTTAAAAAATGTCACTACTTTGGTCCATAGACTCGAGCAATATTCCATCACCTCCAAATACGACCAACTTCCTCCCTTCGTCCAGAGATCATATTCCAAGAATTGACCAACTGTGGCACACCTTGAATTAGAAGTTTCCAAAAAAAATCCTCTGCAATAATTAAACTATCCTGGGCCGACAAACGTCCTATCACGCATCCCTCTTCAACCACGCTATATTTTACCTAGCTTTAACTAATTTGCTTCTACTATTCAACATTTCTTCTTTTCCAATTCGCCAGGGCACACTCTTTATTGCTTCCTTTGAACACTTACTATGAGATTGTAAAACTGTTTTCTTACATCAATCCTCCCGTTACAGGTTTCCTCGTTCTTTTCATCAATAAAAAACAAACTTGCTAAAAAGCTTAGGCTAGTAAACCACTCCATTCTCTTTCCGAAACTGTATCACATGCTTGTCCTAGTTAAATTGTTACAACATTAATCATTTTTTAAACAACAGCCGGTCTATACCCTCACATCTCTCACGAACTATCTAAACAGTCTCTTTTCCTCTTACACCGCATTTTTATAAAAACCCAATCTCGCCTGTAATCTCTTTCGGTTAGATGCTCTTGATACATCAAAAAATCCGTCGCACTGACCTGTCCCAAATGAGGTCACCCACGCCACCACCATCAAATTCTCTTCTCGGTTTATATTACAAGCCATCTGTTACACTTGTTGCAGGCAGGTCCCACAGCCAGCGAATGCGGGCCGCTGAATCCTCCATCTCAATGCGCAAGGGGGCCCATCTTTTCGGCAACGAGCCATTCCTTCACGCCATTGTATCCCAAACAGACCATCCAGGCTCATCTCATACATCCCTAAAAAACAAACATGTTGCGCGCCAACTTTGGTCGCATCGCCTTCTAATGGAACCGTGACTGAAGGTTTTGTTGATATATCGAGGAAGCGCTTTGGATAAATCCAACTAGCTGCATAAAAAAGTAACCATCCAACAGCATGCAATTTCGCCAGAAACACAGTTATACTTAAATCAAGGGTGTGAACATGCCGCAACGTTGAATAACCCCACACAGTTTACAACCCCGGTTATGCCCACCGCCTCCATTGGCGAAAACTGGAACAATAAACTCCGCGTAAACTGGATGTCGCTCACAAACATGCGCACTATTAATACATCAAACAGTTCCCCAATCACCACCCCAAAAGTAACTTGCTCTTTCACTATCACCCCTCCCAGGTACAAATACCCAACCCCCAACAAATCACATGTACATTCATTTTCCGCGTGCACAACAAGCCTGTACCCACATCCGGCGGGAATCAATGTCGCAGGGCGAGTGCGAATGAGGCGATATCTCAAGCTGCAATACCCACTTCCAGCCTAATAAACATCAACTGACAAGAAAACGATACTCGCTCGCGCTCATCTTGTTACACTCGTGTACACTTTGGTGAAACGACGGTAAGTATCTCGGGGACTGGAATTCCACAATGTTCAAGACGTAAACTTTACATCACCCATAAGTAGCCCGGACACAAGAAGCATTTGACCTTCATGCCAGCAACTTGTTCATCCGGTCTGCAATAATATAACTTAAACTTGCCCATACCAACGACCCTCGCTACCGTCGGAATCGTATTATCTAACCTGAAAAAAATAAACAAACGAAGTGAAATAAAAATTCCCGAGCATCCCATTACAAAAAAATTACAATTCCTAGACTGCTCATCACGGGACCTCTCTCCGTCCTTGATATCTCCCACAGTTTCCAGGCTTCAACATACTTCTAGTTTCAGGGCCTGAAAACTACATCAAGTATTCAACTGGAATCAGGAAATCTCTTGTTCCCACCGGAGTCACACGCCGAAAAAAAAAATCAGAACCACAACGTTCCTTTATGAATCAATCCTCCCGCACGTTCCCACGCCCACTAGGTCCACCTCGAACCCCACTCCTCGATTTGCACAAAGTGCACTTTCATGAGAACTCTCAGCTCGAGAAACCTAGACATCTGGAATCTCTTATCTCATCTTTCCCCTTCTTCTAATGTGCCTGTAAACCAACTTGCAGTCCCCCATCATACCTACCACAATCTTTTTAAAACTATAATTATATAATTCTCAATGACATTCCTCGCTCCCTTTTTCCCTATACATCCATGGATATATCCTACCTCCTCAACTCTTACTCTGGGTCTTTACAAAAAAATATACCTAATTCAGTAAAACAGAAAAAATAGTAAAAAAATTATAAAATAAATCCTCTCTTCCACTCCCACTCCCACCGCATCGCCGCTTCATGTAGTCATTTAAAAACAAAAATAAATCAATATCTCATTTCTCTGTTTCCATTCCCACAGCACCACGAGGAGCTCTGCTTACACACTATCTAACTTTTAAAAAATCTGGCGGCAACTCTCCACAAAATCTCTCCCCGAAACATGTAATAGCACATCTAACAGTCATTATCACATTCCTCAATTCAATACAGCAATAGAATCGGTAGGACATTTATTTTTTACAAACAACTTTCACTTCAGCAAGAACAGGACAACGTCTGCCGAAGCTATCAGTCACCATAGCTCCATACATGAAAATGTTCTCAACAAAAGAGAATCATCCCCTCCTTAGACCAGTAATAGAAGGTTCTGTTCTCTCAAACCGAGCTAACGACTCATTTGTACAATTTCATTTAACAAGTAGCAAAGTAAAGTAATGGTTCCTTGGGCACCTGCATTTCAACCGAAATACCACAGGACAACCCCAGCTTGAAGTACAATGCAGCAGACTCTTTGTTGCCCCCACCCCCCCCCGAAATCATACTCCGTGACGTGACGACGACTTTCGCAGACAGGCTATGAAGTCGAAATCGTCTCACGACCCTAACAAATACGACCTCAGAGTTATTGACTCAATGTTTAATCTTGAATTTAACATGCCCTTCAGGAAATAACACAGAAATATCTCACGCCCTACCTCTCCCCCGAACTCCAACCCCTTGTGGAGCTTTAATACAACTAGAGGGCTGGGCTCCACCCACTTATCTCGAACTAAACGAAAATAATCGTTTAAGAGGAAACTCTCCCCTCTTTCACGTCGCGGCAATGCTACAATATCTACAGCAAGAATTAAATCTCTATCCTCACTCGCTCTGACCATATTTTTCTCAATAACAACTTCCCACCAAACAGACAAAAAACACCTAATTAAAGTAAAGAACTCTCACTAACCCACCCAACTGAGTCCTGACAAATACAATAACTAACTAAAACATCCACAACAAACCACCAAACAACGCCAACACCGCCATAGGGTAGACCCAAAATCAAGCCATTAGTTTTTGCCCTTGCTTAATAAACCCCAACCCCCACATGGATTGCGAAACCGATGTTGTGCGAGTAATCTTATCAATCGATTGGTACCACCCCAACCCCCCCCACCCCCATCCCCACCCCCCCCCCACCCAACACCCCCCTCCTCTTACCCCTCCCCAACCCCCCCCACCCTCAAACACATTACTACCTCTCATCCTCTAACCCCCCACCCTACCCTATATTACAACAAGTTCACCACTCACTACCCCCTCCGTCCCCTCCTACAACCCCTCCCCCATTACCCACCACCTAATACCGCCATTCCATCCTCTGTTCCCGTCCCTGCCCATTTCCGCCCCCCCCCATTTGCAATAATCAAGACCACCGCCTCCCCCCCGAAAATCGCCTCTTAAAACCACCGAACAGAACTATGCTGTTGCCATCCCTGATCCCTTTAACCTCCCCAAATTCTAGGGGGGCTCCCTTTTCCCCCCCACTGGTGATGGATAATATACCCCCGCTCACCTTAAGAATCCTCCCATGTTCCAAACTTCCTTGGAGCCATGGGGATGCGTACCCAACCCCAAACGCAAGTAAGGCCCCCTGTCTACTCTCATGCTCGGTATTGGCAAGTTCTCTATACTTATCACCCAAATAACCCTCTAAACCACCATCCCGCCCACACCCCCTATCGGATTTGTTACCCCCAAGAATCTACACCCACCACCCGGTCCGCCACTCCCACCTCCTCCATAGCTTCCCGCCCCTATCCACATTTCACCACGCATTCATAAAGTTTCCATCCCATTTCCTAATTAGTACAACCCCCAACTGCTCCGATACGCAGGCACCTCCCCCACACCCCGCCTCCCCCTTCCAGTACGACATAAAGTTCCTAGCAAATGCTACATTTCTCTCCCAAAACCAAAAGTCTCTTCTCAGCCCACTGCCCCCAATCCTCGACAAATTCTTCACCACAAACCTGCAACCAAAAAAAAAAAACAATGGAAAAGATGCGTAATCCAATTAACTAAATACCCTCTACTTCAGTAAAGTGAAAAAATCCACAATTATTCCCTAAAACTTGCTCAAAACCCCCTGCTAAAAATAAAAATACTCGTAAAACTTAACGGGGCCCCTCCCATCAGTCCAAACTAACTGCAGCTCCATCCTCTAATCCCGCAAAAAACATCAACAGAAGCCACCTTGTGCCAATTGCAACACTAAAAAGCACGTTATGAAACTGTACATATACAAAGTCCATAACAGATACATCCAAAAACTGGTTCGTAATCTATGTAGAAAATACCCAGCGCACAGGTTGTGTTATGAACTCTGTAAACCACATCCATACCCCCCCATTATAGGAACTCTAAGACAATAGTATTGAGAGAGTATCATGGACAGTGAGGCAAACCTCTAGCCAAAATTGGTACCAACCATTCAACATTATCCGTCACCAGAGCGGATTAGCTACTCGATATTTCGTGAAGTGAAAAAGGGTGCCATAACCGCAAAAAGAGAGTTGACGAGCTAATTAGCATATACGAAAGGAGAGATACTCCCAACAACCCAAAATTTATTTGGTATCACCTAAGAATACAATAGGCAACAAGAGACTTCTCAATCTGATCAAGGTGTATTAAAAATGATTAAAGTATCGTAGCCCAAATAGCTCGAGGACTTATACCTTTCCGTATACCCATGTACGAATTGAACCAAACCCCGAATCTAACAACTCGCTCCTCACCAGCCCACCCTAGAATTCTCCTAGTATGTACTGCCGCACCCCCCTAGATTCAAGGATCCCTAGATATGAAGAGAACACAGATAACATCCCTGCATCCCACCTTACTCCCGCTCCACCCCTCCAAGTATGATACAACCCCAATAAAAGGAAATTCTGCTAACCGATCCCCATCACATCACCTACGCCTGAAACCAATTAAAAACACTAACATGTCCTATCAGCCATATGGTCCAGCAAATGTGTAATCTCCCAGCAATCGTGAGGTTATTCAGAACGCGTCCAGATAATAAATTGGGTCCCACTTATACCACCTCCTACGATTGCACGCTCCGAGAGTCTTGACCCCCCAATACCCCCATTCTTCAAAGACCAAAATCAAGACTAAAAAATGAAAACCCTCGCTCCCAATGTACCCACACACCAATCAGGTAACCCCCTCAACCTCCTTGTTGAAAAGGTATGCACAATGTAACACCTTACTAAATCTCCCCCCAACCAGGTGCCTCTCCCACCCTACCCCTCTGCCAGGAAAACCCCCCCAATGATGGAAACTCCAAGGATCCCCACATATCCTTAATTGATGTATCCGGCATGTATTCCACTCACTACACTTAGAGACTCCTAACTCTATGTTTGGGCGTACACGCAATCGCCCAGGACAGAGCACTTACATCCCTTATTTACACTCCCTACCCACTACCATAGACCCCACTCACTGTCCTCATAAATGTTCATCCTAAAACCACTCCCCCTAACCCCAGATGAACCATGTAAAGAGAATCCCCAATAGCCACTATTTCCCAAAAGTACCCTGCATACCCAGTAGGTTTACGCCGTCCCCCTAGTATTATTTCAAAACATACTACAGGAAGTTCACCTGGTTAATATAGATCCCCCCCCCCATCCCCACGACCACCCCCCCAACCCCCCCACCATTCACAGTGCCGTCATCCCCACAGCCCCCCTCCACCCTACCCTCACCCCGATCCCCACCTACCCCACCAGTGACCCCCCCCCCCCCCCCTGTAAGTTAAAAGGTTGGGCCCCACACCGCCCCCCCCCCAACCCCCAATGTATTAAGTAAACTGCTCCCCTCCGCCCCAATCATGCCCTACTCACCTTCCCATTCACCCCCCTCCCTCCGCCCCAACGCCCTTTCCGTCCGAATATCCCTGTCCGACAGCCCCACCCCCCAACCGTATTATAACCCCCCCCTCCAAACCTCCCCCGCACTTAAAGCCCTCCCCTCCGAACCCAAGTGTTATAGAAACCCACCCTCCCACAAAATACTTTCCCCAACCCACCCCCCCCCGCGCACCCCCCACCCCTCCCCATTCTCCCCCCAAATCGCTCCCCACCTCATTACCAAACACCATACCCAAGCATACACTCCCTTCCCCCTCTGCACTCTCATCAAACCCCCACCTAAACCCACTTGTCCCGTCCCCCCCCACATCTCCCCACTACCACTCACTCACCACCCCCAAGTTAGATACCCCCACTTCCCACCCTCCCCCCCACCCCCCTCCACTCCCTCAACCACCGCAACCACGCACCATCTCACCCTCCCCCCACCCCCCTCCACCCCCAAAAAATCAAACCCGCAACATACCCCTTCGTTGCCCCACCCCCTCCCAACCCTTCATATAAATAAGAAGCTAATAAGTATAGAACCCCCTTCCCCCTCTTACAACCCTCTCGACGACATCACCCCCCCTAATATCCACCTCGACGCCCCCCGAGCCCCCACCCCCGCCCCCCCCACACATCCCTAACATTCTACCCTGAACTCACCAGACGATAAACCCCCCCGAGCCCTCTTACCAGCCTACCCCCACCCCCCCGACCTCCTCATAAGATGATAAGGCAGATAACCACCCATATGATCCCCCCACTCCCCGTCCCAAATCACCCGCATCCTCAAAACCCGAACTTATTAAAAACCAAAATACCATCCCCCAATCCCCCCAAATACGTTGTTACAATTGTGCCTCATTCCCAGGGAGGAAACAAACCCCTTTCTTAAAAAAGAAACCAAAAAAAAATCGAAACTCCCTTCCCCCTCCCCCCAATGCCATCAAAACCCAATCAACGAGGACACCCTCCCCCCACACACCAATTCCCGCGCGCACTATCCCACCCACGGCAACCCTTCCAAAACACCACTAGCCGGGGAAATTCAAATCCCTGCACCCCCCGTCCCCCCCCCCCCTGACCGCCCCCCGCTTTTTTCCCCCCAAAAACCCCCTGCCAACCCACCCAACTTCCCTCCCCCCGCCCCCAACCATTCACCCCACCGAAAAAAAAATCGAAAAACTCGCCCACGTTCGCCAAATGAAACTCCTTCCTTAAGCTTTTCCTCCCGGCCCCTCCACCAAACACCCCCCTACGGGGGAGACCCCCCAACCACACAAGACTACGACCTTTCCCCCCCCGCCTCCCCCCAACAACCCCTCCTCCCCGAAATAACCTCCTCTCCCCGCCCTCACCCCACCCTCCCCCCCCCCCCCCCCTCGCCCCCCCCCCAAAATCAACACAAAACACTGCTAACCATGGGGCCACCCCCAAACCCACCCACCCGTCCACCAACAACCCCACCCCCCCAAATCTGAAACCCCCAAGCCCGCCAAAAACGTAAAACAACCTCGGCATTTCCAACTCCAAAACCACTGCTATCTGTAATGGCACCCATGGAGCCCTGGCTTCCTCCATCCCATTTCCTGAATATGTCCCCCCCCCCCCTCCCCCTCCCCCCCCCCCCCCAGGCAGCCCCTCCTCCCCCCCCCGACTCCCCCCCCCGCCGCATGGTTCCCCTGGGACCCTCCCATTCCCCCCTTACCTCACGTGGCCGACCCACCCCTACCACAGTGGAATATAAGCCCCCTCCCCAACTCTCCCCAGCCTCTCCCCCCCCCTCCCCCCAAATCCTTAGCCTCAAGTCCCTACTACTCCAACTAGTCGCGCAACCCCCCCAATCCTCCTCTCACCACCCCCCCACTAACCCCCGCCCTCCTAAGCCTTTCACCCCCCTCACTCCCCCCGTCGAATCAACTCCCGAACCCCCCCCTCCCCCGCCCGCCTCTACCGACCGTCACCATCAAGCCCACCCCCCACCCCCCCTTCACTAGATCATTGTCCTCCCTACCCCCCCATACTGACCCCCCTCCACCCCCCCCCCCACCCCCCCCCCACCCCCCCTCCAAAGCCACATAACCTACCCCCCCCACCACACTCAATCCACCAGGCCCCCAACAATACACCGCCTCACCCGCCCCCGACAACCCTCACGCCTTAATATACCCATCCGCCCACCCCTTACCCCACCCGCCCACCACACCCCCTCCAGATAGCACCCCCTGACTCGCTACCTCACTCACTCACCACTTCCTCCCACAAAATTATCACACCATCAATTCTAAGCCAGTTCCACTCTCCCTTCCTACATACAAACCATCCCCTCCAAAACCAATCTAAAAAGATAACTCCCCCCCTCTCCCCACCCACTCGCCAACCCCCCCCCCCCCCCACCCAAAAATGCGCCTACAGCAAACAAACACCTCAACACTTCCACTCAACAACTCCACCCGCACGCCTGATGCGCCACCCGCCCCCCCTCCCCCTCATTCACACCACCCACTCGGCTTGCCCCGGCCATCACCACGCACTCCACTAGCCCTTCCCTCGCTCACCCACAGCAATGAACCCACCCCCCTTCCACGAACCCCCTAATCATACCTCCCCCCCAACCATTTATAACCATAAAAGCCAACATACTAAAACATACCGCCCAACTCCAAATCCTCATACCTCAGCCAAACACACTCGAAACCCCTAAGAACTCTTCCAGGACCCCCCCCCGCCCCTCCGCCCTCCCCCCCCTCCCCCCCCCGGCCCCTCCCCCCCCGCCCCCCCCCCCCCCGCCCCCCGCCGCCAACAACTCCCAGCCACCACCCTACAGCCACCCCCTTCAACCTCCACAAAGACCTCAAGAAGCCACCGCCCTCCTAAATCAATAAAATCAACCCCCTGCTTTTTCAACCTCCCCCCCAAACCACCTCCTCACGAATCCAAATGCCCCGTCAACGTCAAACACTCACCAGCTCATCCACCCAAAATACCTCTCAACCTCTCACCCACTGTTCAACTCAACAAATACCACACTCCAAACCCCGCTCCCCCCCACTCCAACAAACACCCCCCCGCCCCCCCCGCCGTCCCCCCCGCGTCCCCGCCCCTCCCTCCCTC